>CM068837.1:72181556-72781556 GCA_028554795.2 Sinohyriopsis cumingii | reverse complement strand
ATAAAGTCAGCAAAGGAAGGAATCATAGCTGTACTACAGATCATTATGGTTAAACCATTGAATCAATTATATATCAAACATCTTTTGTTCATACTAGGAGAATAATTATAGACATTCAATCAGATAATTAGATTCCGTGTTCATACTTACATTATATCAGATAATTAAATAATATTTACTTTCCATACTAAAATGATATCAAATAATTAAATTAAATACACTGTCCATACCTGATACTAAAGATTCATTATCCATAATTTCATATACATAACCTAAAGTATCTTTATGTAATATACGTATGCGAATGCACATTCATTCTAGGATATACATACATACATACCCATGCACCAGATGAAACGAGACAGACATAACAGACAGACAGATAGGTGAGAGCCACAAATGTCCTATACATGCATAAGGTATATAACATAGATATTTGTCCAAATCGTATACTCTAAAATTTCCAACTGTTTAACGAAATAAAATTAAAATAATCATCAAGGAGACTCGTACGTGCGCCTGTCTGTTCAAGCCTGGTTGACATTTGTACATGTTGAAAAAACTCAAGTTATTTCTTGAAAAATATAATTAACATTAATAGAAAAGCAACAGTCTAAATCAATAATAAAAGAACCTTCAGAAGTTAGAATTTGTTTCTCGTGGTTGTTCAACCTCCATTAACTGTTATGATTGAAGCTGTGATTCAAGCAAGATAAATTGCATGAACTTTTTTCGCAGCGATATACTTTCGCACACTCAAATACAAATTAGAGAATAAAGTAGTAATGGAAAGATAATGAAGTTCTGAAATATTATTAATAATAATAATAATAAAAATAATAATATAATAATAATAATAAGGACATTGTTTTGTGCCTAATCTTTAGAAGCTCTAAGCACTTTACAACATTAGACAACACCTATAAGATAAAAACATATATAATAATATGATTACAAACACAAACACCATGAAACATAAAAACATGCTGAGAATATTGAAGGTAGGAAACATTATTAGGTCTTTAAGTTTGTTCCTGAAGTCGAAATAAGTGAGTTTTTGAGAGCACTCTTGAATGTGATCACTGTGTCTTTGTGTCTAAGTTCAGTGGGCAGAGAATATTTATTTGAAAGCTGGGAGCAACGCAAGTTAGTGAGAGAAAAAAGAAATGATGTAAAAACAATTGATCAAATATTGAATTAATTTCTTTTTAAGATAGTAAGATATCGACCCTGCTTGCAGAATGTGAGCGTTCTGTCACATTTTCTGAATCAACATCTGCCATCTTAATTGATTGAACTATCTGGAAGTGAGGTGCACCCAGATGCCCTCTGATGTTTTCAAGGGGAGATACTAACCGTGAAACCCCCTATATTCTTGTGTATCAAACTCCTATGCGTTATACTCTTAAGTATCAAACTCCTATGTATTATACTCCTGTGTATCAAATTCTTATATATTATACTCTTGTGTATCAAATTCCAATGCACTATATTCTTGTGTATCAAACTCCTATGCATTATACTCTTGAGTATCAAACTTCTATGTATTATACTCCTGTGTATCAAATTCCAATGCACTATACCCTTGTGTATAAAACTCCAATGTATTATACTCCTGTGTAACAAACTCCTATGTATTAGAGTCCTATCAAATTCCTACTACACTCTTGTGCATCAAACTCGTTTATATACTCCTGTGTATCAGACTCCAATGCATAATACTCCTATGTAACAGATTTGCATGTATTATAATCCTGTGTATCAAACTACTATGTACTACACTATACTCCTGTGTAACAGATTCCTATGTATTACATTCCTGTATATCAGACTCCTATGTGCTGTATTATACTCCTGTGTCTCAAACCCAAATGCAGTATACCCCAATGTATTCCAATAAACTTACCTTGCCTATACATTGTTTCAGGATACTCCAGAAGCTAAAATTGTTTCTGTCAAACATTGGGACGGGAAGCTTCGTTCTGTAAAGGAAAAATGGTGGACAATTTTTTAAAAAGTTATATTTTTCTTTCATTAAAGATTTATGCTTCAGGAACTTATGTCACACCTGCATCTATCCATACTCCTGCAGAATAACCCCTGTATCTGACATTTGTAAAACAAAGCTTAAACATTGTTGACCATAACGCTTATGTGGGCAAGACCTCGTCCTGTACATCGGTACTAAACTTTAGACCTGAAGCAATAATATTCTAAACTGTCAAATGAATATAGCAACTAATGTAGAATATATGGGATTTTTCAAAAACTTTTAAATATTTCATCGCAATCATTCTGGGTTTAATGAGACTTTGAGAAACAAAACTTTTCATGAAATTTTACTTACCATTGGTATGAACTTCATCACCTACCATCAAGCAAACCTTACGACTTGCATACATTACAATTCAAGAGAAAGCAAAGTAATTATTATAGGTAAATGTATCTGTATGTAATCCAAGTGAAAGTGGATAATAACTGTACCTTACTACAGTCAATATCAGAATTTATTTAAATATCAAAACTGCTGTTTCAGTGTCTTACCGCAACCAAGCCATGCATCTATTCATAATGCAAAAATAAATGGATCCTTGACAAACAGATTTAACAATTAAAACCAAATTCTCTCCAAATTATAAAGTCTTAAGACAGAGGAAGTCACACACAAGTCTGTAGTGTAAATAAATAAAAACACAATTACTCCTGAACTAAAGCACTCAAGATTGAAGAAAATATTACCACTACGATTTTCACACAAATTAGTTTTATAATCCATGTAAGTTACTTCTTTGAATAAATAGTAGTAACTGCATCTATTTCAAAGCTTTTTGTACAGAGTAAATTGCTTTGTGTTCTTTTATTCTGAGACTGTTTTTTTTTCAAACCACAACTTTTCAATTCAAACCATTTGGCTTAAATGAATACTTTCCAGGCAGTGCCTGAACGATGGCTGTACACAAGATTTAACAGCGTTGAACTACATATCTATTTATCAATTCTGCATGACCTTCATGTATATTAATATTGTCAATCAAAATGTGCAATTTCATTATTACAGCACCGATATGCCATTCAAACTGAGCACGTCATTGCTTTAATATATGATCTGTCAAACTGAGCACTTTATTATGTCACCATCTGATCTGTCATTCAAAATGAGCAATGAATTACTCCACAATCTGATCTGACATTGAAACTGAGCATTTCATTACTACATAATCTGATCTGTCAAACTGAGTACTGCATTACTTCACAATCTGATTTGTCATTCAAACTAAGCATTTCATTACTACACAATATGAACTGTCATTCAAACTAAGCATTTCATTACTACACAATATGAACTGTCATTCAAACTAAGCATTTCATTACTTCACAATATGAACTGTCATTCAAACTAAGCATTTCATTACTACACAATATGAACTGTCATTCAAACTAAGCATTTCATTACTTCACAATCTGATCTGTCATTCAGCCTGAGTATTGCATTACTTCACAACCTGATCAAACTAAGCATTTCATTACTACACAATATGAACTGTCATTCAAACTAAGCAGTTCATTACTTCACAATCTGATCTGTCATTCAGCCTGAGTATTGCATTACTTCACAACCTGATCAAACTAAGCATTTCATTACTACACAATATGAACTGTCATTCAAACTAAGCATTTCATTACTACACAATATGAACTGTCATTCAAACTAAGCATTTCATTACTTCACAATATGAACTGTCATTCAAACTAAGCATTTCATTACTACACAATATGAACTGTCATTCAAACTAAGCATTTCATTAATACACAATCTGATCTGTCATTCAGACTGAGTATTGCATTACTTCACAATATGATCTGTCATTCAAACTAAGCATTTCATTACTTCACAATCAGATCTGTCATTCAGATGGAGTATTACATTTTTTCAATCTCATCTGTCATTCAAACTGAGCATTTCATCATTTCATCTATAAACAGGGTTGACTAATGTGAAGGATTTAGTAACAATCATGTAGATATCTAAGTTTGGTTCAAACTACACATTCTCAACCATTTCAGTAATGCAAATGAAGAGATGAAGAGTCTAATAAACACCATGTTCATCAAATTTACTGTAGAAGCTACAGGTAAAATGTAACAGTAAACATTTCTGTGCTGCACCACATGAAAAGTGACTGTTATACCTCACTGTATAGATACATGAGACAGAAATCTCACTGTATAGATACATGAGACAGAAATCTCACTGTATAGATACACAAGACAGAAATCTTTCAGAGAAATTAATTGAAAATAAACAAATTTATTACAGGTTGGTTGTTTTGTTGGTTCCTAATGGCACTTTCAACACAATGGCTACATCATGCCTTCCCCCAACGACACACCAAGGGAGCCAAGCCAAACTGTCCTCAGTAGTTCTCTAACCAGTGACTCTCAGATTACAAGTCTATGCTCTTCCACCTTGGCTTCAATGGCTCCCATGATTTTCTTCAGATCTTTCTAAAGATTTTTTACGGCAAAAGGCTTCTGTAGATAACAGTGGTGGTATGTAGTAGTAAGTGTGGAAAGTAAACTTGTATAGAAGGTCACTACTGATGACAGAATAATAACCATGGAACATCTGCGATGTTCATCAATAAAAACCTGTATACAAAACTTGGGTTCAACACCACTCTGGGGCCATAACTGCATTAAATGAAGCTAATAACAGGAATTAAATTCCAATGAAGCTTTATCTATACTGACCTACATATAAAATTTTACTGCAATTCAATAATGTTAATTAATTATGTTAAAACAAAAGCAGGTAGGTCCAACAGTCAGGGGCCACAACTCTGCAAATGATAAATCCGATAATCAGGGGCCAAAACTCTGCCAAAGGTGATACAGTATTACAGTACTGTAACACTAATACTGACTGTCATACTTAGATTGTATGGAAGCAATAATGACAAAATGACTATATACGTCTCCTTATTATCAAGCTGCATACTAAGTCTATTTTAAAATCCAATAAGGAATCAGTCATTTGCAGCAACAAAAGTGAATGGGCCTGACAATAAGGGGCAGTAACTCTGCAAAACAACAAAGAATGATGACAACTCAGCCAATGTCTACTTACCATCAAGCTGCATACCAAATTTTGTTCAAAGTCAATTAAAATGTAGCTATTTTGCATAAATGAAAATAAATGACTGACAATCAGGGGCAACAACTCTACTTAATAATAATGTAGAATGCTAACAATCAAGATCCGTTTTATAGCATTAAGCTATAAACATTGTCCCAATCATCCCCTGATAGCACTGTATCACACAAAAGAAGAAACAAATTGTGTATGTTGCAACAGTTATGTTACTGTTTAGCATAACATACGCTCCTGACCTATCACCACTTGAAATTTTCTTTGTCCAGAAGTAACACTGTGTGAGAGGCCTGATGCAAACAGGAGATACATACTTCAACCCTAATAAAATGTAAAAATATGTGTTCAACTCTCCTTTTTAAAGGCTCTTATTCAGATGAAAGAGCTGAAAACTTGATGAGATATTTTTCAATGTAACATGTCCCCCCCCCATCCCAGCCATGAAAGTTAACGTGAATGTGTGACACGATTTCAAAGAAGGAAAGGAAAATTCTTGCTAGATGACAAAACCCAAAATTTGGTTAGGAGTGTGCAATACAATGTCAATGACTTTTAAGGACTACATTTTAGTCTTCCCTCAGTGATCCCAAACAGTCGATTTAAGTAGCACACAGAAAGCTTCATGTTTGCAAAATCTAGGATAAGTTTAATATTTGTCTAAAAGATGGTTAGGAGTGCTTAATTCTTGGACCTCCACCACCAACAACAAAATGGGATCTGTGTTTTAAAAACACTACAGTCCAAATAAAAATAAATCAAACATGTGGATAAAATGTTTTAATGGTGCTTACAAAATTTTACTAGGATGGGTTTGGTCCATAAAATTGGTAAATGTAAAAAAAATATTAAATTGTGTAAAACATAAATATGAGATTGAGCAGGAATGCAGGTATTGGAACATTTAAGCCATTTTATAAGTTCTATCTGCACACTCACTGTGATATGTGAGTAGTGACAATTTTTTCAGCAGCCGTTGCTGGTTCCACTTATGTGTTTCTATGTTTAACACTTATCACATGATTTTTAATCCCATCCAATGGTTTCATGTGAACCTGGGTATGATGCTGGATAACACCAGATGCTTGAAGCATTTAAGAAAAAAATTTGAATCTAAAGCATATTGAAACAAATGGAATATCAGCAGAGTTGAGAAATTAAGCTGCACCCTACAATTTTTATTTTATTTGTTTTAGCATAGATGAAATGGTGTGCTTGTGAATATCACTGTTGTTTCTTTCCACAGCTCTATGCATTATCTGAAGAGTGCACTGAATAATGGGAAACAATTATTTGCTTTCACAAATTCCTGGCAGAAAAAGGAGAATTAATTGGGCAATGCATGCCATCATTAATGTCCATTTGAACAGGTCCTACTGTGATCTTCCCATTTCCATGTTAATGCCCAAGCAGACACACGTGAGTGAATTTCTTGTAATATGAATTTGGACACCTGCGTGCTTGTTTTAATAAATGCCATTACAAGATGCTATATCAACAAACTGATTTACATAACATGTGCCATCAATGTGTATATATAAATAAATGCTTTGCAATGGTTGGTTAAATGTTTACCCACTCCATACATGTGCATACCTAACAAAATACATGCCTATCCCGTAATACATTAACTGTAGTGAAAGCAGTGAACTTTTCCATGGACTGAAGCAGACAATGCATAGACGAAATGAGGTCTGATAGTTAAAGTGCATAGAAGGCAGTATCTACATATCAACCACAAAGTTGTTGTTGTTGTTGTTGGGTTTAACGCCATTTTTCAGCACGATAGGCTATACATGGCGGCCAGTATTAATGGTGGAGGAAGAACCCGGAAAACCCCGGAAAGAACCACCGACCCACGAGAAGCTACTTGCAAGCTTTCTCACATGCCCACATTGGCTGAATCTTAGACTCGAACCGCCGCAGACAGAGGTGAGATGGCAGTGATCCGTAACGAAGAGCGCTTTAGACCACTCGGCCACTCGGGGCCCCTCAACCACAAAGTACAATAATAATTAGAAAGCATCTAGATTGCCCCCATGGACCAAGAAGATCTGATCCTCCCTCGGTCTGTAATATCGACTTTTATTTGTGTGGACCCCCCAAATGAAAATGCTCCTTCCATGCCCCAAGCACGATCCATCCAAGATATTTGGACCAGATATATCATGTAGAACTAGTTACTGGGTTCTCAGTATGTTTCAAAACTGAAAAGTCATTTGATCCCTGACCTGACAATCCCAAGAGCAAAAATGAAAATAACAAGAGTCAATAATGAAATCTTGACAAACATTAGTTTCTGACAGTCATGAGCTCAGATCCAGGATTGTTTTTCACTGGGCAAACTGTTGTTCAAGATTTCTTGTCTAATGTTGAACAATGAGTAACAGAGAGGATCATTACAGACTTTTAATCAGGGAAATTCACCATTCCAACTCTTTCTTAAATTTTCTTTCAGCTTTATATTTGCTTTTCAGAATAGTTAATAAGTTTGTTTCTTTGGAATCAGAGGATCAAAATGATCATCACTGACAGGTACCTTTTGAGTCTGAGGAAATATAGAAAATTTACTTCTTTAACCCCATGTGATTTATCAGTTCACAAAATTTTTTTATCTAAAATAACTAAAATGTTCCATCTAGTTATTCAGTCTTGAGCATGAAATAAATCATTAAGTGTAATGTCTGGTAAATTATTACTAAAATGATACATTAATTAAAACACCCAAATGTTCACACATTTTGCAGACTGAAGCTAATTAATCACCAATAAACATAATTTGTGTCTCTCCACTTACCTCTGACAATTAGCTTCACAAACCTCCATGTTCTCTATGCTTTTGTCTCACTGATTATAACTTGATGGGCAGTCAAACAAATGGTGATATCTGATCCCAAGTTCAAACAACCAAGTCACAATTGATTCCCTCTTCCTAAATTATTATAAACATCAAAGATAATCTGAACTTCATCTGACCTTGATTAAATTATGCACACCTAAGTTCACCATTAGTGACCCATTAATTCCTCAAGTTTCATATTGATTTTATATAGGTGAAATATTATTGACAGCTTAAATGGTATGAAGCGTAGTCTAGCAGTTGTCAATCACTTGCAGATACAGTAAATTTTTTATGCCAGAGGAGACTCGAGGGTAATTAAGGCTGATGCTGGCAAAACTCAATATGTACATGTATCATAAAAAAAGAATAGGCTGGAATTCCCATGCATCAGAAATGTGCCTCAAATTCCAAGCATCAAAACACAAAGGTACATGTCTGCTGTAGTTAATGTATGGAAACCATTTCTTTTCTGTCAGTGATGTTGACCCAAATTTATAGAATTCCCTCCTCAAAGTACATGCCATCCCCAAAGTTTGATCAAGGTATTATGTATATTTAATCTGTATTTATTAACTTTGTCCATGATCAAAGGTTAGAGTCTGGGCCTACCTGACTAATGTTTTCTGTCTTTTTGGGGGAGGGGTGGGTTTTTTTTATACAAATAACATTATATAACTAATTTGTGTCTATGACTGTAGATAACATATTATTATTATCATTTGTGGTAAACATGTTTACTTAGATTTTAGTTCAGGATATTTGAATTGTGCTGTTTATTAAAATTTCAGTAATAGACCTGATATTGTTGACATCTTAGAATGTTCTAGACATTAACTTTTGACCCTCATCCTGGTCCTCATATTGTGACTCAGGCTTTTATATAAGAGAGAAGTAAATAGAAATTCACTATTCCTATCCTAACATTCAAAGTGGAATGATTATTTTAGTTATGCTTAGTTTTAATTAGAGAGGATTTACTTATTTAACTTATTCTCTAAATTTACAAGGTAATTAATATTTTCTGACTAAAGCAATATTTTTCAATGATTGTGAATTCATCTTGCGACATTTTGGATTACATCATTGAGATACACTGAGGGCTATTAGCACATCAACAAGAGTCCAAGCTACTGGTGCATCAGCACATTCAAGATCAGATTTCTTTGGAACACCGCTTGAATTCATTTTGGAATACTCTATACTTTTGGATTATGATAGAACTTTTAGGATTACCTGGGATTAATGCCAGTTAATGAAAGAAATAGATTCTGGACCTTTATCAGAACATTCAAAGATAACATTATTGTAAATTTAAAAATCGCAGCATCATAGAAGATGCAAAAAATGAAATCCTGGTAATTTTGCATATTTGTGGTTTAAACAAAAAAATATGAAATGCTAATTAGAATATTTGTTGGTTAAAAGGGTTTTTAAAAAAATTAAATACTTTTAATTTTGCATATTTGCAACTTAAAAGCAGATTTGGCTTCAATTACAATGTAAATGGTGTAATTATGTAATTAATTACAATTACACTGCATTTGTAATTGTAATTGAACATCACCGATATGATGTAACTGTAATTGAAGTGTCATAACTTTGAGTACCTGAAACTGAAATTGACATCTGCAATTACATCATAACTGTATTTGACAAAAGTAATTGAACCCAAGACTGCTTAGAAGAGTAACAAAATTAAATAGTGTTAATTCAGCATATCTGTAGCTTGAAAGAGTCAAAAAATCAAACGGGACATTACATTTTGCATTGTTGCATCATAAAAGAGCACCAAAAAAAGAAATATATATTGTAAGTTTATCATAATTGCAGCATAATAGTTGTGAGTAAATGTACTTCAGATTTCTATATTTTCTTTCATGTGTGACTACATATATTTTCATGACATTGGTTCCCTTGCTACAAGTAAATTCTAATGAATTTTATGTGATAAACAGCTATTTTTATGTTTGTGTCAGAATAATGAGTTTCCTCCACATCAAGGGTATACAAGATTAGTGTAACTATTCACATGCCCTAAGTGTAAGCAGTCTGCCCCTCATTCACCAAATAAATGCCATGTTGATTCAGCACCCATAATTTACCAAATTGATGGCAAGGCCATTCAGTGCCCATAATTTACTAAATGAACATCACAGTCATTCACTGCCTATAATTTGCCTGATGAATGGCAAGGCAATTCATTGCCCAGAATTTACCCAAATCAATAGTATGGAGACTAATTGCCTCAAATTTACCATAAGTTGCAATAATTCTGTGCCCATAATTTACCAATGGAATGGCTGGTAACCTCAAGGTTCAATGCAACTGATGTACAATAAGCATCATGTATAGTGACATGCATGTGTAGTAGCTGCTGTTGGCATATACCCAGATGCATGCGCTCATTATGGAAGAATCTCGATAGTGTACTGTACGTCTTGAATTTCCCAGACATTTCCATACCAGGCTCCCTGCCACCGATTACAGTACAACAGAAAATTGCCTGACTACATAACAGTATTTGTACAATTACTTTTCCCTAAATTCAAACCTGTTTCACCTAAGACATGCAATGGACTTAATCCATATTGAAAACAGTCTTACACCTGTTGTCTTCTTAGCTTCTTGCATCCAGCACACAAAAAATTCCACTTTTACAAATTTTAACATGCATATTTACAACACTGTACAATTTTTTCTAACAGACTTTGCCATGTACTTTTAATTTTGAGGCAATTACTACAAGTTATGTACAGTGAACAAAGCACAAGTATTAACCAATTTAACCCTATCACTGTGTGTAATCCTCGAGTCCAATTAAACTGGATAAGGCGTGATCGCAATTCTCTTTATGGGTTATAATACAGTTTTCGTTCATACTAAAACTCTACCCATCAGCTTCTTCTGATGTCAATCTCTGCCAGTCTGTGCGTGACTTTCCCATGCCGTTTCTTCCAATGCTTACTTTAAGTGCCAAAGTTCTGCATCAGGTACTACACGATTTATTCATACACTGTCAGTTAGCATCGTTTTCAGCAGTGGAAAGTGCCTAAGCTAAAGAACATATTCAACTGTCACAAACAACAAATTATGGAAATGTCTAAGCCAGTGATGAAGAGCATAACATGCTATCCAGCCAGCTGAGTGAACCAGAAATTCATTCTGCGCATTTCCTAAGATTAATATTGACATGAATGACTTTGTGTCTAAGGATTCCCGATAAGTTGAATTATATTTCAATCCTGGACGTAATGTTTCAAAACTGGATCTTTCATCAGTAGATAAGGATTGGATAACTGGCCTGAAAAGGTGATTCAAGCCTATAAAGATGCATATCGTGCTGTAATGTAATGCATGACCCGTTTCAGACACACTCATTTCCCTCAGTTGTACTGAAATTTATTACACTGTAGGAAATGAGTGAATTTGTGCAACAGATTAGGCGCCTGAAGGCTTCAAGAATTTTGAGAAATCTCAGTTAAACTTTTCACAACTATGGTAGAAATGGCAATAGACCGATTCGTGTTTGAAATCGTCGATTTTTGAAGACAGTTCAGAGTACACCTCTCCCTCGATAACTAGCGCACAACGGAATCCACAAACATAGACCACACTATAAGCGAGGTGCGAGTTACCGAAGGACCTACAAAAATTGAAAAAAAATTGCTTGTGGGGGAGCGGCGTTAGGGAACTGGGCTGTTTAATGACTGAATTCTTATTTAACAATCACGTCGATAATAATTTTTAATAATGCGCTTTTTCTAATGAAGTTGTTCGTTATGCTGTTTAAATAACATTTTTTTTCAAAATATCCAACATATGAAAGATCGTCTCAATTGGTATGAACAACTATCACATGTACGCGAAAAATCTGTGTATTACGTCACTGCTTTTTGTTTTCTTGATGAGCCTGGTTCCCTTACTGGTATTTAATAGTATCTTGCCAAATCGGTAGTCCATAATTTGGGAACTAGACTAACTGTTGATAACCACCAAACAAGATTCCTTTTTTTTTTCATCAAAAACACGAGACATTTATTTCGTGACACGTCTACATAGAAACTCAATTTTTTATTGTTCAATAATAACATTGTTAATTCATGATTTCAATGGAAGTAATACTGAAAATTCTTGTCATCCCTGGGATATCTCTAAATGCCAGTTCAAGAATTCTCTGAAACTCGCTTGCCCACAATGGTCCGTATCTGTGAAATCAAGCTCTACATTTTACGACGTATTCGTTTTTCGCTTGGCTGCCTTGTTATCGTTGATCACAGTTATGAAAGAGTCGGTTAATTTAAGGTAGTTTCTGTTACATACACAATAACGTTTATTACAGTGTTCGATTGATCAAATGAAGTGAGTTCACCCGACATACGACCGCAGCTGCTAGATTTTAAGTTAGTCCTATTTTTGTGCCTATTAACTCATCTTTTATTCCACCTCCTTTTTTAATTCAAAAGACATTATTAACGTGATATTATACAAATGAGGCCAGCTTTTAATTCAGTGCAACAATACAACAAATACTTCCGCAAGTCAGTTATTAAAACACGGTCGGCACTTAATTAGGTTCTCAGAGAAATGCACGTGGACATAGCTGTTAAAGTAGATTGACACATTTTACGCTTAATTACAAGAGGACACATTGCATTTATGATGATCACACTCAAAAGGAACTAAAAGATGGAACTAGAACACAAATTTCAACTGATAAAAATTATTTAATTTGTATTTATTTATTAAAGTACTGCCTCCACTCGACATAATTGACATTTTCATTGATCGAAATTTCCTTACATATCGTTAATTACGGTGTACTAGGAATATCGTTTAGAAAGAAAATGTTAAAAATTGTATGAACTATTTTTAAATTTGATATTTCATAGTGTTGTTTAAAATTTCCAGGTCCTATCTACAGTTTTCAATGATAAAACGAGCGATACATCAAAGCTTCTGTTACCAATTTTGATCGCGATTTTCTTCAAGTTCAACAAATAGGGATAAAGTTTTGGGGCATTTTCGGGTTTAAAAAATGGGATCCACGCCTGACACTGCGTTATAAGCGGGTTCGCGAGTTATCAGGGCATAAGTTATCGAGGGAGTGGTGTATTAAAGACTTGGAATAGTATTTATTTGATGAATTATGGTTAATTTCATTCCAGTGTTTCTTTATTTGATATTTCATTGAAATTGCTATATTTCCTATTGGAATATGACCTTTTTATAATTTCACTCAGAAATAATTATGCATGAGTAGAACTAATTTTACCACAATTAATCACTTAGACCACCCATAGTTTTACCGACCCCTGCTAGGTGAAAGTACACTGTGCTGTACTGGCTAGCTTGCAATGGAGGTAGAGCTTCCAAACTCTGATATAACTTAATTATAGCCAAGAGTTTCTCTGGCCAATCAGATATTCATCCTCCTACTGGCCCCGAGTCTCTATATCGCAACCTTGCCTCACCCAGAGTCTCTATAATGCAACATAGCCAAGTCCAGAGTCTCTGTAATGCAACCTAGACTAGCCCAGAGTCTCTATAATGCAGCAAAGCCTCACTCAGAGTCTCTATAATGCAACATAGCCTCACTCAGAGTCTCTATAATGCAACATAGCCTCACCCAGAGTCTCTATAATGCAACATAGCCAAGCCTAGAGTCTATAATGCAACCTAGACTAAACCAGTCTCTACAATGCAACCTAGACAAGCCCATAGTCTCTATAATGCAACCTAGACAAGCCTAGTCTTTATAATGCAGCCTAGACTAGCCCATAGTCTCTATAATGCAACCTAGACTAGCAGTCTCTATAATGCAATCTAGATTAGTCCAGTCTCAAATCATGCAACCTAGACTATCCCCGAGTCTCTACAATGCAACCTAGACTATCCCAGAGTCTCTACAATGCAACCTAGACTAAGTCCATGGTCTCTATAATGCAACCTAGACTAACCCATTCTCTATAATGTAACCTAGACTAGCACATAGTCTATATAATGAAACCTAGAATAGACATGAGTCTCTTATTATAATGCAACCAAGACTAGAATAGAGTCTCTATAATGCAACCAAGTTTAGCAAGCCCAAATCTGCCTACCAATGAAAGAACCATGGAGATATTAATTTTCTTTGGATATTTGGGAAAAGGATCATGTTGTTTTTGCAGACAAGTTTAATATTAAGATAGCATAGATTAAGTTTATAACACTTGGTGACATACTAGTGAACAAAGCAAATCTTCCTATGCTATGTGCGTCAGAAATAAACACAAACATCATGCCTTATAAATCTGTTCCTTTGGGTTACAAGTGGTGCATATACCATATATATTCACTGATAAGACAAATCCAACTGCAAACTGCACAGACCCAGATCTTTTGGCACATAATGCACCAGCCAATCTGCATCTGTGCAGTTTGTTAGTAGGAGTAATCATTACAGACCCCAATATGCAGGTGCATTAGACTACAGCAAATCAGGATCTTTGTTGTTTTGCAGTTTGACTCGACTTATAAGTGAGTATATATAGTACCATCATACTGCTTATAATTGCTAGCATACATGTAAAAAACCAATTCCTTCTGAGGTTTTCATGGATACACGCATAAAAAAAGCAAATAGATTTCTCATAAATCCATTCTATTGAGTTTACAAAATGCACCATACACGCTGACTTACAACAATCAATGACACTGGTGAAAAAAAAAGAACTTTCTGTGCTATATGTACCTCAACATTCAGATGAATGCAAAACGGCATGCCTTACAATCCAGTTCTACAGGTTAGAAGAATGTACATATATAGATGTATACTCACCTACAATTCAAGCCCAAATACATACAACACAAACTCTGATCTGCCATCACATATCAGGGTCTATATCATCTATTCTACTGAAGTGCATAAACCTAGATCTGCCAGTGCATAATGCTGTCTGCAGTTGAGCTCGACTTGTATTCAAGTATATATATTACGTATGCATAAGTATATAAAAAGAGGCAGTCAGTGTGTGGGCTTCATGGTAACCCAAATCCTAACATCACTAAGAAATCATTCTCCAGCTTGTGGTATATGTGCATCAACCTGTGCCACACCTGAACCTGTTCTAATGGTGTTAAAATGGGTCTAATCCTATATATTAAAAAAAAACATGAATGGAATGCATGTCTATGTTCTGTGAGCTGTTTCTAAGACTACTGTGAGGTAAACACCCACCTTGTAACCAAAAAATCTGAGGTATGCAACAGGCCTGTAAATATTTCTTTGATCTTGAATAGGTCAGGTGTGAGAAAGGTCAAATTACAGCTATGTACAGAAGCACTGGAATTAGACACTACATGAAATAAAATTACACTAAAAGATGTCCATTCTGTCTGTTACAGAGTGTCCAGTTAAGAAAACCTGAATTTTATAAAATATATATGTATTAGATGGTCTGATTTAGTGTACTTTAAAGTGTATACTGTCCACTAGTTGTTTTGGCTTTTAGGCCAAAAAAATGTGTTTTCAGTATGCTGACCATCCGTTTTTCATTACTAACTCTAGCACTCCCCCCTCCCCGATAATTTTTTTGCTTAAAAAAAAAACATCCAAAACCGATTTGTGCACATAACTGAGCAAGTATTGCCTAGTGCAGTAAACCTATGCAAACACAATGATATTAAAAATTCTATAACTTTACATTTCTGAGTGCTCATGATCAGACCTATATTTATCAATATAGATGCATCTTGGATGACAGCTTCTGTGTAGAGAAAAGGATATGAGCCATGGCCAAGTCTGGACATGTATGTGTTTAAAACAAGTGCTTTCAATTCCGCACAAAAGAGTCAGGTCTTAACTTCAACAATGAGTGTTCCAAACTCAAGAGTTAAAAGTCTGAAATTCCATCAATAAAAAAATAACCATATATACTACATGTATATTTAAAATTCACCCACTTTCAGACTGGTTCCCATTTTTTCATACAATTTGTACTGTGTCTTGAAGTGCTTAGTACATTATATTTATATACAGGTGGACTAATCATTATATATGTGTGTGTGCGTGTGTGTACCTTCTTACCCTGTATTTAAAACCAGTGCATTAGGAAACATATCTTGGGAGGCATTACAGACCAACCATTTTAATATTGGGAAAATTTCTTTTGAGTTGGATTTTCATTTCTTTTACCCAAGATAAAAAATGTTTTCATTACTATAATTAGAGAAAGATTTCTTTTCTTTTACCCCAAGTTAAAAAATGCTCCCATTACTATATAATCAGAAAAAGGGTTCTTTTCTTTTACCCAAAGATAAAAAATGTCCCCATTACTATAATCAGAGAATGATTTCTTTTCTTTTACCCCCAGATAATATCCTACATGAGAGCCACCCATTTTTCTCAACAACAAAAAAAAGTGCCTAATTCCCCCCCCCCATTACTGGTCATATGATAAGTCAATGACCTTAACAGCAGGTTCAGTGTACTTGGTCAGTGTAATGACTTCAGATCCTCCTCCAATGTGGGTCAGTAAGACCCAAATCATTCTATCACATGAAAATTTGCAAAATACTGTGAACTGAGCCATGTGTAAATAGGTACATTAAAGATATCATAAATTGCTATGAAATGGACTATGCCTGCTGCTACTGAAAAGTGTGTACTTTGGTCAAGTGAAACAGAACTATCTACATGTCCTTATCACAAACATTTATCTCGTTTTTATTTCATAGCCAACCCCATCAATCTGGACCTTCTGTTGTACCATGCAGTGCATGCACTAGCAGATAACGATCTACGATGTATGTTGCACAATACAGATGATAACTGGGGGAAATCATATTCAACTTTTAAAAGATTTGTACTCTTATACATAGCTAGTAAAAGTGATCGTAGTAATAATAGTGTTTAACAGCACATGAAATAGCTATATCATGCTAATATAAAAAGTTTTAACTTCTGAAATATAATGAATTGTGTGTGCGTGTGTGTGTGTGTGTGATTTGGAATTTTAATGTAGCTTTAACAATTTTTCAGTCATGTCGCTATGATGTTTGCAGTGTGACAGTTCATAGTGATGTCTAGCATTGGGGCATCATACCGAAGACATGTAGCATGATATCCCAGTCGTAACACTAACCTCTTAATGCTGAGTGCCAAGCAAGGCAGCTGTAAGTACCATTTTCATTAAGTCTTTGGTATGACTTGGCTGAGGACTGAAATCACTACCTCTTGCAAGGCAGACGCTCTAACCAATAGGCCACTGGAGCAGTATAATGAATTGTCAAATTGGAAGATAAAACCTTTTAAATAATTGTAATTATGATATACCTTATGATCAAAAAGGTAAAAATGTTAAGATTCTGCATATATAATCGTAAAACAATGTCACATCCCTAAAACATGGTCAAACTTTGTTAAATAAACTATATTCCCTTCAAACAGTCCAAGACTTTCCTGTAAAAGTAACACCATGTAGATGACATTATAGCACAGACTGTCATGAAAGACCACTGCTACAAGATCACCTGTCTTGCAAGACACGGTTCTCAAAAAAGATTTATTAATTACAGTGTTGGGTCTTGTCAAAAGAGACCACCTGTCTTCAGAAACCATTTTGGCTAAGATAAGTCAGGTGTTCCTCTTGACTGAAAAGGATTTCATAACTTTTTTTCACAGATAGTTTGTTTTCCATTTCTTTTGTTCAAGCTCATCCACCCAATTCATCCCAACCCACCCATGTCTCTTCAATACTGGTAAACACTTACCACTGTGAGATCCAACTGATCTCAATCTGGACATACAAAGAAACAGCTACAGAAGGGTCAGTAATGAACTGTAAAGCAGTCACATTTAGGTTGTTGACCCCATCAACCATTTTACTTCTATCACATGAGTTGGCCCATGATCTTACTCTTAGTAAGGAAATGATTTTGGAACTTGTCTGACCTTGGCAAGCGGATTCTTTTAGATTTGTCAAGCCCTGATTGTATTTAGACATCCATCACAAAGTAAATATGTTTCACTGTATCAAAAAAATCAGGCTGAAAATTGAATTCACATTAGTCTTTAATATTAAATATGGCATTTTAATGAGAAACCAAAATGTGTTGATCTGCAATTAAATCAAACATGTTGTACTGATTGGTTATAAACATGATAGTGATCCCTATTAGGGTAATATCATATACATGGTACTTTTAATATAGCAACATGCTGGAATATTTCTGGCCAATAATTTCTCAATAAACTCTAATAACAGGGTAGTAAATATAAACATCAAAACAATGTTAAACCAGTCCAAGTACTTTCAACCTAATTAGATCATCCAAACAAAATCATTTATCTTTTAAATACAAGACTATGGACTCTATTTTCTTGCTTGCAGTGCATAACCAGGAATATTATACAGGGAGTTGCAAGAAATAAATGTTTGCTATCTTCTTTTTAATCTTGTAGCAGAATGGCTCATCAGGCAAGTACATCTGTTCCTAAACATGCCCTGCAGGGCAAGTGTATTTTGATCATAAGAATGCCCTGCAGGGCATGCTTTATTTGCCACTTAACTATATGTATATGCTTTCTTTCTGGGCACCGTATGTCACTGTCAGTATCAGTGGTTTATGGATTACTATCAGATGTAATGATCTCAGTATTTATTATGATCATGACTGTGGACTGCATAATAAATAGTAATAATGTGGACTTAGTACAATGTTAATCTTGATATTGCTCTAAGCACATTACAATATTAGATAACAAACAAAAATGTACACAATGAAAGATTATGAAAACAATCTCAATGAAATTACAAAACAAAATGAGTGTTGCTTTTGTTGTGTTTTTTAAAAAAAATAATGTAGCTTTATCAATATGAGTCATATTGCTACAATATCTGCAGTGTGGCATTTCATAGTCAGGTCTAGCACTGGGGGGGGGGGGGCATCAGGCCGCAGTCATGTAGCATGATGTCCCACAGTCACATCTTGACAACAGGCCAACCAGTCCTAACAATAAACAACTTAATACTGAACTCCATGCTAGACAGCTGGAAGTACCATTTTTTGAAAATAAATATATGGTATGATTCTGCCAGGGTTTGAACCCGTAACCTCCCTTAAAACAAAATGAAGATGTCAGGTTTGCTAGGATGTCATGGATTAGTTGAGTTCAATTTATTGTATGGAGGTTTCTCTTAGAAGCAAACAGTGATGGAGGGTTAGAGACATATGGTGAGATGGCATATGATGCAGAGGTGATCAGATGCAAGTTTGTGGGACACGAATGAAGACTTCAGAATATTATTATTAGACCTATAAAGAATCCACTCTAAAATGTGACCATGTTTATGTATGGGTTGGTTAACTTATCATTTTAGGCTGAAAATTTTGAGCATAAATATATCATTACCAAAGTATAGGCTTTATAAGACAAACCAAAAAATATGTTTCATGTCTGCTAACCTTCCATGTTTCTCACTGCCAAAACTAGTACTTTTATCCTGCACAGTAAGAAGAAAACAAAAAAAAAATTAAAAAGATGTCATATTTATAATCAATAAAAAAAGACATCATGCCTACTCAATACAACCAGAAAATTTGTTTCTTTTGCCTAACTGCTGATGTAGTTGAAGATGTAAGTCTTCTAGCATATCTGGGCCCAAAGAAAGAAAACTTGACTATTAAAACATTAAAAGTTACCTTTTATGTTCTTGGTTAAGTTTAATATTTCAGTTCAATGTCTTTAATATAATCTCTCTCTCTCAAAAAAGAGTAGCTATTCCAAAATCACTATTCATCTGTCTTTGTTCTTCAAACTATATATACATTCAAAATGTTGTTTTTACTTCGATATGTATATATCTGCATGTATTATTTGCATATATATATATATATATATATATATATATATATATATATATATATATATTCAATTACTGGCATATGGTTCAATCTATTTAAAATACAAGCAAAAATAAATTTTAAAAAATAACAATGCGATTTCCAGAAAACATACCATTTTTTTTTTACCTTATGCTTAAACTTTTCTCAACTTTTTGTATCATCCCAAGCAGGATAAAGATGCAGTGATGTAGGTGCTATTAAAAATATCACGTCAAAGAAATATGTGCATTAAGTGACACTCATTAATTTTTTAAATATTAATTCAGTGAAATGGTAGCCAGTCTAGCTGCACCCCCAAAGGTCTCTTTTTTATTCTAATTTGGGTGAGTTTGTAAAAAAACTACCAGCATCTTCATGAAACATCTATTGCAAAGGTAATATAGTTAGATTATTTACCTTGTATATCTTTTTTGAATTGCTATTAAAGACTGACACTAATCAAAACAGCCTAAACAAGGAAACAGAACCCATCAACATCAAGAAATGACAAAGCCTGTTCTGGGAAGTGTGACTGAAGGGGTCACACTCATATGTACTATTATTACGCATTACATTTTCAAGCCTACCTTTATTTCTTCCTTAAATTCTTCCTATATTCAGAAAATTACCAACATTTTCAGCATATGGGAGAAATTTCTGCACTAAGTCACCCTGGAAATGACCAGAGCAAACTCACTAGCACAAGAGTAAAGAAGCAAATGAGCAAATTTAAATCAATATTAAGAGATCGAGAAGCTTGTTTTGATATCTACATTAAAACTGATCTAGTTTTCACAAGCAGGCCATCACAACCTTAAAATGAATGTGGAGAAAAATTCAGATAAAGAACTGACTGAAATGTATAAATGGTTATCTTGTTAATTTATATGCATGCAATATCATAAAATACATTGTGTGAAATTAATGTACAACAAACAAAAAAGTACAATATTTTTACACAAATAGAAACCATGCAAAAATATTGACTCATAAAAACCGGACATGGCCCTTTCCCACAAAAATATCAAGGGCCATTAGACATAAACAAATTTTAGTTAAAGCCAGAACCACATTACATTGGAGCTATTTTACTGACTGTAAAAAACAATGCAACAATTAATTCAAAATCCATCAAATAGATCATGATTTTTTATTGTACCCCATATCCATGAATCCTAAACTGACCTTGGCATCTAAGTTTTCAAGACATAGAAAGTACATATTGTTTTACTAGTCAATCTTGAAATCTGCAATGTTTGATCGGAATCAACAAAAAGATAAAGTTCTTCGATCCGGGTTAAAATTAGAGTCATTTTATTATATTTAACAAGTTTTGATGACTGGAAAGTTCTTTAAAATTTTCCATCTTAAATTAAAACACCACAAATATTCATATGTAGATCCAGTCCTAACCAACATATATAGTTTACAAGTACTCTAAGACAGATATACCTTAAAACATCAGAAATATCAGGCTGATAAAAAACTGCTGAATTAACTTTCACCATATACATGTGTATATCATTTTGTGTATTGACTGTTGTCTGGTAACGAAAAGTAGGTAAATGAAGAAAGGATGCACTGGTTGAAACCAGAAATAAGACGGCCAACCATCCATGACGGTCAGGTTGTGTGTGATCGATTACATTTACACCTGATTTACCTGTAATTCAAAATCCTATTTGGCAGCTCATCTCGCTCCTGGTCTTTTTCTGCCTTATGTGCCATCATCAATGATTCAGTAAAATCAAAATCCCACGCATAATCACAAATTTATGGAATACGAACGGTTTATTTCAACTCAGATAAGGTCTTTTCCGTGAGAATTAAGCCATCGTGGTTGATACATCATCACATACAGAGAACAGTTAACCTTCTTGACTTCAAACAGCAAAATCGAATCCCTGTATTTAACAGCGTATCGATCGATAGTGACACTTGAAATTTACGTCAGCATCTTCGAAACAACATATCCTCTGATGAATGGAACTGGGTTTATTCTTTAAATTATCCAGTAGGCGCGTTAAGTTAATGACACATTCAATCACGATGATGCTTGCCATGCATCTGAATAATCGGGAGGAGCCATCAAGTTCCGGTTAGTGCAATACTCGCGGATGAAAGGATCATGCACCCGGAATACAACTAGATCTCGATATAATTCGTGTTAATATATTTCCCTTGATAATAATTCTATGCAAATAAAATAAAATACATTAATTACAAATCAAAATCCCAAATCCCGAATAAAATAAACGAAATGATATAAATTTCATGACAAATGGCTAGCAGTTCTAAATCTTGTTCTGTTATCCTAAATCTTGGTCTGCAATTTTGCAAGTTGTATAACTCTTCAAGACCAGCCACTAAATTCTTGGGGCAAGGGCCTTGGATTTTCATTAGAATCAGGTCATATTTTTTTATTTTCCTAAACATAATTTGTCAACTAATATAATGGATACAATTAATTTTTTTCTGCATACCGGATCAAGAATATTTGGAGTTTTTTTTCAAACCTATGGGGCAGGGGGAGGGGAGGGAAACAATAATTGTTGAACAAAGTCAAAGGCCTGCCCAAACCATGCCAATTAATTGGTTACTCCCTTAATATCCATAAAACAATGGTCACATGCTGAATTTAATAATATGCGTGCTGTTAGAATCTCTGATTTTCCATTTTGATGTCTTTAACAATATATTTTTTGAAACCTCAGGTGGCCAGGTGGGCTAAGGCACTTGCCTTTACAAATCACAGAAATTTTCCATATGTCCATGTAGCTCAACCAAAAGATTGTGAGAAAGATTGCTAGTAGCTTACTGTGGATCGCTGATTCATCCCACGGTTCTCCCGGGTTCTAGCTTCACCCATATACTGCCTGCCATGTATATCATATGCTGATAAATGACATCAAACCCATAACAACAACATCTTTCTTAATATTAAGATAATGCTCACAACAATTAAATAATAAACCAAATTGGATTGCATTCCAAAAATATTTCATAAATAAAAATGTGCTTTAAAAGGAATCAATTAATCAATTATTAATTAATTAATGAACAAATTAACTAATTTCAGTTCCTTGTACCTATACAGGTATTGTATTTTGTTTTTAAGATGTAATCCAGTATTTTGTAATGGAATGTTGATGATTTGCTTTCAATGATACACTGGATAAGATGGACAGAAACAAAATCAAAATATTGTCAGCTAAGATATTAAACTGTCTTCTGAACTGTGCCTTCCTTTCACAAAACATTGTCTCTTATATGCAATATTTTATATGCTTACATCCATTGTCTTGCAAGTAACTTATGGAACTGCTTTTGGAATCATCCTAATAAACAAATTCAAGAACAGCTGAAATATGCATCAGTAAGATGCTATCTTTAGAAATTTCTTAAAAACACTGATGACCAATATTGTGTCACTTGAACAAACAGTAACACAAGAAACAGTGAAAACAACAAGCTTTGAAAAAGGATTTAAATCAACACCTGGTGTTTATAAACTGTAATGAAAAATAAAAAAATTAAAACTGACAATTAAATTGAAATAAATATACTGTATATTAAATCAGATATAATTAAATCAAATATAAATAACACTTCCCCCATAAAGAAAAAGAAAGATTTATACATAAAGCATTCTTTTCACCTTCCTATAATCAGAACACATACAAAAGTTTTATCTGGTTTTGGAACAAATATGCATGGTAAACTCCAGTCACTTTTACTGGGCTCTATAAAATCATTCTTCAACAAATATTGAATTTCTTTTTTCAAGCATTCCTGTTTGAGAGGGTCCATCCTGTATGGGTGTTGTTTGACAGGTTTGGAATGTACAATTTCATTGTCATGGAAAATTTTGTTTGTCCTTGTAGGACTGTCTGGAAATAAGTGCTCATATTTAAATAATAACTGTTTAAGTTCATTTCTTACTTCCTCTTGCAAATGTGAAGGTTTCTGGTCCAGATCTTTCATAATTTTTGAATTCAAAAGATTTGTCACTCCAATGTCAGTAGATGATATTCCTATATTTAATTCTTTACTGAGTGGAACAGGTACAACTAAAGTAATTGCATGTTTAACCTGGCTATGTCTTTCAATATACTGGTATTACTTTCATTTGTTTAGATCCCAGGAGCACTATTAATATTTAACTCATTCATTTTCTTCTTAACCTTGTAAGGGCCATAATATCTAAACTGAAGAAATATTTGAAGAATGAGCAAGAGAGACAGAACTCCATTATTACGAAACTCAAAAGTTCTCTCCATTGTAGTTCTGTCAAACAGTAATATCACTTTTTATTTGAATTGCTGAATGCCAAATTCAAGCATAATAGGCTGGAAAGTTCCAGACCTAAAATTTGACCACTGACCCAGTTGGATAAATTTGGAAAGGCCAAGCTTTTACAATTTTACAATTTTTTCTAGATTTTATATTCCTCAAGGGAACTGCCTCTTGATGCACACATAATGGTCAACAGGTATTGGTTACTTGACTTATTCTTAGGTAAGGGACCAATACAGTCTACCATTATTCTACTGAATGGTTCATCAAAGGCAGGAATAGGTTGTAGATGAGCCTTGGGTATCTTCTGGTTGGGTTTTTATTCCATTTAACAGGTATGACAAGACCTACAGTATTTACCAACATCACTCTTTATTTTTGGCCAACAGAAGTGAGTTAAGATCTTGTGATAAGTTTTATTAATCCCTATATGACCAGCCAATGGAGTTTCATGGTCCAGACTAAGTATTTCCTGCCTGTAAGGTTTCTGAACTACAATTTGATAGTTCACTGACCATTCGTCATCAGCAGGTACCTTGGGAGGTCTCCATTTTCTCATAAAAATTCCATTTATAATGAAATAACAAACATGAACTTCAGTAGCTTCAGTTTCACTAATGGCCTTCTGAAACAAACATGAGATCTCAGGATCTTTTTCCTGTTCAACGACAAGTAATTGTTGTTTATCACCCTGATTAGAATAAAGAGGATGAGTCATTAAAAGAGGATCACTGTGATCAATACCTTCTGACTGATCCAAACAAGGAGTGAAAGAGACCTCATCAAAAACCTGACCAATACTTGTGTCAGCTAAAGGAATATTTTCCTATTAAAGATCATTCTCAAGAGCTCTTTGTTATAGCTCTGGTAACTGCACAAGCTGTAAATACATCAGGGAATTCATTTTCAATTGGATCAACTTTCTGATCCAAGCAAGGATTATCAGTTACAAATGGATTAACCACAACCTTGTCTCCAGCTAGGTCACTGCCTAGTAATAAATGAATTCCCTCAATGGGTAAAACAAAGACTGTTCCAACTGTCATGGATCCTGAGACTAAGTCTAATGACAGATTTACACAGTGCAGAGGAACATTAACAAAGCTGCACTCTACTACCTGAATAAGAACACTCTCATTAGAAGAAGTCTTCTCAGAAAAAGACAAAGTACCTGACAATAAAAGACTCTGAGAAGATCATGTGGCCCTTAAAATTTTAATAGGGATAGGATTGGCCGAATCATCCAAGAGTGAAATAGGACCCATTGATATGAATGGTTCATAATTCTCCATAATCAAATCAGACGGGGGTTTATAAGACCCAACAAATGTATTGCTTTCAATACATGACCGTGACCTTGACCTCTTAGAAATAAGAACATTTGGAACAGGTCTGTCTTGATTCTGATGCCTATTTTTCAATTTGTAGCAATCATAAATAATGTGTGCTTTTTTCTTGCAATAGGTATATGTAGGAAGAGACAAGGATCTTGAATCAAGCTTCTCTGAAGTTTGATATTTAGAAGTTGTGCCAGTTCTAGTTTTAAAGGGCTTGTATTAGGTTGAAATACATTTTTGCCAGAAGACTTTGAGTAGACGTCTTGTTTACAAAAGGAACTTTATGAGTTAATGAATACTCATCAGCAGCATGAGCAGCAGTTTCCAAGGTTTCAATCTGATGCTCATCAAGATAAGATTTAATGTCACTATGGACACAGATTTTGAAATCTTCAAGTACATGTAATACAAGCTGTTTGAGACTTGCATAATCTCACTCAACTTTCTTGGCTAAGCACCATCTATCAAATAATTGCTCTTTTTCTCTAGCAAATTCGACATGAGTTTGTCCAACTTCTTTTCAAAAGTTTCTGAATTTTGGCTGACAAGCTTCAGGGACTAACTCATACCTACTAAGGATGCATTCTTTAACCACATCATAGCTACAACTTTTGTGAACTGACTGTGAATTGTAAATATCACTAGCCTTGCCAGTGAGTACACATTGTAATAGTCCAATGCTCCCTTGGCCATATCAAATTTTCAGCAACTTTTTCAAAACGAGTAAATTATTTGTCTACTTCTTTTTCTATACTAATCAAATATTCTTTGCAAGGTCAAAACTTAAATTTGGATTTGAAGTATGAATGTGCTGTTCATTTGCCATTTCTATTTCCTTCATTTTACATTGGCATTCCCTCTCTTTCTCTCTTTCTTCCATTTCATTTGTTCTTTTTGAAACTGCATTTGTCTTTCTTTCTCTTTTTCTTCTGCTTGTAAATGCATTTTTTTCTCTCTTTCTTCTCTCTCTCTCTCTCTCTTTCTCTCTCTCTCTCTCTCTCTCCTCTTTCTCATATTGTAACTGCATTTGTTTTTCTTTAATTGCATTTTTTATTTTTCCATCTCCAATTTCATTTCTTCTTTCTCTTTCTCCAATTTACTTTGTTCTTTTTCTTTTTCCAATTGCAACTGCATTTGCATGTTTTTCTTCTTTATCTTTCTGAAGCTCCAGCTTCCTCGACTCCAATTCCATCTTGTATTTTAATTATATTTCCTTCATTTTTGTGTCAGAGTCTGATACAGACTTACTGACTGAAACCAAAGCACTTTTATCCAAAATATTCTTTTCTACCAAATACTGAACCAAAGTATTTCTTATTTCCTGTTTTGTTAAGAAAGCCTTTACTTAAGAAAGATCATATTTTCTGGCAAGTTGAATCAAATCATCGGTTTTTTTTAAAAGATCTAATTGTTCCTGAGTCGGATTTGAAAGAAAGATTTCTCCTTTTTATGACATTTTAGAAAAAGCTTGCCAATTTCACAAAGATCTGAAAAACTTGGGAATTCAAATTTCAAAAAACAAAAAACAAACGTTTTCTGAAATATTCTATCCAAAATTTAAAATAATCCAGGCGAGTTACCCAATTTCGTGTAACACAAGAAAGAGTGAAAACAACAAGCTTTGAAAAAATACAATAATTTATTATCCTGAAAAAATTCTGTAAAAGTGAAAAGATGTGAACTTACGGTTTTATAAAATCAAATCCAAAAATAATCAGAGAATTATCCAAGAATAAAGGTCATAATAACAAAATGTTCTACTGATTTCATGTTCAAATCCTGACAAAGAATCCAAAATGGAAGACAATGACGTATGCTGCAATCTGTAGTGTTGAAGTCTACAGTACTTTGTAAAAACAAGAATTATCACTCCAGTTTCTGATAGCTGAAATTTTTTTAAATAAAAAACTGTTCCTGTTCCACAAAATTACATAAGCACATGGATTTTCCAGAAAAATAACAGAATTAATCCTTTTGAATCCATGCAATCTGAAATAACTTCAAACCAAGTAATCTCAAATAACTCCAAACAATCACAACATACAACTAACAGTTTAACAGCTAAGCTTCTACTAAGATTAATTCTCCAAAACATGGGTTATATGGTCTTTCTAAAATGTAAACAAGGGGTCACGTGATCATCTTCTAGTAGTTTATAGAAGCAAATGTTTTTTTACAGATCGTTTTTATCCAGTGTGACCCTGAGTGGAACATGATAATACATGTCTGTGGCATAATGCCTCAGTGCTTGATATCACTATAAACTCCCACACTGCAGGCATCATGATATAGCAGTATGACTCAAATTGTTAAAGCTACATTAAAAATCCCCAAAATACACACAAAACACAACACACTCAAAACACTGTTACTATAGTTACTAACATATGTTAAGAAATATCCATTTTTTCAAGCTTTCTTTATGATTTAGCATTTTCATCCATATTTAATGGCACCATCTGAATCTTTTATTCAATACTGAAATACAATTTAGCTAAATTTCTTTCTGTCAAATATAATCAAAATATGTTAAATTTGGTCAAATCATATTCAGCAGCTTTGGAAGAGATCTACGCCTTTTTAAGGCACGTCTGTTTTTAGTAATGGTGGACATACTTGTCCGAATTTGGAGACCCATCCTGAATGGTCAATTTGGTCAAAATTAGGACTGTGTTGATTTTTCATAGAAGAAGTCTATAAAAGCAATTAATAAATGGCACATAATGCACAATGGACACAGGTCATCTAATAATTATAAGTAAATATTTCCAATGGCTAAGTGGTCCAAGGGAGTCATCTTTACATATCACTGACATTCCACCTTTATCCATGTGGGTTCAAGTCATGAGCTCAACCAATATGTGTATGTGAGAAAATTTCCTGTGGTTGGTAGTTCTTACCGGGCTTCTTCCAGGGTCTACCTCCAGCAAATAACTGGTATATTTGGGTATACTTGATAATCAAATCAAAGGCAAGTCAAAACAATGATATAACCTATGACTGATATCCAGTTTTTGAGAATACAATTCGATCAAAACCTATATATATCTGCTGAAATAGCAAAAATGTTTAAAATATATTCTGTCCTAACTTGATGAAACTTAGAGATCTGATGTTTTAGGTAATGTACGTTATATATTTTGTGACAATGGATTGCAGCTGTTTTTATCTTTCCATTGCCGAACCAACAAATATGGGGGGCCCCGAGTGGCCAAGTGGATCACTGCCATTTCACCTCTGTCTGAGTGGGTTCGAGTCTAGGATTCGGCCAATGTGGGTATGTGAGAAAGCTTGCCAGTAGCTTCTCGTGGGTTGGTGGTTCTTCCCGGGGTTTTCCCAGGTTCCTCCTCCACCATTAATGCTGGCCACCATGCATAGCCTATCATGTGCTGAAAAATGGCATTAACCCTCCCCCACAACAACCAACAAATAAGGCAAATGAATTTCAAACAATATATTTTTGGTCATAGTAGATAACTCAACTGCTTGAATACGCATTCAAGAAACAAATGTTTTCAACTTAAAACATTATAATCAGTGATAAAAAGATATTTGTATGTTTTCCTCCTTGTCTGAAATGTCAACAAAAAGTAATGCAACACTGTCACTATATGCACATAAAGCAAATATAACAATCACAGCTTCCGGAGGCATGTAAGTGTTAAGAACAAGGCTGCCATGGTAACGGTAAGTATTTGCAAATACTTGCAATGACATAAATAGAGACTTGATTATTTTGTTTCATTAAAATTACTTATTTATTTCAGTGAATCAATTACAATTATATTGACTTGAATGTACAAACTTTCACCCATACACTGAAACTGCATATACACTACAAGTCTGTTCCTATTCTTATTTTATGTAAAATGTAATATTATAATAATAATGATGATAATAATGATCATGATACTTGGCAGATGGTGCTTGTTCAAAAATCGATGTTTGAATCTGTGCGTGAAATACCATTTTGCCTTTTCGCATGAGTGGCTGCAAGTGACAGGTTTGACTGTATGTGAACATTAAAAATTGTAAAAAATTGTCAATTAAGATGGAACATATTCCTCATCAATTATGAATCCTAAATCAATAATTTAAAACTTTCTTTTTTTCCTTGCGATATATATATATGTATATAGTTTAGGTGTGCAGAGAATGCCTACAAATTGACTTACTTTAAACACCAAAATAAAGCATCCTTAAAAATAAACCAAACAAAATGATTATATATAAACCACTGCTTAGTTCCAAATTTTCAGGTTTGTATGTATATGTACCATAGTTATTCTAACAGACATACTGGGGGGGGGGTGCAATTTCCAGGGAGTGGTACTGAATACCTTACATCGCTGTTTGACTGAAAACATTTATAAATTGTTTTGATTTTTCTAACAGTTGTTGGATTACTTAATACAGTACGAATGTTTTTTTTCTATGTGGAAAAAGGGGGTTTATTGGCAAGGGGATTTCTATCAGAATAACTATGGTACATCTGTGTACATGTGTGTGTATGTACGTATGTATGTATGTATATATATATATATATATATATATATATTAGAAAGATAGGTGTACACAAATGCAGAAATATGTACAAACATGAGACAAAAAGTAGGCATGTCAGCTGCTTTAAAAAAAATACCTTGCCAATTTAAATTCCTTGCAAACAGTTGCTACCAAGTTGCCATCCTGGTAGAAAGCCATGCTGGTAGAAATCCTCTGTGTAACCTGATGGTTCTCCTCAGATCCTGATGTAAATCTGTCCAGCTGGATTTCATGCTGACACAGGTATAGACTCCAATGGCCTCCAATGTCCTGAACAGAACAGTGCTGGGGAAAGTTCTGTCCATGTAAATGTGGTGACGTATCCCCATACATAACCTTTTACTACTCTGAATGCAAGCACTTGACTTTATCTTCATCAACCTATCCCAGGTTGATATTAAACTGACAAAAGAATCTCTTCCCGAGTCACAACACATCCATGCCTTCATTTCTCTCTTTAGCGAGACTGCTCCTTTAAAAACCTAATCACATACACACACACACACTCTCCCTAGAGAGTTTGCTGGAACCCTCTCCATCACAGAAAGACTATCATTGTACTTGGTCATTGCCTAATCAAGATTCTCATTATGTTCTTGTCTGAATGTGGACATGAAAGTTCTGGTAATCATAGCAAGAATTGGACTGGGTTTCTAAATGGCTCATTTGGGTCTGAATTTCTATATGGAGGAATTTTTTCAAAGTTTGAAGTTCTAATTCCAAATAAAATAATAATATATATTGAAAACTCTCAAGTCCCAAGTGTATCCTCAACCATAGAGAAGGGAAGGACAAGTATTGATTCCCAATCTTCATGTCAGTAGCTTTAATTTAAAATATGATCAATTTTATTTTCCATATGATGTCTTAACTGGAAATCTTTAATCTTTTATCCTCTGATACAACATATGAAATAAGTTTGCAATATTGTCCTGCTTTCTGAGACTCTAAATTTCAGGCAGTTCTAACAAAATTTTTCCAAGTTCTTTGTATCACATCAAGAACTAAAAATTCTACATGTAATATTCGTATTAAATTTTTGCATGAATTCGTCTGCAAGGAATGTTAAAAAAAATGCAGACTTTTCCAACCATGTCTTCGTATATATTTACTGTATCAGAGGGGCATTAATACATTTTGTTTAAGCATTGTGGTGGAATAATCCTGACCATGAAAACGATACCTTCCTTCAAGAATATTTTCTTAAACTTCTGTTAAACTATGTGGAGCACATCTTTCTTTGCAAAAAATGTAGTGACCCCTCAAAATTCTTCAAGTATGTCTATAAGAAGAAGTTTCCATGATGAATGGCCAAATGAATCAATTAAATATTTTATCCACATGATCTGAAGTCCATGAAAAAAGAAATTTTCTGATGCTATGGCCTTTGTAAAGCTTGATGAAAAATATCTTTTTTATTAGGGAAAACAAAATATGTGTCTTTCCAGTCGGCCAACCATCTGTTTTACATTGCCAACCCAAAATTGATAAGTTTTGGTATAAAGCAAATTGATATACCAATACTATTGGTATATCAAATTGTGATCCGTCTATGGCACAATAATACAAATATATACACATTCTTTCAACTGCAGATACTGCAGATCAAAGATAACGTTAAAAAGTATTAATAGAGCCTGTTTCATAAATGAAATTAAAATGGTTCACAATTTCATTTTTTTTCCATTCCCCTCCCCTCTCATGTAAAGGAAAAAAAAAAGCAAAAATCTGGAGTGAGAGAGAAAAATAGTAATCTGGTTTGTTGTAATGGTATGCTTACATTTACCTTATGATCTATCTACAGTGTTCATAATATCAGTGATACATAGTTGCAATCACCAGTCAACATTAAGTCTATATGTTAAATTTGTCGGTTTTGAGGCACACATACTGTAGCATATTTCATGCTTTGCTCTCTTTGTTTCTTAAACCTATTATAATATTCTAAAACTCGATTATTAATTATTAAATATAAAAATGTCCAAATGGTTGCCCCCTCCCCCCCCCCAGATTATCATAGCTAGATATGGGCAAAAATTCATGAAAACATGAGCACTGGGAATTTTCACTTGTGTCATATGACGATGTCTCTGGACCTATGAATGACGGCAAATTTTAATCAAACCATCGGGGGGGGGGAGAGAGAGAGAAAGCAGCATCAGGAGGGACTGGGTAACACCATCAGAGGGTTACAACAAAATGACTATATATGCACTGGGTGACACTAACCCTAGTGATGCCACAGAAAGAGAAAGAGAAAGAGGTAATTTTATAATCTTTATAAATTTTAAAGCAGAACAATGACTTAGAAGAACTGTGAATATATTAAAATATTTTAACTACCTCTTGTTGGTTTGTCATTTCACACAGTTTCTATTCCATGCTAATTTCCATACACCAGTATGTGAATGCCTGGCAGTTCAGGTTCAGTGTACAAGAAGCTAACCATATTTCATGATTAAATCATGAGTGTGTCTTATATTGATTTAATAAATATGAATAAAAAAAGAAACTCTAAAAGAAAAAAAATAAACTTATCAATTTGCGTATGTGATTGTGAACAACAAGAAAAATGAAGGAACTACATTTTGTAGCCGGCATACTCGCTGGGATGTGAGGAGTTTACTGACTCAGTCAATACACAGTTACCAAGAGCATATCATAACTCCATTTAAAGTGCAAATATGTGTATTTTTATGTGATATAAATAAAATATATGTATAGTATGTGTGCTGTATCAATGATATACCACTTGTATAAATCTTGTGGTATGTCATTGATACAGCGCACATACTATATATATATATATATATATATATATATATATATATATATATATATAGTTTTAAAAATCTTTTTACATAACTACCTACCTTTACACTAATTTAAAACCAGTGCAATAGATAATTACAAAGGTCACTTTTAAGCTTTACTATGAAAATGATACAAACTTTAACATAATCCCTTAAGCCTGACTTGACTAGCCAATGGACCAGACCAGGCCCTTCAAACCAATCATCTTGCTGAATTTGTGGCATTGAGTGGCAACCTTTGGCATCTCCTCTACTCAACTCCCAGGATTACCTCCTCCAACAACAGTCACCCCTTACAACACGCAGAGAGGATGCATCAAGCCTATTCTACAATCATGGACCCACATTGGGGTGTTCCTTTCAGATGCTGTCTCTCATAAAACACGCAGAGAGGATGCATCAAGCCTATTCTACAGTCATGGACCCACATTGGGGTGTTCCTTTCAGATGCTGTCTCTCATACAACACGCAGAGAGGATGCATCAAGCCTATTCTACAATTATGGACCCACATTGGGGTGTTCCTTTCAGATGCTGTCTCTCATACAACAGGCAGAGAGGATGCATCAAGCCTATTCTACAATCATGGACCCACATTGGGGTGTTCCTTTCAGATGCTGTCTCTCATACAACATGCAGATAGGATGCATCAAGCCTATTCTACAATTATGGACCCACATTGGGGTGTTCCTTTCAGATGCTATCTCTCATACAACATGCAGAGAGGATGCATCAAGCCTATTCTACAATTATGAACCCACATTGGGGTGTTCCTTTCAGATGCTGTCTCTCATACAACAGGCAGAGAGTATGCATCAAGCCTATTCTACAATCATGGACCCACATTGGGGTGTTCCTTTCAGATGCTATCTCTCATACAACATGCAGACAGGATGCATCAAGCCTATTCTACAATCATGGACCCACATTGGGGTGTTCCTTTCAGATGCTGTCTCTCATGCAACATGCAGAGAGGATGCATCAAGCCGATTCTACAATCATGGACCCACATTGGGGTGTTCCTTTCAGATGCTGTCTCTCATACAACACGCAGAGAGGATGCATCAAGCCTATTCTACAATTATGGACCCACATTGGGGTGTTCCTTTCAGATGCTATCTCTCATACAACATGCAAAGAGGATGCATCAAGCCTATTCTACAATCATGGACCCACATTGGGGTGTTCCTTTCAGATGCTGTCTCTCATACAACACGCAGAGAGGACGCATCAAGCCTATTCTACAATCATGGACCCACATTGGGGGTGTTCCTTTCAGATGCTGTCTCTCATACAACACGCACAGAGGATGCATCAAGCCTATTCTACAATTATGGACCCACACTGGGGTGTTCCTTTCAGATGCTGTCTCTCATACAACATGCAGAAAGGATGCATCAAGCCTATTCTACAATCATGAATCCACATTGGGGTGTTCCTTTCAGATGCTGTCTCTCATGCAACATGCAGAGGATGCATCAAGCCTATTCTACAATCATGGACCCACATTGGGGTGTTCCTTTCAGATGCTGTTTCTCATACAACACGCAGAGAGGATGCATCAAGCCTATTCTACAATTATGGACCCACACTGGGGTGTTCCTTTCAGATGCTGTCTCTCATACAACATGCAGAGAGGATGCATCAAGCCTATTCTACAATTATGGACCCACATTGGGGTGTTCCTTTCAGATGCTGTCTCTCATACAACATGCAGAGAGGATGCATCAAGCCTATTCTACAATAACTAACCCACTTTGTGTGCTCCTTTCAGATGCTGTCTCTCATTCAACATGCAGAGAGGATGCATCAAGCCTATTCTACAATCATGGACAGGGTGCTCCTTTCAGATGCTGTCTCTCATACTGACAATGAACAGTGCAAGACTAGTATCTAACTAGCCTGAGCACTTTTGACTCTTTAATGATTCTTTTTCAAAGGCAAATACAAAACACAGACAAGACAAACAAATAAAACAGAAAAACGGTAAGGTTTGTGTAACTTTAAATGGCTGTTTCTACAGGAATTAAACCTTTTAACTCTATTATGTGTCAACCAGTTTATTTCAGCTTGTTGCTGATACTGAAAAAAATTTGTATTTAAATAGAAATTGATGAGCCATAATGACATCTATTATTTTATGTAACTTTATGTAAGCGCAGATTATATCCTGGATATTTCATTGTTATAGTAGTCATAGTCTATTAAGCAAATTTTGAGAATTATTTAAAAGAAAATGTGTCAGCTTCAAAAGATAATTTTATTTGTGCATGGTTGTCTTTTTCTAGTCTTTTTGGTTTAAACTGCTTGGTTTCAATGTTCTAAGGCAGCATATCCAGTAAGATTCTTTTTCTTTCCTGGTTTGGGAACTCCAGTTGGGGTTATCAGCAATAGCAATAAGTGTTATATTACTGAAAGTGTGGCCAGGGGAGGAAAAGTGTTCTGCAACCGGGCTTCTGTAGAGCTTCTTTTTCATCCAATCAGATCTATGAAGGTTGATCCTTTTGTGTAGCTTTTCAGTTTCTCCTACATACTGAAGGCTCCAGATCTTACATGTGATGGGATAAATGACATTCTCTGTTTTACATGGGTTCTTTTGGACCATGTATATCATATGTTGACAGGTTTTGCACCTTGCATAGCCACAGGGGCCAGATTGACTACGGTGGTCTTGATTAGTGATTGGCATTAGCATTGTCCTGGCTAGGATGTCCTTGAGGCTTCTTGGTCTCAAGTAGGCAACTACAGGTTTGTTAGGGAGAATTAACTTTAGTGCATCCGACAATTCCAGAATGGGCCAGTGTTTCCCAATGATATTACCTACTTTGGGGTTGTCTGGATGGTAGGTCGGAATACATGGTTTCATAGGCTGAAAAGATTAAAGAGTCGAAAGTGCTAAGGCTAGCTAGATACTAGTCTCGCATTGTTTGTTGTCAGTTTATAGCATAATATATATATATATATATATATATATATATATATATATATATATATATATATATATATATATATATATATATATCAGGACAGGTAGAGAGCAGTATATGTATAGACAAGTCATGGGATTAGTACACCAGTAGAGAGAAAATAGCAAAAGCATTAATATTTGGATCACTAGTGTTTTTACTGAATGTGAATGAAAGAAAAATTAATGATGAAAATTAGATTTACTACTTGTTTACTCCAGTCTTTTATTCAACTGAACCTGTTGTAAAAAAATACAAACTGTCTCTATAAATCTCTGCAATTCTCCATGCTTTAAGATTTAACCACAATTATTCTCAGTGAAGCAAAGATAAAAGCACATCTCATTTTGTATCCACAAATGAAGAACAAGATTGTAAATTACTGATATTATTGACTGAAGCAAAAGTCTTAATTAAACACTATGTATACACATCAATTATAAAACTGTACTGAAGCTCATATAATAATGATTTTTAGACATAAACACAAAGTAAACATGATTTCAATCAAGTCTTCTCATATACATAAACAACTATCATAAATAAACCCCAAAATGGAAATTCTCATGTGCATGTGATTTGTATTTTTATTATAGCTTTATAAAAAAATCAGTCATATCGCTATGATGTCTGCAGTGTGGCAGTTTATAGTGATGTATACCACTGGATCATCATGTGGTATCAAGTCCCACCCAGTCACATTATCCTGACACCCAGCCGACCAGTCCTAACACTGACGTCTTAATGCTGAGCCCCTAGTGAGTCAGCTGTTAGTACCATTTTTATCAGTCTTTGGCTTGACTCAGCTGGGGTTAGAACCCATGACCTCATGCACCCAAAACAGATAATCTAACCACTAGGCCACCAAAGTGGTCCAGAAAATTTCATGACAAGTCCTGCTTTTGCTGAAGCATTGGATACCATATGTACTCATGTAAAGGTCCAGTCCCACTGCAAGCTGCAAAATGCACCATCACATCTGGGTCTATACAGCTTGCTAGGAGTAACAGTAACAGAAATCAGTAGAAAAAACAATAAAGACTCTAATCTGTTGGCACATTATGCGACAGCAGATTTTAGTCTATGTTGTCTGCATCTGAATTGGACTTAAAAGCAAATATATACCATGATTAGACCAGACATTTTATCTTAAACAGTATTTGTTCACATCATGGGTTGCTCCAATCTGCTGATTGCATACAGCCTGGGAAGTTATAATAATGAAATTTTCAATGTAACATGATCACTGACCCCTATGATGATGCTACTTTATGGACAGTGATTTAAGTAAAAGATCATATAGGAATGATTCAATTATGCTTGACTTGGTATTGAAAACATGGTATTAGGGACTGATATTGTCGGTTGCTTCATTTGTGCTCAAGACATACAGTTGCTTAGCAATGCACAGTATTATCAATATACCGGTTTACCATGGTATCTTTTCCTGGTGGTATCTACTACGGTACTTTTTCAATGTACTGGTACTTCAGTAATTTCTTTTATCAACTTAAAAGTGTATGGAAATTTCCAAGCAATCTTGTTATGAACTGAATGATATTAACAGCATGATTTCATTTTTCCTGACAAATTAATTCTAAAAGTTGTATTTTTCAAAAACTTTAATGTTGAACATTATAAATATGTTTATACTTAACAACCCTTTCATCAATTGTTTGACCCATGCACTTATGAAAACGTAAAGTCCAAATGGATTATTCTGAAAGATATTCAAGTAAATTCAACATCTGGAAACTTTCAGATGAAAAATATATTAGTTCTTTACTAGCATAATTAATGTGCTAAGTACATGTATTTCTTTCTAAGACAGTGAATCAACCTAAGACTTTTAGGAATTTCTGAAGTCCACAAAATATATTATTGTTTGGTGAGTGAGTGTATTTTGTGCTTACTGGCTCTGTCTAACAAACAACTTGCCCGGGTGTTGACATCCCACTCAAAGTTTCCTTGCCTATTATAAAAATAGTGTAGCAAATTGAAGGCTTCAGAGTCAACACTTCCTATTTTTATCAACAAGCTCTCAAATGCCAGCAGTTTCTAGTGTAAGGTTAGTCACTGCACTTTAGTTACAGGTTTTATATTTCAGCTTTTACAACAATTAACACTGATCAAACTCATCTACTATTAAGGAACTGACCATTTAATGAGGATGGGGGAATAATGAGTTATTCTGAAATAAATCAGAGCAAATATTTTTCCAGCTAATGACAGAAGGAAAGTTTTAAAAATGTTCAGGTCCCTGCCCCAGAACATTACATTGATAGTCCTTAATACAGCACGTGGTAAATAGTTGTATGAATTACACAGTATGTTCTTCAATACCATGGTATTACATAGTACAAAAAATAAATGCAACCACTGTATATGATGTACTTTTTCAGTTTTTGTGTTATTTTTAAGGACAAAAAAGAAAAACACATTTTGACATATATGTAAGAATTTTAATTTTTATAAATATAGGAATACTGGCCAAGACCAACCATGAATGACTGTGACAAAAATTATTTTGTTAAAGCAACTACACTGTGCCTGACAGTTCTAAAGTTATTAACACATGGAACTGTGAATATATTCAACATCTAAATATATAATTATATTATAGCATCAAAGTTTCATTTTACTGCTGCTTAAAAAAAATATTACTGTAGCTTTTCATGGCTGATGAACTGTACTGTAAGAAGAATCATAACCTTCTTTCCAACCGAACTGTTGCAAAATCAAGAATAGAAAGGGCACCTTGCTGTATAGGGGCCTCCACTTTTAGAAACTGGACTTTTTTATATCACCACTCACACTCAATATAATTTTTGTCAACATACCTGTAATAATGTCATGTTCAATATTATTTAATTTCCTGCTTTCTTCATATTTTAACAAAACTGGGTGATCAGGGGTCAAGCTAGACTTGAATTTTAGGGAGAAGTGACTTCTCCTTTTGGACAGAACAGGGAGAAGTGAGAGCTGAATAGGGATAAGTGGTCACAAAGCAAGACAGGTAATATATATATATATATATATATATATATATATATATATATATATATATATATATATATATATATATATATATATATATATATATATAATGTGTTCTCTTATTTCAATTGCCCTTTATTTCCCAGCATTCATATTTGCATTTAACATTGGATTTAAGCAATACTTTATTTTCAAGTTGAAAATTATACTCTAAAAGAGAACAGAAACTACACTGTAACAAATTTAACTGAGTAACCAGATTATATCATTGTAATTGCAAGCTAGTAAAAATGCTTAATAAACTACCCTCAATAAATTTTGTAAAATGTTCTTTTTTTAATATCTTTTCTCAACATTGGCACTTTCAAATTTTTTAAACATGTTTGAAACAACCCCTGTACTATGTACAAGTTCGTAACTTCAGGTCATACTGTTTGTCCTGATTTCTTTGTTGCGGATAAGACATTACCGTATCTATTTATACACAACACACTAAAATGCATAAAATTACAGACATAGCTCCATTATAGTAGGTGTATGAACTAAACCCTTCTTTCCAACCAAATCAACACAGACATGAATGCATCTATTTTTAGAAGGTGTGGTTTTCGTAATGCGTAATCACTCACTTTGCTTCATTACATTGCTCCACTGATATGATTGCAAATTTATGAATTATTTATTTGATTATGTACTTGTAATAATTTTAGGCATGGTTTAATAGTATCTGCTTCACTGCTTTTTTCCGCATTTTCACAAATACAAGTAAAGTCAGAAAACAACTTTGACCTTGCAACACTTCTCCGTTCACGTGAATTCCACAACATATGTTTTTGACCTACATAACTGCATTTTAAAGTTAAATCTTAAATAACATAATACCTAAACTTTGCTTTCTACGAATTGTATATTTTTCTGAATATATTTGCCAGATGATTTATGAAAACAGACAATCTAATAAACTGGTACATCCCAGACATATGATGTCTGCCATTATTTCCCTGTTACTGGTTCACTTGGAGTTTCAAACTAATTTTATGATGAAATAGTGTACAAGAGGCAGTTAAAATATCCAGATCACTAATTCTGATCTTAAAACACAAATTGCTATTTACATACTATTGTTAAAGCTTCGAAACACAAAGAGTTTTGTTTGTCGGCGTAATTGATAACAAAACTAGGCCTACGTACTGATGGCTTGATGAATACATTTCGCTACAACACAACACTAAAACTAAACTGGCTAAGGTTTGGATGCATCTAAAAAAGTTTGGTCAGTCAATGTACCTAAAAAAAAAAAACACAGGGTGAAGTCATTTTTGCTTTCCTAACAAAAGAGGTTAAGTTTACATTTTTAGGCAACTTAGTCACCAATTTTGCCTGGTAGCGTGACACCTAAAGTGATGTTACAAGAAAGAACCAAGATCTTACAGCATTTCTTGATTGCCAGAACACAGAATTGACCAATATGTTCCCGACATAAAACTTCTTATTCTTACGACAGATCTGCTATCAGAAAATCTATAGACCCTGCTTTCTGTGAACTGTACATTTTCATTAATCAATGTGCCCAACGCATTACAAAAATCAGCCAAAGGAATGGGTACTTTCTGAACACAACCATTCTGCCATTATTAATTCACTGACAGGTTTACTTGCAATTTCAAACTGATTTTATGATGAAGAGAAAAAACAAGCACTGCAGTGTAACTGTTCAAAAATGTAACCAATCTTACTGATTATTTTCAAAAAACACAAATTGTTCTTTACAAGTTCAAGTTTAAAGGATCAAAACACAATATCGTATGTTTTTATCATGAAATGATACAAAACGATAACTTGCAGAAATGATGACAAAAAGGTTAACTGTCATTATCTGCCATTTGTTCTCAACTTCCCTCTCTAATTCTCAAGGTTTAATTTTGCATTTTATTCACAGAAAATTTAAACTAGCAAGCATTCACTGCTAGCTGTAAATTAATGACATTTAGACAGGTGTTAATAACTATATACCAATTAGCATATGCATTCATCTAACTTTAAAAGATTTGTTTATGAGAACTCACAGTTCACTATCACATAGAGTTTGTATGGAAGCTAGATGACTGGGACATCTTGAAATGTACTCATTCATGCATGCAAAATGGCAAAAAGCCCAAATGAAAATGTTAATAGAGAACTGCTCTACATGTAATGGAATCAATTAGGGTAAACCATTGTACCCAATGAAAAAATTGACCATGAACTCTTCTACATGTAGTGGCATTGATTGATGATAGGCCATTGTAATTATTGAAAAAATTGACAGTGAAGTCCTCTACATACAGAAACATCTATTAAGGATAGGATATTGTGAAAAAATTGAAAAGTGAACTCCTCTACATAAATTATGGTGACATTAATTAATGATAGGTCATAGCACTAAATGAAGAGCAGATTTTCTTGTTGTTTTGGAGTTTGACACCATTTGTCAGAGCAAGGTAGGCCATATATGGCTGACAATATAATTTATGGAGGAAGGATTGAGGAAAATCTTTGTAAGAACCACTGACCCACAGGAAGCTACTGGCAACTTACATACCCACACTGGCCAAGCCTAAGACTCAAACCCACGTGGACAGAGGTGAGATGGCAGTGATCGGTAAAGGTGAGTACTTTAGATCACTCGGCCCTCAGGGCCTATGAACATTATACTAGGTAATGTCCAATGAGAGAATATTGGGTTCCCCAAATGGAGGTTAACCCACTGTCCTATTTGCAAACAGCACAACTGAAGGTATTGCAGATTACATCTGGAAGGAAGAAAAATTTAGATCTTACAACCAAATAAAATTTCTAGTTAGGACTGGACTGAGTGTTTGTCCTGTCATTTGGGTCTGGTAGCCACTAGATCCAGAGTTTACAGCTGTGGAGCCAAGTCTTGGAAAAAAAACCAAAGAAGTTTGATTTCCATGCCAATGGTCTTGATGATCTCTTTGATAGAGATATGATGGTCAAGGCAAGGCTCTCATAAATTATGTCATCTTATAAACAAAAATGTTCATTTGGCAACTCTGTTCTAGTGATTTGTCAGAGTCTGCCGAGCATATTACCCACTACAAACATGATGAGAGGGATTCAGGGGTTGTGTCCTCATTTGCAGGTTTATTTGGGAGAAAAAGGTATTTTTGAGCTCCATAGACTGGCTCAGACTGCTTCTGATAAAGTCTGAGTGAACATACCAGGTCCAGTTTGAAAGCCTCTTGGGCTGTGTCAATACAGGATAGAGACTATGATGATATTCTGAATGCCCACTGACAGCAACCAACTCCTGGCAACAAAACTGGGTTGCATCATAAGGTCAGTCAAGCCATCTGATCAAAGTTGAAGGTAACTCTGCAAGCTAAAACAAGTGCTATCGTGAAACAGGTTTTTGTATGGAGTCTCAGTGATGTACTGTTTAAATGCTCTGATACAATGGAGTAGTTTCAAGGACTTATGTTCAAATCAGGAGAGAGTGCAAAACTGATAACAGTTTCCTCTGTATGTAAAAACCTCAGGATTTTCCAAAGGACAGATGGATTGGAATATGAAAATATGTGTCAGATTGGAACAGATGGTAAATTCATTCAGATGGATGGAGAGGTAAACTGATCTTGCTGTCTCCATCTTGAATGATATTGGCAAGCCTAACCAGAAAAAGCTTGAAGGAAAATTCTGCAAAATGTGGATTCCAAACAATCTCCAACACCTATTTTCCTGATGAGCATCTATTGCTACAAAATTGTCTCTTACCAAGCAAAGGTGTCTCAGGAATCGAGGGAATGAAAGGGGTTGGGGTTGGCAAATGAGAACCAAAGCCCATCTGAAACAATCTGGATTGCCCACTTTCCTGGCAGAAAGAGACCAATGCAAACACAACTCAGTGGTGAGAGAAGGGGTAGAGAAACTTTGTTTCCTATCCCCTTGATGTAACTATCTCTGAAACTGAAAAGCAAATTCTCTATATGCATAGGATTCATCTGGTTTTGGCTTAAGCATTGAACATCCCTGTATCTCCTCATCAGAGGATGAATCGGAGATCATGCATAAGTGATGGTTGCTGCACAGAAAAACTGAAGGGTGGTTCAAGAGGCACATGGCTGCACAGTATGGTCAGTAGTTGATACGACATCAAATCTCAAGTGTGGCTTGATATTCTGAATCGAGATCCGAATGGCTGGAAGGTTATGGTTGGTAGGTGAGACGGTATCAAAACTGAGGTGCAGCTACATGGAATGGCTTATTCAAGTAAATATAAACTCCATGCGCCTGGACTTGCAGGCCCGAAGACCATGCTCAGACATGTGACTTAAGCCACCTGAACAGCCTAGAATCAGGTGGAACTCCCCAGAGTGTAAAAAATCTTGCCTAAAACAGGGAAACATAAGGACAAAGAAGTGGTCATTCATGTTATTTATAAACCACATGCACCTAGACATGCTTGGACATGTCAGGAACTTATGCCACATGGACTGCCTTGAAATGGGTGGAAACTAACCCAAATTGTCAGAATTCAATAGCTGCAACAGCATTCCTAAGAAGACTGACGAAAAACATCAGAACTCTCAGTTGTTGGATTTATGTGCAAAATATCAGTACTCTCAGTCCTTTGATTTCTTTCATCACTCCTGGTTTCTTTCACATTTCATCGGAACTGTCAGCTGTGCATTCTCCAACAAACTGGCACACATGCTGAATGTAGCCAATATTGTACACTTTATAGATGCATATGAGATCTGAGTTATGACATTTGTCACTGTCTTGCATTCTTCCATTCAGCATACGTAGTGATGATGGTTGATTCTGAAATAGCAAAGTATGTGTGTGTGTTTGTGATTAGGATTTTTATAGTAGCTTTAACAATTTTTCAGTCATATCACTACAATGTCTACAGTGTGGCAGTTTATAGTGATGTCTAGCACTGGGGCATCATGCAGCAGACATGTATCATGATGTCCCACCCAGTCACATTATCCTGACACTGGGCTGACCAGTCCTAACACTAACCTCTTAACGCTGAGTGCCTAGCGAGACAGCTGTTAGTACCATTTTTGTAAGTCTTTGGTATGACTCGGCCAGGGATCGAACCCACAACCTCCCACTTCTGGGGCGGATGCTTTAACCACTAGGCCACCGGAGTGGTCGAAATGGCAAAGTGAGAAAGAGAAAAAGAAAAAAAAGAAATGGATATATTTGCATGTCATAAATACTTTCAGCAATACAATTCCAAAATCGCTTTTAAGTTTATTTTCATTTCTCCCTCAAATATGTTAGAGCTTTTGTAGAATTATGTGTTAAATCATACCAAAGCTAAATAAATCTTACAGTTAAAGCATTAAACATTAGAGACACCGCTATACCAGGGGTGATAAATAGTGTGTGCAAAAACAAACTTCAACTCATTCTATTACATGCAGATGTGGAGAGCTATGTTGTCAGAGAATACACAAATTAAACCGGCATAGGTGAAAATATATCACATAATTATGGACAGACTAATAATGTATACCAACTATATAATAACCCTTAAAACATTAAAAAATAACAAAATTCTCAATGGATGGAATATAAATAGCACAAATATCCACTTGGTTTCATGAGGCAAAATAAACGATGTCTTGTCAGTTCACAAGTGAACACTTGTAGGTGGCAACAGGAGGTAATGGCAAGAGTTATTGCCCTTTTTCTATATTTTTATAGACAGAAAGACGAATTTCATCTTTGGGATTGTTTGAGTCAGGAAGTAGTAGGGCGTATATTCCTAGAATTAATGTGATCAGTTAACGTATTAAAAGGAGAAACCCATCCTGCAAATGGCTGGACAGGAAAAGGTATGGACAGGGAAAAAGACAGAAGGTCATACAAAGGAACTGTTGAAGGATATCTTGATGGTAAAGCGTGGGGATAATGATATGGAATAGAATAATGTATTACCTCCCTTGTAGATCTATATGAAATTGGTTGGTTTTGTCTTGTGACTGGTTCTCCTTCATATAGTCATCAAATCTAGTTGACTTGAATGACATGGTCTCATCAAAATCTTCAGAGTTGTAAGAATGAGATAAAGCTGAGAAGAAAAAAAAAAGCACCACATATCAGATATATTTGGCACTGGAACATTTTTGGTAAAGTTGATCACCATAAAGTTGGTTTTATTTTGGTGCCACTTATTTCAGCACAAAACTTTGGGCGTTAAATATAAGAAAAATTTGGATGTTACAACAAAAAAAACCCACCAACTGTTGACCTCTTTTCGTGAAAATTTTGGTCAAGGCACTTTCTTATGCCAGGTGTACCCAAAAAGAAAACAAGAATTTCAACATAAATGGACAATGTTTTCAATTGTATGTAGAGGACACACCAAAACAGATTAGTCATACCCACAATTTCTGATGCTGCTGTTTATTGGCGATTGACAGCATCCTATAATCTCTGTACATACACGTGTATTTGATCAGCAGGTTACTTTATCTCAAGGGGTAGAGCTGGATACCATGACAAACTTGTTACCATGGTATTTCTGAATGTACCTCGACATGGACCACGATATACTACAATTATATTAGTGACCAATAATTTAAATTTCTGGGTGTGGCAGTTTATAGTGATGTCTAGCACTGGGGTATCATGCCTCAGACGTGTAACATCATGTCCCACCCAATCACATTTTCCAGACACCAAACCGACCAGTCCTAACAATAACCTCTTGATGCTGAGTGCCAAGCATGGAAGTTCTTAGTACCATTTTTTATAAGTATTTGGTATGACTCAGCTGAGGTTCAAGCCCGTGACCTCCTGCCTTTGAGGCATAGGCTCAAACCACTTGGCCACTGGAGCGGTCCACCAATAAATGGAACATATCTTGCTCTGATTTACAGCAAAAGAACAATATATTACATCCATGATATTAATTTGAAAAATTATGAGTTATCTGAGACTAAAGAAAATATATTCCAGCTCCAAAAACAAAATCACTGCTCCCACCCCCTGAAAATTATATGGGTTGTACCTTTTAAAAGATGAATTTGCTAATTGTGAAATGTTGTACAAACTGCAATCTAAAAGCTCTAACTAAAGCTGAATCAGTAAGCTTACACTATAATTGATACTGTGAAACACATCATCTTGACAACAGGGAGCCTATTTATAAAAATAGGAAGCATTAATGTTGAAACTACAATTTTCTAGCTACCATAGTGTTATACTAGCTGAGGAAGCTGTCATTGGGAAACCAACACCCAGACAAGATATTTATCAGAGCAGATACAGTAAATACAAAACATAAATTAAAAAGTATTTAGTGGACATGATAAATCATATGAGGTTCAGACAGAAAAGTGATTGTGAAAATCAGAAGATGATTTGCATTCTTACAAAGTAATATATATATACTTAACATAATAACATACATTGGTAAATAAGTATATATAAAAATATAAAAATGTTGCATGCCACCAGTTGGGATATTTCTCTTGTCAGATTATTCAGTGGACATTTTGAAAATTTTCATACAGGTGATGCATAAGAATTGTTCCTTATAACAGCTGAATATTCAGTAGTATAGAAATCATAATAAACAAATTCAACACTTTATATTCTGACTTTAAGCTTATATATATATATATATATATATATATATATATATATATATATATATATATATATATATATATATATAATTGATATTGCGTGATGGCTTTTCCCTATAATTTTATGTATAACATTTTGTAACTGACCAAGTTAATGGTCTACCTAACTAGCAACATTTATTTTGTAAACAATACGTAGCTAATATTTATATACACTTATAGATTAAATATTCAAATCATTATTAACTATGAACATGTTTACTTCAGTGTGAGTTATAGATACAGTCATGATTCTGACCTTAGAAAGTTCCAGAAAGGAACTTTTTAAATTAACCCCTTACCTCATTGAATATATGCCTTTTTAGCCCTTCGATATGCATGTAGCCAAGTTACCCAATGCAGTGTGCTATAAACAGAACATCTGTTACCTATTGGACTCCATACACATAGGCCGGCCTGCCTGTTAACTGTTAAGTAATGTCGTATTTATGTGACATTTAACATCAATTTTAAATACTTTACATTTTTGGTATTATGTATGGAAATATTTAAAAGTATAATCTGATCATTATAGTGGTATAATTATTTTTCACAGAATTTATTTTTATGTGCTTTAAAATCTTGAGAGAACTCATTCACCATCAAGACAGTGAAGCTGTGTGACCAAACGTAGCTGCCATTCTCATACTGAAAATTTACAAGTATTTTTGTCTGTGCCTACATCACTAAATCAGCTGAATTTGAAAATTTATAAGATTAATTGCTGCCTACATCAATATCAAAGCCTTTACTTAAGTTATTTACGCTTTTATGTTGTGATTCTAATCATGAAAACTCAAAGTACTGAACGAAATCTGCAGCCTCCATTTTATAGAGTGGAGAATAGGACCCAGTTATTTTAAATAACAGATTTTGACCAGATCTTAAACAGCGACCATGTGATTTGACATAATGGTGAATGTAGTATTTAATAGGGGGTTCAAAATGGCTGATGTTTACAGCAGGCAATGAAAGGTGCTTCTATGAGAATGGTGTAGAGGCATCAAAAGGTGCTTCCATGTGAATTGGGTAGAGGCATCAAAAAGTGCTTGCATGCAAATGGAGTAGAGACATCCAAAGGTGCTTGCATGAAGTAAAGGGTTAAGAAGAGAGAGCATTTCCAGAAAATGGTCATTGTGACCTAAATCATGTGGAGGGGTAAATAAAATTGTTCATTTTAGGATTACTCATTCCTGTCTTAACATCTGAAGCAAAATCAGTCTTATTGTTTTGTTCAGTTTCAAATTTGGGTGAATTTTTATATTTAAATTACTCACTGGAATTACATACTGTCCATTAACATTTCTTGGACTAAATCATTAATTTGGAATTATAGTGAATTCAGGTATAGACATTATGGATTATATTATTGTGATACTTCAAAAGACCATTAACACATCACCACATTCAAGGACATTGGCACATCAGCACATGTGAGACTACAGGCACATCAACACATTCAATATTGGAAATTATCTGGAGCACAAAAAGAATCAATTGGAATTTTATAGATTTGGACTTGTGAAAGACCTTTAAGGTCTGTCTGTGATTTAATTCACAATACTGTTAAGTTCTGTTTCAACTTTTACTTTGCATTCTAGGGAAAAAAATTATTTTGTTGAATTTTATACACCTTGTTGGTTTTCACTCTTTTCTGTTATGTAGTTTAAGACCAAAGAGTCATAGCAATATATATATATATATATATATATATATATACACACACACAGATATTTAAATTTAATATAATGTATGTGTGTGTGCTTTTGTTCTTCTATTTGAACGAAGTTTACTATTTCATATTATTCATATTTGCATTTAACACTGGTTTGAAGCAGTACTTTATTTTCAAGCAGAAAGTTCTCTGTACCGAATGTAAATTATAAACACATCTAAGTGTAAGAATATATCATATTGGAAGGGTATACATAATATAAAATGTCTCTCTTTGGATGCTAAGATTTAATGCAATTTATTTTCGCCACAATTTTCTTGAAAATTAAATTACATTATTTTAAATGGAGCTGTAACCTCTAGTATATTATATATTTATTGTAGTAAATTTGTGTCCTTTCCCTTTCCCATACAGAGGTACAAGTATCCTTCTGTGTCATTAAATTTCACTCCAGTGGCCAAAGTGGTTAAAGCATCCACCTCAGATGTGGAATGTTGTGGGTTTGAACCCCAGCCAAGTCATGCCAAAGACTTACATAAAATGGTACTCAGTTGCCTCACTAGGCACTCAGCATTAATAGGTTATTGTTAAGGACTGGTGAACCTGTATCAGAATATTGTAACTGAGTGGGACATGATGCCACATGTTATCGGCATGATGCCCCAGAGGTAGACATCACTATAAACTGCCACACTGCAGACACCATAGCGATATGACTGAAATGTTTTAAAGCTATGTTTAATTCCAAATCACACACATACTATATTTACATTTAAGTCAAATGCTCCATATTGGTACACAAAACAGAAAGTGAGATGTGAAGAAAAGAAAAAACATTAAATGGACATAATCTCTGCTACATAAAATTACATGCCCTACCGCTTCTTCCATTGATAACAAATTGGCCCTTTTTATCTTTTAACCCCAAATTCCCCATTCCTTTATTTTTTGGTTACAGCAAACTGATTTAACTTTAGAGAGTCCCATTTACCAATTTTTCAAGGGCAATGTAAGATGTACAGTAAAAAGTTCAGTTTACATTGAACCATATGGGTTTATAACCTACCTATCAATGTGGGTGGAAACCTGTACTGTACTCATGCCTACAGTGTCTCATCCAGTACAGGTTTTCCACACAACACAAACTTGTACAACAAAAACCCATATTGTACTATTCAATGTAAAATAACCTTAGATATGGCAAAACATGAAGGTGTTATAATAATTAAATCCCATGTAGGACTTCAAGCTCTTAAATATTTGAGCTCATGAGGCATGCTTATAGAGGTGTAATCACACTGCATGCATCTATAAAATATTTACAAGGAATTAGATCCATGTCTTTTTCTACGGTAACTGTTATTAAAGGTTTGATATGATCTTAAACCAAGTGTGTGCATTGTTGATGTAAGTAGTTTTATATTATCAGTTCCCAACTGTTATCATTTGTTATTCAGATCTTTATCAATATTGTTATTCAGATCTTTATCAATATTGTTATTCAGATCTTTAATGATACTGTTATTCAGATCTTTAGCAATGATGTTATTCAGATCTTTATCAATATTGTTATTCAGATCTTTATCAATATTGTTATTCAGATCTTTAATGATACTGTTATTCAGATCTTTAGCAATGATGTTATTCAGATCTTTATCAATATTGTTATTCAGATCTTTATCAATATCGTTATTCAGATCTTTATCAATATTTTTATTCCGATCTTTATCAATATTGTTATTCAGATCTTTAATAATATTTTTATTCAGATCTTTAGCAATATTGTTATTCAGATCTATAGTAATAACAATATTGTTATTCAGATCTATAATAATAACAATTCTGTTATTCAGATTAATAATAATAGCACTATTGTTATTCAGATCTTTAATAATATTTTTATTCATATCTTTAGCAATATTGTTATTCAGATCTTAATGATACTGTTATTCAGATCTTTAGCAATGATGTTATTCAGATCTTTATTAATATTGTTGTTCAGATCATTGTGTGTGTGTGTGTATGCATCTGTGTTTGCATTCTTAATGTAGCTTTAACAGTTTGAGTCATGTAACTAAGATTTCGGCAGTGTGGCAGTTTATAGTGATGTCTAGCACCAGTCATCATGCCACAGACATGTGACTTCATGTCCCACCCAGACACATTATCATGACACCAGGCCAACCAGTCCTAACACTAACCTCTTAATACTAAGTGCCAAGCAAGGCTGTAATTAGTACCATTTTTTGTAAGTCTTTGGTATTACTTACCCGAGTTTCGAAGCCATGATCTCCCATGTCCAAGGAAGATGCTCTAACCACTTAGGCCACTGGAGTGGTGTTCAGATCTTTAATAATAATGTTATTCAGATCTTCAGTAACACTGTTATTTAGATCATTAGATATTTAGTAATATTGTTACTCAGATCTTTAGCAATATTGTTATTTAGATCTTAAGATCTTTAGTAATAAAGTTATTCAGATTGTTAGTAACATTGTTATTTAGATCTTTGGATATTTAGTAATATTGTTATTCAGATCTTTTGCAATATTGTTATTTAGATCTTTGAATATTTAGTAATATTGTTATCCAGATCTTTAGCAACATTGTTATTGAGATCACACTGGACAACAAATTTTTACAAAAGTCATGTTACTGAAATAAAATTAGTCAATTCTTATCAATTTTTATGTGCTGAACACGAATATGACAGTCAAATTGCAAAATTGGCTCTAGTTTTTTTGTAATCTGCAAGAAATTAATGTTTACATAACGAAATGCATTCCAATAGTAAAAGGTCAACTGTAATAGCCTACCTATAAAAAATCAAGTCATTGACTACATCTTAGATTTCTTCGCCTGTCTCTTGTACAGCTGTTCGGGAGCATCTCTGAGGAGTGTCCAGCAGTAGTCAGCCAGCATTGTAGTGGACCATTTTCCCTGGTATCTTTGTTCCATTGTTGCGATATCTTGATGAAAACGTTCGCCGTGTTCATCACTAACAATACCACAGTTGCTAGGAAAGAAATCCAAATGGGAATGAAGGAAGTGAATCTTTAGAGACATATTGCAGCCAAGTTTCTTATACTTCATCAACATGTCTTCTACTAGTTCCTTATAGTTTTCTGCCCTAACATTTCCGAGGAAGTTTGTAGAAACTAGGCGAAAAGCATTCCATGCTTGTTTCGCGTCACCTTCCAGCAAGTTGTTGAACCGGTCATCTTTGAAAAGCTCTCGAATCTGAGGACCCACAAAAACTCCCTCTTTAATCTTTGCTTCGCTGAGTCGAGGGAATTTTTCATGCAGGTATCGGAATGCTGGCAAAGTCCGGTCAATGGCTTTCACGAAGTTCTTCATCAAACCTAGTTTGATGTGAAGGGGTGGTAGCAAGATTTTCTGAGCCTCAACCAGAGCTGGGTGTTGGATATTCTTCTCTCCAATGGCTACATTCTGCCTGTGAGTCCATTCCTTCCTCATGTAGTGCATTTGCCTTGCTCGGCTATCCCACTCGCATAAGAAACACATGTATTTTGTATATCCTTGCTGCAGTCCCATTAAAAGGGCAACTACCTTCAAATCACCACAGAGGTGCCAGCTGTACTTGTTATACTCAATGGAATTCAGTAGCTGCCTTAAGTTATCGTATGTCTCTTTCATGTGGACAGCATACGCTACTGGAATAGATGGAAGAATGTTTCCATTGTGCAAAAGCACAGCCTTGAGACTCAGTTTCGAAGAGTCCACAAATAGTCTCCATTCTCGTGGGTCATGAGTGATTTTTAAAGCATTCATGAGGCCCTCAATATCGGAACAGAATATCAGATTACTTTCCTTTCTGAAGAAAGGCTCCAATTGCTGGTGGCGCTTTCGATATGCAGTAATTGTGACATCTTCTTCTAGAAGATTCCATTGTTGGAGTCTTGATCCTAGCAATTCTGCCTTGTTCTTTGATAAGTCCAAATCACGAATCAGGTCATTTAGTTCTTCCTGTGTTATTCTGTGTGGGGTTGATGATGCACCACAGTGAAAATCTGGATCACTGCATGCTGATGGACCAGGAGAAGAACAGGTCGACTCACCTTTGTCTTCGTCAGATGAATCAAGAGAATATTCTGCTGGAGGTTCTGGAATAGGAAGTCCCTCACCATGTGGAACTGGTCTCAATGCAGACAGAATGTTTGGGTAGACTATTCTCGACTTCTTTCGCTTCGTTATTCCGCCGGAAAGAGGAGGAACCAAGCAGAAGTAACAGTCATTTAGGTGGTTGCTTGGCTCTCTCCACACCATTGGGACTGCAAACGGCATTGATGACCTTTTGCAATTCAACCACTGTGAAAGCTGTGTTGTACATGTAGCACAGCATATATGCGGAGCCCAAGGCTTGTCTTGGTCACCAACCTTGCATCCGAAGTAAAGATGATATGCCTTCTTCACTTGAGAATTGATACTTTTCTTCTGGTTGGCAAATGTCACTTCCCCACAAATATAGCAAAAATTGTCCGCGGTATTAACACACTTTCGAGGCATTACTGTTCTTTATTGTACGTAAATGGATAAAATAATAAGTTTTATGTAACAGTAGCTTGAACTGTCTCGCACAACGTCTAAAATATTTTAAATGCTGAACCTATCTGATTGGGCTTTATATAGTACACTACTTATGTCAGCTTCAGCAGCCGCCTGGCATTAGTATAATAGGCCTACACATGTATAGTACACTGCTGACGTCAACTTACTTCAGCAGCCGCATGGCATTAGTATTGCATTGCATCAGAAAATGATGCAATCAACTGTGGATGATGTGAGCATGATGGTATTATGCAATGTTACATCATTATTTCGGATGTTGCTGCAGTCCTACTGGAGAAATTTACACAGTGAAACATAGAAAATGAGGTATATGAATATCTTCAAAACGAGAGCCAATACAAATTTTTCACGGTTATATTCGTGTTCGGCACACCAAAATACTACAGATTAGGGCCTTTTCAAGTCAGTAATGATTTCACTGTTGACCAGTGTCATCAGATGTTTATTAATAGTTATTCAGATCTTTAGTAATATTGTTATTTAGATCTTAAGATTTTAAATTAGTAATATTGTTATTCAGATCTTTAGCAATATTGTTATTTAGATCTTTGAATATTTAGTAATATTGTTATCCAGATCTTTAGCAATATTGTTATTGAGATCATTGGATATTTATTAGTAGTGTTATTTGGATCTTTAGTAATATTGTTATTTAGATCTTAAGATCTTTAGTAATAAAGTTATTCTTATTTTTAGTAATATTGTTATTTAGATCTTTGGATATTTAGTAATATTGTTATTCAGATCTTTAGCAATACTGTTATTTAGACCTTTGGATATTTAGTAATATTGTTATTCAGATCTTTAGAAATATTGTTATTTAGATATAAGATCTTTAGTATTAAAATTATTCTAATCTTTAGTAATATTGTTTTTCAGACAGCTGAGCCAGTCCCTTAAGACCAAAGTAAAAACTGAGATTTCACATTGTCAAAATTTGCAGGAATTATTTTTAATTTGGTCATATATTTTGTCAAAAAACTATAAAGGTATAACTATTAGTCCACACTGAAATGGACTGAGCTGTAACTTGAACTACCCAAAGTACAAGAATTAATAATGTAGTCCACACTGACATGGATTGAGTTGTAACTTGAACTACCCAAAGTACAAGAATAATAATGTAGTCCACACTGACATGGATTGAGCTGTAACTTGAACTATCCAAAGTACAAGAATAATAATGTAGTCCACACTGACATGGATTGAGTTGTAACTTGAACTACCCAAAGTACAAGAATAATAATGTAGTCCACACTGAAATGGATTGAGCTGTAACTTGAACTATCCAAAGTACAAGAATAATAATGTAGTCCACACTGAAATAGATTGAGTTGTAACTTGAACTATCCAAAGTACAAGAATAATAATGTAGTCCACACTGACATGGATTGAGTTGTAATTTGAACTATCCAAAGTACAAGAATAATAATGTAGTCCACACTGACATGGATTGAGCTGTAACTTGAACTATCCAAAGTACAAGAATAATAATGTAGTCCACATTGACATGGATTGAGTTGTAACTTGAACTATCCAAAATACAAGAATAATAATGTAGTCCACACTGACATGGATTGATTTGTAACTTGAACGATCCAAAGTACAAGAATAATACCGATAATCTGACTGTCATATCAACAAAGTCATATAAACTGGCAATATGTCTGAGGACACTCACTTCTTGACCGTATTGAGCCTTCATCGCAATCGTAGAATTCGTCATCATCTGTAGAGTAATATCGTGCTGGGGTATGCTCACTATATGTTTTCTCAAGCTCATGGTGCTCAAGCGCAAGGGCATGGAGGGCCTCTTCCAAGACTCGACATTTTTCTGATGTCTCTTTCAGCTCCTTCTGACGAATCTTGAAAAAGAAAAAAGAAACAATTAAGTAAATATTCTCAATATTTCCTCATGGCAGAAAAATACATATGAAAATTACAATAGTCCTTTGTTATAACAATCTAGTTGGGTTTCTATAGTTATATCATATTTGAACAGTGTACCAATGTACCATATTTTGTTTTCTTAAGCAAAAATAATGTTTTTGCCATAATGATAGGTAGGTTTGCTTACATAAAATTATATCTGACCTGAAAAATGTTAACATAATGGTAAAAAACAGGAAAGATTCTGACAAAATCATAAAGATTGTCATCTCCAGACACAAGAAAAATAAATAATTACCTCCTCCTGCTGCACAAAGAGCGTCAGGCACTGATTCAAGGAGGTGCACATATCCTTGGATGAGGCTGACATGTTATGCAACTCCAGCTTGATCTTAGGCAACATATCTACAACAGAGATTTAACATACATATTTATAAAGTGCAGATTAAAAGTTAATTCTCAAAGTATCAAGATAAAATGTAGCAGTAAAGAAAACTGAAGGAAGTTAGCCCTTCCAAATAAATGTAAATATACAGTCCCACAAAAAATAGTCACAACTTAAAGACGTTAAAAATTACTGAAAGGCATATAACTTAACATAAGCAAAACTATAAAATCCTTGAAAAACCTGGTAATTTGTTTGTTACATAAACTGCAATTGTTTAAAAAATGTATAATTTAATTTTTACGTCAACTTCAGTGTTCTAAATGATCACTGATTTGCTGAGCCAAATGAAGTACAACACACTCATGTGTGACAAGACAAAGATAGTATCCTGTTACAAATGCAACAAGTAAATGACAACAGTTTTCATACACTGACCTAAATGTTAAATATAAGAAGTGAAGCTTTTTTCTATGCAATTGCACAATTACAACCTCAGTTGGATGTTTTCAATAATGCTCCGATTTTAAGATAAATGTCTAATTAAATATTTTTTGAACCAAAATGTGAGGTTTGTTGTTGCTGTTGATGTTGTTATGTATTTGACATCATTTTTCAGCACATGGTGGCCAGCTTATCTGGTGGAGGAAGAACCAGAAAATCACATGACAAGCCAGACCCAAAGGAAGCCAGAGGCATGCCTTCTCTTCTCACATACCACACTGACCAAATTGTAAAGTTGAGCACCTTAGACCACTTGGCCACCCTGGAGCCCTCATTTTCCTTTGTAACCATACACATCAAGTATAATAAATCTGCTGTTTTACATTTGGCATTGCAAGCACAAATCACATTGATTGAAACTGATTTTGCTGCTTGGGTAAGCATTTTTGTTTCCTTTTTTGTTGTTGTTTTAAAGGAAACAAAGCTTAAAATGTGTCAGCATATCAAGATTACCCCTGCTGATATACTGCAAATGAAGGGCAATGTTCTATATTAAAACTGGGGCCAAACCTCCATTACATTCTGTCAAAATATCGTGATAAAATCTTACTAAGGTCTTTGTAATGTAATGCCTTAAACCAATTTTGGCTTCAATCTATTTTGTCTTTAGGAATTTAACTGAGTGGAAGCAAAATTCATGAATGGGAGGGATGTGGTTAAAATGTGTGTGTGTGTGCATGTGTGATTTGGAATTTTAACATGGCTTAAACCATTTTTCAATCATATCGCTACAATGTCTGCAGTGAAACAGTTTATATTTATGTTAATGTCTAGAACTGGCGCATCAAGCCACAGACATGTAGCATCATGTCCCACCCAGTAAAATTATCCTGACACCAGGCTGACCAGTCCTAACACTAACCTCTTAATGCTGAGCACCTAGTGAGGCAGCTGTTAGTACCATATTTATATCTTTTGTATGACTCGGCTGGGGTTAAAACCCATGACCTCCGAGACAGGTACTCAAACCACTAAGCCATCGGAGCAGTCCTCTCCAAGAATAAAAGCTTATTAAAAAGATCATTTCTTTGTGTTTATATTCCCTTGACAAATACGGTAGTCAGTGTAGCAGTTTTGATTAAATCATAATGTCACACATATTACCTGGTTTAAGATGTCACATATATTACCTAGTTTAAGATGTCACACATATTGATTGGTTTAAGATGTCACACATATTACCTGGTTTAATATGTCACACATATTACCTGGTTTAAGATGTCACACATATTACCTGGTTTAATATGTCACACATATTACCCGGTTTAAGATGTCACACATATTACATGGTTTAATATGTCACACATTATACCTAGTTTAACTAGTTACACATATTACCTGGTTTATAATGTCACACATATTACCTGGTTTAAGATGTTACACATATTACATGGTTTAATATGTCACAAATATTACCTAGTTTAAGATGTCACACATATTACCTGGTTTATAATGTCACACATATTACCTGGTTTAAGATCGTCTTTAGAAATCTGACTGTCTATCATCTGTGAAACTAACTTTATTTGATTTGCCAAAGTAGTCTGATGAGCCTCAGCCACCTGGAAAAAAGAAAAAAGACGAAATGCAAAACCCATGCAAGCAAAATATGTGCCATTCTTTGTTGATCCAGAGGGGTTTTGGAGTGTTCAATTGACACTATTTCCTTGACCTGACCACTGAAGAGGAGATTAGAAGAGAATGGCTATGATCTTAACATGGCTTTGTGGTGGTATTTCAGAAAGGTGGCAGTGGACAGTACTACAACTCTTTCAGTAGGTTATAGGTTATGGTATCAACCAGAATGCTGTAAAACTGTGTTTAAGACACACACCATTCGAGATACTGAATTCAAGATGGCAGATGATATACTTTTTTATATTGGTTGGAAGAATGTTATCAACCTTAAGTCTCACAAAGAATCCACTGCACCAGCCATTGTGAATCATTACAATACTTCCAGTCCATGTGTACTGAATAGGGTTTGCCATCTCCAATCACCATGAGACTTTCAGTCCATGTGTACTGAGTAGGGTTTTCTATCTCAAATCATTGTGACTTTCAGTTAATGTGTACTAAGTTGGATTTGCCATCTCCAATCACTGAGACTTTCAGTCCAAGTGTATTGAGTAGGGTTTGCCATCTCCAATCACTATGTGACTTCCAGTCCAAGTGTATTGAGTAGGATTTGCCATCTCCAATCACTATGTGACTTTCAGTCCATGTGTACTGAGTTGGGTTTGCCATCTCCATTCACTATGTGACTTCCAGTCCATCTGTACTGAGTAGGGTTTGCCATCTCCATTCACTACGTGACTTCCAGTCCATCTGTACTGAGTAGGGTTTGCCATCTCCATTGACTATGAGACTTCCAGTCCAAGTGTACTGAGTAGGGTTTGCCATCTCCATTCACTATGAGACTTCCAGTCCAAGTGTACTGAGTAGGGTTTGCCATCTCCATTCACTATGAGACTTCCAGTCCAAGTGTACTGAGTAGGGTTTGCCATCTCCATTCACTATGAGACTTCCAGTCCATCTGTACTGAGTAGGGTTTGCCATCTCCATTCACTATGAGACTTCCAGTCCAAGTGTACTGAGTAGGGTTTGCCATCTCCATTCACTATGAGACTTCCAGTCCAAGTGTACTAAGTAGGGTTTGCCATCTCCAATCACTATGAGGCTTTAGGTCCATGTGTACTGAGTTGGATTTGCCATCTCCAATCACTATGAGACTTCCAGTCCATGTGTACTGAGTTGGATTTGCCATATCCAATCATTACAAGACTTCTAGCCCATGTGTATTGCCATCCACAAGGCTGCAATGTCTCTGTCTACATCTGCGGTGTCCATGTGAAAAACTGGAGTGTGGGTGGTATAGAACCTCCTCTAAAAATCTGTTGGCAGGTTTGTAAAGATTAGTCTGTTGACACAAGGGTCCTATCATTAACTTTGTAAGTGTTATGTATAGTTATTTTTTATGATTGTAGACTGTAAAGAGTCACATTGTGAACAACATATTGCATAGCTCATATTCGTATAGAATTGTAGATTATACATCAAGATAATTATCACTTGTAGCTAAACATGTTTACTTGGATCTGAGTTCAAGACATTAATTCACCCTTGGAAATTCTTGGTCTACTTGCTATCTGTCATGTTCTTTATTACAATTTCAGTAAAATACCTGACCTAGTTTACAAATTAGAATGTTCTGGAAATGAACTTCTGAACCTCATCCTGGTCCTCTTATTGTGTCTTAGGTTTTTATATTAAAGTTGTTTACAACAGAATTATTTATTCCAATCTTAACCCTTTACCTCATAGAGCATAGTGACAAAGTGCAGCACGCTATAAATAGAATACCTGTTACCTAGCAGACCGCATCCGCATAGGCATGCCTGTGAATAGTTAAGCAATGTAGTGGTGTTACGTTTAACAGCAGTTTTAACCATTTTACGTTTAAGGTAGACATCTATTATATATGGAAAAATTGAAGAGTAAAGTCCGATTCTTATAGCTGTGTAATCATTTTTCACAGAAGAATATTTAATGTGCTTTAAAATCGAGAGAGAACTCATTCACCGTGATGTCAATGAGGCCACGTGACCGACCGTAGCTGCCATTTTCCATACTCGAAATTTACACGTTTTTCGTCTGCGTCTACATCACCAAGTCATCTGAATTTGATAATCAATAAAAACTAATTGCTGCTTACATAAATATCATAGCCTTTACCAAAGTTATTGAATCTTTCGTGGTTGAGATTCTACTCGTGAAAACTTCGTAAGTACTGAATGAAATCCTGCCTGTGAACTGTTAAGCAATTTAGTGTATCTTACGTTTAACAACAATTTTAACCATTTTACATTTTTGGTACACATATATTATATGTGGAAAAATTTAAGAGTAATGTCCGATTGTTACAGCTTTGTAATTATTTTCCACAGAAGAAGTTTTTTATGTGCTTCGAAATCTTGAGAGAACCCGTTCACCGTCATGTCAGTGAGGCCGCGTGACCAACCGTAGCTGCCATTTCCGATACTCGAAATTTACAAGGTTTTCGTGTGCGTCTATATCACTAAGTCATCTGAATTTGATAATTTATAAAAACTAATTGCTGCCTACATTAATATCAGAGCCTTTACCTAATTTATTGAATCTTTCGTGGTTGTTATTCTAATCGTGAAAACTTCGTACGTACTGAATGAAATCCGCGGCTGCCATTTTGGAGAGTGGAGATTACGACCCAGTTACTTTAAATAGCAGATATCGACCAGTGCATGAATAGCGACCACGTGATCTGACGTAATTGTCATTCACAGAAATGAATGTAGTATGTAATAGGGGGGTTTTCCCCGAAGGTGGCGCTACGAAAACTATCTCAAAATGGCTGATGTTTACAGCAGGCGTCAAAAGGCGCTTCTATGCGAATCTTGCAGAGGCGTCAAAAGGCGCTTCCATGCGAATGGAGTAGAGGCGTCCAAAGACGCTTGTATGAGGTAAAGGGTTAACATATGTGGTGGAATTTGTCTTTTAGTTGCCTTCAGTCATAATTTGAGAGGATTTATTTATTTAAATTATTCACTGAAATTACAAAATGCTCAATACATTTTTTTGGACTAAATCTCTATTTTGGGATTATTGTGAATTCATTCAAGGACATTCTGGATTATATCGTTGTGAAACATCAGCACATTTAAGATTAGAATTCATCCAGAATACTCTATACTTTTGGACTTTTAGGACTATTTGGGATTTAGCTCACAGTACTGTAAGTTGCTTAAAATGTTCACTTTGTATCCTAGGGAAATAAATTATTTCTTGAATTTTACAAAACTTGTTCATTTTCACTCTTTTCTGTTACTAATTTTAAGACCACAGAGTCGTAATAGTAAGGAACTCCAAATGTCACCAACTAAAAGAACTGTAGTGACAGTTTCAACACTGGTTCATCCTTTTTGATCATTAAATCAATTATTGCCAGAATATCAGACCAGGCTGTTGATGGAGAAATAGAAGGATAAAACAACAAGTGAAGGACTTCCTTGACTTAAACCAGGTCTTCCTTGACTTACACCAGGACTTCCTTGACTTACACCAGGACTTCTATTGTCATAGTCAAATCTAACAAAGACAATGGAGCATAAGACCATATTTCATCATCACTAAAATCAATGGGCACATTCAAAAGGGCTGGGAAGAGCAGGATTGCTGTATTCAGCGGTTAAATTTTGAAACTTGCTGGCCACCTGAAACAATATATCTATAAAAAAAACACATTCCCTCTTGACAACATGTCACTAATTTGGCCTTCACATTTCACTTGTCAGCAACAGGTATGATTAACGTTCAGCTGCATGGATCATTATGAAAATGGGATTCTGATACAATGGTTATATAAAAACTGGAATTCTGATATATGGATAATTAAACAAGTAGGATTCAAGTACATGGATTGTACAAAACTAGGATTCTGATACATGGATTGTCAAACAACTAGGATTTTGATACAAGGATTATACAAACACTAAAACTGTGATACATGGATTACACAAACACCAGGTTTGTGCTGCAAAGCTGGGTAAATGAAATTACCTTTAATGACTCTTGCAAGGTTACCAAGGAAACAATGTCCTCATCTTCATCATCAATAACCTCCCCTTTGTGAATGTAGTGTGTGCTGTATTCAATATGTTCCCTGAAAGCATTAGTCCATTTCTGAAACAAAAGTGAGAAAAGAATTTTAACATAGTTGCAGATGTAAAGGCTTTAAAGACCACATAAAGATATCTTGCCTGCTCTGCAATATTATAATCCAAAAACCTTGCAAAATCACTACACCAAGAAAAGTAGGCCATTGTGATCTACTTGGGAAGCATCAGTCAAGATAAATTCATCAAGTTGCATGACTACACATGCATCAGTGTCAGACAAATTGAGCTAAAACCAAACACAGTAATCACAGGAGTGCGAAAAGTAGGTCACTGTAGCCTCCTTTTTCCATGAAGAGGAGTCCTCTCCATGATAAATATTCACATTAGTTTCATTACTATACATACAAAAACGGAACTAAAATAAAAGCTTATTGTTGATCGACACTAAAATAAAGACAAAACTGTAAGAAAAGTGATTGCTACACCGAACCTATTCTTTGCAGGTGAGACAAAAAACATAGTCATTTCTGACAAGAGTTCAATGGAAAATGGTGTCTAACAATGAACACTGTGCTAATAATGTACACAATGGCCACTCACCATAACACTGTTCAGGAATTTCATAAAAGTGTGATCACTCACTAAAATAATGGTCAGGGAGGCAAGCAAAATGTCATCACTCATTATTGCTCAAACAGAGGACAAGATAATGTCAAATTGTTTATTTTTGTTTACCTGTTTATCCATCTGTTAAGACAGACAAATATATAAGAATGTCAAACTGTCAGCTATTGCTTATTGTCAGTTATTGTTTACCTGCATTCCATCTGCAAAAGCATACAACAAACAAAGAATGTTGAATTGTCAATTAATGTTTACCTTTTCTTTCAACTGCTTAGACAACAAACCAAGAATGTCAATTATTGCTTGCCTTCCTTTCCAATTGTTAAGTTAGACAACACACCAAGAATGTCAATTATTGTTTGCCTTTCTTTCCAATTGTAATGTCGACAACTAAGAATGTCAATTTTTGTTGCCTTTTTTCCAACTGCTAACATAGACAACAAACTAAAAATGTTAATTACTGTTTACCTGTCTTTCCATTTGCTTTGATGAATATGTTTCGAGGTCAGTAGACAATCTGTGTTCAGCACCATCTGAGAAATCAACCAGAAATTCAAAGGGATTGTCTTGTGAAATCTGAAACAGAATTCTACGCATAAAATGTGATACACTTTCTAGTCTGATAGACTGGGCACAGCACAATTTGAGAAATGAGTGAAAATTTTACAAAACAAATGATGACATTCAACTCTGATTTTTTAAAAACATCTTTAAGAAGTAACATGTGCCTTTATTATATATTTTCCCACCATAGCCATATTTCCAACTGCAGAAGTCTGGTGGCTATAATGCATTGTTTAATAATAATATAGTTAGTGAAAGATTGCTGATCAATGTTAGGTCACAGTGATCCACTTTTGTAGTGTCATACATTTCAAGTCAAACCTCATTAGTCCACGTGGTTATGTGAATGTCTTTGAATTTAAAAGAAAATTATTCATCTAACTGCATTCCTCATTTGTCTATCTGAATCTATCTGTATAGCAGCCATATTTCAAAACATTGGTGGAGGGTCCAACTCAAACAGCCATATGTGGTTCCATGAGTGGTCAATATAAAATACAGACATTGTTGTGAGAAAGCTTGCCAGTAGCTTATCATGGGTTGGTGGTTCTTTCCAGGGTTTTCCCGGGTTCTTCCTCCACCATTAATACTGGCCGCCATGTGTAGCCTATCGTGTGCTGAACAACAACAACAAATTCCATCAATTATTTCCCTGCAAAGTTCCTTTGCAACTGAATGGATATAACTTCAATGGCAGCTTCTGTTGCATATAATTTACAGTAGAAACCTTTTCTACACTTTGCCATATCCAGCTGAGGTATATATAATACAAAATTTTTGAAAGTAAAGAACAAACTGTGTGTAGAAGATGACTTAAATAGAAATGCTCAACAAAAAATACCCTCTAATTTCATCACAAATGCAATTTGTAGAAATGAAGTTTTGGTGGTCTGTCAAATGTGAAAAGAGATTTTCAAGTCCAATGATATGTTTTTTTCGTGTAACACTTCCAGATATATGGGTTTTCAATGTATAAATGTAACTCTGAAACAACATAAAACTAAGGATGGTACAAATTATATCAAGCAAGAAAGTTAGAATTAACGACAATAAAAGTATTTATATCAATGTGGAAGTTTTGAAATATTGTTTCTAGTTTCAAAACAAACAAACACTGTTCCAAGGTCTTGATTTATACAAAATATTATAATATCAAAACATATTAACACAGCACACAGTACTTGATTTATAAAAAAAATAGTTTTACTATCAAGACAAATTAACACTGTACACACTCCTTTGATTTATAGACAATTTTCTACTATAAAGACAATATAACACTGAACAAACTCCTTTAATTTATAGACAAGTTTCTACTGCCAATACAAATTAACACAGTGCACAGTGCTCTTTTTATGCCAAATTTTCTACTACCAAGGCAAATTAATACAACACACAATCTAGGTTTTATGCCCAATTTTCTACTATCAAGACAAATTAATACAGCACACAGTTCTATTTTTATGCCCAATATTCTACTCCCAAGACAAGTCATGGTTTTATGCATAGTTTCTACTATCAAGACAAATTAACACAGCACACAATCCTTGATTTATGCAAAATATTTTACTATCAAAACAAATTAATGCTGTGTACAGGCTCCATTGATATATTAAGAAAATATTAGTCCAGTAAATACTTATTTTCGTACAAAAAGTCTGGCCTCATCTAAGTACTTCATTCCTCTTCTCTTTGTACCAGAGGTTGCGTCTCCTCTGTAAAACAAGACAGGTAAATGATGAAGAGAATGTTCAAATGTGTTCTATAACATGAACATATACTGGTTTCACACACAATATATTTAATGTGCCTGCAGATCAGAGTGTATGCTTTTTGTTACACTAATGATTTAAAATGAAAAAAACAAACGTCATGAACAGCTAGCACATAAATGTTGGCAAATACTGGTATTTGCTTTTTTCGTCATACTAATTATTTTAAATGAAAAACACAGAACCTGAACAGCTAGCACATTAGTGATGGCAAATCTGGGTCTATGAATGTTTGCCATACTAATGATTTTAAATGAAAAACAAAGACCTGAACAACTAGCACATCAATGTTGGTAAATCTGGGTCTATGAATTTTTGTCATACTAACATCTTGAAATGAAAACCACAGGTCCTGGACAGCATGCACATTAATGTTGGCAAATCTGGGTCTATCCTTTTTGGTCATGATTTTAAGCGATACAGGAGAACACCATTTGATATGTCCAATATCTCTCAGCGTTCATAGCTTTTATTTTATAAAATGCATTTGGATACAATTAGCAAACAAGTGAAGTCATAATGACCTTGTCATACATCTCGCACCTCTCTGTGTGTGTGATATAGATCCTTAATGTAGCTTTAAACAAAATTCAGACATACTGCTATGATGTCTGCAGCATGGCAGTTTATAGTGATGTCTAGCACTGGGCATCATGCTGCAGACATTTAGCATCATGTCTGACCCAGTCACATTATCCTGACACCATTGCCAACCATTCTTAACACTAACCTCTTAATTCTGAGCACCAAGCAAGGCTGTTGCTAGTACCATCTCACATGTCAGTAATTATAGTGTCAATAAACACACTTAGGTAACAAGCGATTTCATAATAATCATGTCATACAACACATATCTCACAATGTTCATAGAGTCAGAATACAATTAAGTAAAAAGTGATGTGTGTGTGTGTGATTTGGATTTTTAACATAGCTTTTAACAATTTTTCAGTCATATCTCTATGATGTCTGCAGTGTGGCAGTTTATAGTGATGTCTAGCACTGGGGTATCATGCCGCAGACATGTGGCATGATATCCCACCCAGTGACATTATCCTGACACTGGGCCGACCAGTCCTAACACTAACCTCTTAATGCTGAGCGCCAAGCGAGGCAGCTGTTAGCACCATTTCTGTAAGTCTTTGGTATGACTCAGCCAGGGATTGAACCCACGACCTCCCGCATCCGAGGCGGAAAAAGTGACATAATGATCTATCACATATCTCATATCTCACAGTGTTCATGGTGTTAGAATATAATTAAGTAAAAAGTAAAATCATAAAGATCATGTCTTATATCCCATATCACGCAGTGTTCATGGTGTCAAAATTAAATTAGGTAACAAGCAATGTCATAATGATCATACCACAATGTAAATATCATATCACTTTCACCTGCACAGTAATCATTGGTATTGCAAAATTTGGCATAGTAAATAGCCACATATTAATAAGCATTTTCACAAGATATTCAGTTATTGTTAGGTATAACGAATGAGAGGTGGGTGATATGGGTGCATATCAATTCCCTGTGTGTTCGTGCATTCCAAGCTCACCCAGTTATATACAACTGTATCACTTGCCTATTAATTTTTTTTTTCCATGTACGAGTGTACAAGGAAAGCTGTATATAAAAGACATTTAAGGGACAGCTTACATCTTTTCCTTTATGGTCCAAATACTTTTAGTCTAATGTACTTTTAGTTACTCGAAAATCAATAAAATGTGACCAATAATCACTGTCCCTTATGAACATATCTTCTATATACAAGGGTGTCTTCTAAAACAGGGCTGTGTAACATCTTATGTTATATACACAATCATGAAGATATACTTATAAAGTAAAAAATGTCCTGAGACTCCACCCCATTTGCCAACAAAAAGTGGTCATAAAAGACAGATGCTCTCTCAGTAGAGGTAATCAAATTATGCAACCAAATAGATTTATGAATTATAAATATAGTCCTACATGATAGGTGTTCTCCCAACACAATGGTTGTTTGAAGCCAGCTTGCACAATAACAGTATATACATGTTAAACATTCACCCCTCCAAACACTGTTAAATCAGAAGAGTAACACTGCAACCTATTAAGCAATTTCACAGCAAATATTAACCTAAAGTAAAATGAATCATCCATGGTTTACATGGCTAGAATCAGTATATGCCTTTGACATCATGCTGCATGCAAGAGATGATATATATTATGGTATACACCCTGGGTGTATAGTGTCACATGACCTTAGGGCTGACCAATCATATTTTAGATGCTTATTATTCTTTGACGTCACAATTCCAAATTAGAAACATCATGTCCTATACAGAAAGGTCAAACATTTGCAGTTATGTAGCAAAAACAAAATCTATTTTACAAAAATCTAAACTTGATAATGTGTTCATTAGACATGAAATAATGAACTCAGAAACAAAAATAAATACAAACAGATATAAACATGACATTTGTTCCAAGCTATTGGCAAATACAACTCTTGATAAAAGTTCAGGTAAAATCAACAATGATCTGCTTAAGATAAAGTAATTACAATTAGAGTAATTACAATTAAAGTAACTAAAACTAACTTTTTATTACCTATTTTTGAAATAGGAGAGAACTCCTCTCTCTAACAGCACCCAGTGTGACTTCCAGCCAAGAAAGCTTGATTTCTGAAGAAAAGAAATCATATACGTACAAGAAGATTCATTGTTTTCATGTTTTTAAATATAACATTTAATTTATCCTTGTCACTGAAAAATAATCTTATTAATTAATACAATAGTTAAATGAAAAGTAAAAGCAAACATCTATCTGAATGATGATATTGTGTGTTTAATGTCATTTTTCAGAACATGAGAGTTAATACATGGTGTATCTGACCCATCAGAAGGTACATAGACTGAGGTGAGATGTCAGTGATCAGTAAAGGCAAGCACCTTAGACCACATTTGTGAGCTGGAACCTGTTATGGAAATAGAGAGTACAGTACTTCCATTCTGAGCACTGGAGACATTCATGTCACTGGTTCCCAGGCGTGTCTGTCAACAGGGGTGTCAACAATCGGATTTTGTTTATGTTCAATTTCCTAAGAGACAGACCATGTCACTAGACTGAGCACAATTATGCTGTGGTCTTTAAGTCATGATTCAAAACAGTGCAAGATGTTTCTGACTTTACAGTGTTACTGACTTCACCATGTAACTGTCATTGCCATGTTAGTGAGTTTGCCATGTTACTCACTTTATCATGTTATTCACCTTACCATGTTATTGACTGTAACTTGTTAATGACTTTACCTTATTACTGACTTTACCATGTTACTGACTTTACCATGTGTGAAAGAAAGCTGGTCTTTCTTGCTTAAAATGTCAAGGATGAATGACTTGTATAAGTGACCAATGACAATTCAGCAGGAGGAGAGAACTCTGGTGGCAGATGTCAGAAGATGTCTTTAATGGAGTCACAGAAGGCAGTCACCCATGTATATTATCAGACTGAGCATGGAAGAAGAGGCCTGAAAACATGTCTCTGAAGTCGGGGACATGAGGTGATTAAGAAGTCTCCTGTAAAGATGGCAATGCCTGGACTGTGATGCAATGGTGACAGTGACTAATGTCCAGTAAAGGTGGCCATGACTTGACTGTCATGTAATGGTGGCCATGACTTGACTGTCATGTAATGGTGGCAGTTATGAGAAGCAGCATGTGTGGAATAATTTTCAAAGCTAAGAATCCATCCATGTTATTAAACAATAATCTCACAGCACTGGCTGTGAGTATCATCAATAGTCTGAAATGGAAAGGAAAATGGCCATAACTAGTCAACAGACTCATACCAGTCCATATTGCCTTCATAGAACCAGTACAAGATATCATGGGAGACTTGACGATCAAATCCAATGCCACTTACGCTGTGACAAAGCAAGGGCTGGAAGTGGCATAAATTAGTGTCGGACACAATCTGCATCCTGAATGTGGGACTGGGTAATGTTGAGAAGACAAATCAACCATCCCCAGAACAAGAGACAATGTACATGAATCGAGATGGTGTCAGAACTGGTGTAGACAAGGAATGAGCCTGGCTGAAAATCAGACCTAAGGTCTGATACCAGCTATCAATGGACTGGTAGAAATGACCTATAATGGGATGTACTTATGACGATGTGGTGTTTTTGGAACACTATGAGTTAGAACAAATATCACAAAAAATGAAAGAAATTATATAATTACTATGAATAAATTGTTTACTTTACATAAAATGTTTAACAGTAAAGTAGTCATGCATTGTAAGTATGACAGACCATCAGACTGGAAAATTACAATGATGCTGGATAACTTAATGTAAAACAAAATAAACAACAGAGATGCAAGCAATCTGTTTACAGTAAGGATAGTGACAATTCAAAAAGATATAGATGTATTATACCTCGCTTTGATCAGAAAACACCTAAAGACTGATTCGACTTAAAAAAAATGGAAAAAAATAGAGACCTATCGAGACAGCACACTGACAAGACACAAATGGATGTATTAACTGATGAAAGATGGAATTTGCTGGGATCCCAAGGGGAGTCCACTCTTGTCATACTTCCATACTGGTAAGCCGATGATGACTTAGAACTTTTATCGATGAAACAAGTCAAAAGGCTTGATTAACATATTGTTTGCTTAGAAAACCTGGATTTGTGTGGTAGTGGATGTTCTAATGTACCACAATATTGTGACGTATCTGAACATATAACATATAACACATTAAAAGAGACTGGTTGTTGGAATAATACTGTATGAACATATAACACGGTGAAACACTAAAAGAGACTGGTTGTTGGAATAATACTACATGAAAACAGATGGGGCTTTATAACCAATTGTATTTTAAACGAATTATTTTATATTTTCATGTTACACAGAAAACTGAAAATTGCTACAATTTTCTCTGCAGAAAACATTACAGCTTTGCAGTATGCCTGGAATACTCAGGCCAAACATGTCTTCGATTACTTCCAGTATACTGACCTTGAGAAGCATTCCTTCACATCTATGGGGTATGGTGAAAAATGCTTTGACTGGTTTTACAGCCAGGAGCTGTTTCATCTGTGCAGACTGGACCAATTCTTCTGCCCTCAAACCTAAGACATAAGAAAAGCTGATGGTAGGTTAGACTGATAGAAAAAAACAAGCTGATGGTAGGTTAGACTGATAGAAAAAAGACAAGCTGATGATAGGTTAGACTGATGTAAAATTGTTTTAATTTTCCCACAATCAGTTTTCAAACTTTGTAAAGTACACATACTCAAAATGGCAAGATTATAATAACATGGAATTCATTGAAAGGGTGACCATTTACTCTTGTTCACATCAGAACAGATAATCAATACAAACTGCATAAAGCAAATGTATTTACAAAGCTCTCTCTGCAGGAACAAAGTTTTAAACAAAGGATTCATTAAAGGCACTGTCTCACCTGTAGACAGTAATGATAACTTCACTTACTGCTTGCATAGGAATTCATAACATGCCTAGGTACAAATATACATATATATATATATACACAGTATTGCATTAGTATAACACTGTTTATACATAATGGCCCTTAATTACTATTATATTGAAAGTAATTGATCAGTATAACACTGTTTGATTGTGATAACACTTACTTATTATTACATAGTATTCCCTCAATATAACACTTTGCATGTAATAACCTTTACTTACTATTAAATGGACAATATTCCCTTAAAATAACACTGTTTCTCTATAATGACCTTTACACACTATCATATTAGCAGTATTCCCTCAATATAACTTTGCATCTAATGACCTTTACTTACTATTATATGTACAGTATTCCCTCAATATAACAGTTGGCATGTGATAACCTTCACTATTATATGTGCAGTATTCTCTCAGTATAACACTGTTTGCATGACATAACCTTTACATACTATTATATGGACATTATTCCCTCAATATAACACTGTTTCTAGGTAATTACCATTTACTGAATATGATATGGATAACACTACCTCAATATAACATTATTTCCATGTAATCACCATTACTTACTATTATTAATATTATAAAGATGTTATTCACTCAATAAAGCAATATTTTGCTGAGCTATAGAGTGACCAGCATTAGAGACATGGTCACCTTTTGCTGGGATAGAGTACACCAAACTTAAAATTCACCTACCATTATAATGGAACCAATTATCATGCATGTTTAATATTATGGACTATGTTAAAACAAGACACCCTAAAGTGAGAACTACTACAGGAATGATACAGCATGACCTGATCCATAATCACACTACCAGGACTAAGTTTTACTGAGGCACCCGAAAGTGTGGATTATTGTAGCAATGATTTAGTATAACAAGATCATATCATATTTGTGTTATTTATGGACTAAGTTTCATGTTGTACCCTAAAATGAGGACTGCTGTAGAAATGATACAATATAACCAGATTGTCTCATATTTGTGTTATATATGGACTAAGTTTCATGTTTTACCCTAAAATGAGGACTGCTGTAGAAATGATATAGTATAACAAGATCCATAGCCATATCTGTTATATCAAAGACTATGTTTCACTGAGGCACCAAAAAGTGAGGACTACTGTAGTAATGATGTAGTATAACTGGACTCATATTTGTTTTATATCTGGACTAACTTTTACTAAAAGGCCCAGGGCCCAGAGTGGCCAAGTGGTCAAAAGCTATCTCCATTACAGATCACTGCCATCTCACCTCTGTCTGCGTGGGTTCTAGTCTTGGATTCGGCTAATGTGGGTATGTGAGAAAGCTTACCAGTAGCTTCTTGTGGGTTGGTGGTTCTTTCCGGGGTTTTCCCGGGTTCTTCCTCCACCATTAATACTGGCCACCATGTATAGCTTATCATGTGCTGAAAAATGGCATTAAGCCCCACAACAACTACATCTACAACTAAGAGACCCTAAAGTAAGGAATACTGTAATACTGATGTAGTATAACTGGACTCGTATCATATTTGTGTTATATCTGGACTAAGTTTCACTGAGGCACAACAAAGTGAGGACTACTGTAGTACTGATACAATATAATAAGATTCATCTGTGTTATATCAGAGTTTTACTGAGGCACTATAAAGTCAGGACTGCTGTAGTAATGATACTGGTACTTAGAGATATCCTCAAGGATGATAAGAAGTTTCACTATTACTCACTATTATTCACAACATAAATATTGTACTAATTGAACAATACAAAAATTTAGTTTCGACATAGACAATTGTCTCATGAAATAGTTGTCGCTAGTTTTGGAAAAAAGAATCTTGTTTGGTGTTGTATCAACAGTTAGCCTAGTTCTCAGTTACTTTGACTCCCATCTTGGCATTATACAGTTAAATACACTCCATGAACAAGACTAATCAACAAAAACAAAAAGCAGTGATGTAATACACAGATGTTTATGCATACGTGTGATGGTAGTTTAAACCAGTTGGAAAGATCTGTCACATTAGAAAAAGTGCTTTATTAACATTTATTATCAATTTGATTGTATTACTAGGATTCAGTCATTAAACATACCAGTCCCCCCCCCCCCCCGCCCCACAGTTTTCTCGATATCTAAGCTGAATTCTTAAATTTTTCAGAGGTCCCTCAGTAACTCGTTCCCACACTTATAGTGTGGTCTATGTTTGTGGACCACATTGTGTACGAGTTATCGAGGGAGAGGTCTACTCGACATCACAGTGCAGCTCAGGTCTGATTCCACCTGTAAATCCTGGAGATATCACTGTGTATTCTGATGTACTTCAGTGGACTCAGCAGAGACTCAAGTGGAAGAAAGTCTATACTCTTTGCATGTACCATTAAATACATGTATGTGCACTTAATTATGTCCTATATTAGTTGCTATATTCAACTAAAACATTTGTAACATTACTACAGTAGTCCCTCATTTCAAGGTTTGTCCTTGAAATATAATCACAGATGCAGCACAGATATGGATAAGAACCTGATTATACTGCATCATTACTACAGTTACGGTGGTTATCACTTTGTTGTTGTTCTAGGGTTTAACGCCATTTTTCAGCACAAGATAGGCTATACATTGCGGCCATTATAGCTGGTGGAGAAAGAACCCTGGACAACCCAGGGAAGAACCACCGACCCACGGTTATCACTTTGTGGTGCCTCATTTAAACATAGTCCCTGATATAACACAGCTGGATCTTATTATACTGTATCAGTACTACAGTAGTCCTCACTTTATAGTGCCTCAGTAAAACTCTGATATAACACAGATGGATCTGGTTATACTGTATCAGTACTACAGTAGTCCTCACTTTATAGTGCCTCAGTAAAACTCTGATATAACACAGATGGATCTGGTTATACTGTATCAGTACTACAGTAGTCCTCACTTTATAGTGCCTCAGTAAAACTCTGATATAACACAGATGGATCTGGTTATACTTACAGAAATTCTCAGAAACTCACTTGCCCACAATGGTCCGTATCTGTGAAACCAAGCTCTTTATTTTACAAAGTATTCATTTCACGTGGTTGCCTTGCTATCATTAATCACAGATATGAATGAGTCAATTAATTTAAGGTAGATTAATTATCGTACACACACAATAACATTTATAACAGTGTTAGACTGATCAACAGAAGCGAATTCACATGACATACGACTATAGCCACTAGATTTTAAGTACTATGTAAGATTTGCATGCCTTTTAACTTTTCTTTTATTCCACTTCCTTTATTTGATTCAAAAGACATAATTAACATGATAATACATAGGAGGCCAGCTTTTAATTCAGTACAACAATACAACATATACTTCCGCAAGTCAGTTGGCAAAACACTGACGGTACTTAATTAGGTTCTCAGAGAAAGCAGTCATAGCTGTTACAGTAGACTGACACGTTTTGCATTTAAATACACATTGCATTTATGATGATTACACTTAAGAATAACTAAAAGATAGAATTAAAACAAAAATTTCACCTAATAAAATGTATTTAATTGTCAGTTAAATAATAATGTACAGCCTACATTAGGCACAAGTGACATTTTCATTGACTGAAATTTGCTTGAATATCTTGAATTATGGTGTACTATGAACGGTTTTTGGAAATAAAATATAACCAATCCTATGACATCTTATTAAAAGTTGATAATTTCATGATACTGGTTAAAATTTCCAGGTCCTATCTACCGTTTTCTACCATAAAACAAGCAATATATCAATGTTTCAGTTACCAATTTTGATCGCAATTTTCTTCAAGTTCAACAGGGATCAATTTTATTTTTGTGTTTTGTGGTTAACAGTGGGATTCACTCATGACCCCACATTATAAGCGGGTTCACAATTTATCAGGGTGCGAGTTATCGAGGGAGTGGTGTAATTGGGTAATAAACTTAACTGATATACAACCCACAATGTTACCACTTGTGAAATAAAGGTAACTCAGACACTGGTAGGATAGAATCCACTTCTGAAGTGCAGTTGAGTGGAAGTTAACCTGATGAGATACGTGCAGCAAATGAGAGGATATTTCTAATGGCATAATTTGTTAGTTCACTGAAATACACTCAATATCACCTGTTGTCAATACACTTTGTGTGTACAGTAATATCACACAAAACTGAAACATTGTTGCTGCCAATGCCACCTGAAAATTCACTCAAAGGCAAGACACTAGCTGGGTACACCATTAATCAGCCATTGCCACCAGAAATCTTACTCATGGCAAGACACTAGTAGGGTATGCTGTTATACAGCAATTGCCACCAGAAAAGTTACTCAAAGGCAAGACAATAAGAGTAGTGGGAAAGTGAATAATGAAGTCTAAAAAAAGTGTATGTGACCTAGGAAATTTTTAGCAGTTTTCAACCTGCCATAAATCAGCACTGCATGTCTTTTGCTGTTAAAAACAAATGTGATTGCAACAGCTGTGGCTTCATGAAAATAATCCACCTACCAGCATACATTTTCCTTTTGTACTTGATAAGTGAAGATTATGATCCTTGACTTCCTACTGCAACATTGATAAATTTGTAATACTAAATCAGCTTTTATTATAAAGACATGGAGTGAATGCGGCACTTTTGTCCTGAATTTTTCAATGATATTACGCTTACTTACAATTATATACAGATATGGAATGATGGGGTAATTTTGTCCTGTACCATTTGATATCATGACCCTTGCTTACAATGATATACAGACATGGAATGATGGGGTACATTTGTCCTGTACTGTTTTATATCATGACCCTTACTTACAATGATATACAGACATGGAATGATGGGGTAATTTTGTTCTGTACCATTTGATATCATGACCCTTGCTTACAATGATATACAGACATGGAATGATGGGGTACATTTGTCCTGTACTGTTTGATATCATGACCCTTACTTTCAATGATATACAGACATGGAATGATGGGGTAATTTTGTTCTGTACCATTTGATATCATGACCCTTACTTACAAGGATATACAAACATGGAATGATGGGGTACATTGTCCTGTACTGTTTGATATCATGACCCTTACTTACAATGATATACAGACATGGAATGATGGGGTACATTTGTCCTGTACTGTTTGATATCATGATCCTTACTTAAGATTATATACTGACATGGAATGATGGGGTACATTTGTCCTGTACTGTTTGATATCATGGAATGATGGGGTACATTTATTCATTTTTATTAGATATAAAGACCCTTAATTATGAATATGAATATAGACATGGAATTAAGGGTTACCTTTTGGTTTCTAACTTTTCATGTAGTGACCCTTACTTATGATATGGACAAGTACTGACCTTACTCCCTTACTTTTCAGTGTTAATACATTTAAAATGAGTACAGACATTCAACCAGGTACAGACATTCAGCCAAGAGTAGTACAAACAATTACAGACCAATCAATACATATTAAGGTGATTTTGGCCTGCAGAAGACATCAGATGTAAATAGTGACCATTCTAAACTGCCTTCAAACCACTGTTGTTATTGTCTCACAATAACCTGAATGATGTCATAACAGTATTAGCATAGTAAGCAATAGCTTTGGCTCTGAAAATTGAATGACTTCAATTCTTCTCACTCAAAAGTTACTGAATAACATTATCATTAAACAAGAGTCCCTCGAAGGGATTGATGCTCTACTAGACAAATAGAATTGCCAGGAATTCAAGGTCAGACCGTTTTCTTCCTTTTAACTGCTGAGCGATGAAACCATCTCTGATATTCTTTAAAAAGAATGATTTTCAAATCAGCTGCTGTTGTGGACATACTGGATATCAGACTGGCACCATTTTTGTTTATAAGTAAATAGGTATCATATGACATTTGGTAAAAAACATGTTTATATATCAAAAGTTCTGGGAGGAGTAAAAACAACATTTTCAAGACAGCCACCATTAGCATAAGTTTAATTGATGACCAGCTAGACACCATAAGAACTCTTCTGCTGAAAACCCCATATCAAAATTATTTCCATTTATATAAAACTATTTCAAGATGGCCACCATGGGTGGCCAGACCAGACATCAGATCAACAACAGTTTAATTTGGAAAAACTTCAGCACCACTTTTACTTAAAACAAACTAGATATTAAAAACACATCTTCTAGAGAAAACACTATGTCACTGACATGTCATATTACTTTTCATTCAGGATGATCAGTGATAACAAGACTGTCAAGATGACAACTGTGGTTAATATATTGGATATCAGATCAACACCATTTCTGTTTAAGGGCAATTAGATATCATAATAAGTTTATCAGTGGAAACCCCATGTTGATATTACCATCCATACAGGAAGAGTAGTGATAACAAGATTTTAAAAATGGCCTCGATGGTTAACATACTGGATATCAGATCAACACCATTTTTGTTTAAGAGCAATTAGATATCATAATAAGTTTATCAGTGGAAACCCCATGTTGATATCACCATCCATACAGGAAGAGTAGTGATAACAAGATTTTCAAAATGGCCACGATGGTGGCACCATTTTTATATAAGACAGGCTAGAATATTAGACAAGTGTGTGTGTGTGTGTGTGTGTGTGTGTGTGTGTGTGTGTGTAATGTTTCATGGCAATCCTCCCATTAGTTTAGGAGAAGAAGCAATAACAGTTGTGTGCTAAAGAATGGATAAATGATAGATAAAGGACAAAAAAGTATCCCTCAAGCTATTCTTGTCTACCACCAGTAGAACTAAGTTGCAGGTATTTCATTGTTTGTTTTATTTTTAAATCATATCTTCCATTATGAAAATCTATTCATTATAGATCAGGCCAGAAATATCAGATAACCCAGAAATTCATACCACTTTGGGAAATATTGCTACGATTTCACCTAAGAATATTTCTGATGTTAACTGACTTGTATCGGAGTGCTGTAATGTTATTCCAAACTGAATTTGAGAATTAGTTTTTAGTGGATTAAGGTCACGTAGCTACATTCCAAGAAATCAAAATGGTTGAAAAAATACAAATCAGAATGGATGAAAACATTTCATTATTATTTTAATAAAGAAGCAGACTGGTTTAAAGTTATAATCACTACAAGCTGGTGTTATTTTACACACTAAACAACAATTACCAGTCTGCACTAATGAACATCACAACTGTAATATGAAACTGTAAACTTATAGCTAATGTTATTTTGAGACCCTTCTGTTGCTTTATATAAAACATGTGCAATAATGGTAAAGGCTGTTCCATTTTAACACACATGGTACCCAGGGAAGGTTGTTTTTTTATATAAATATATGCCAGGTATATTGATTTCACCAAATTAATATTAAATTGATAAGAAAATTCTAATTTGCATCTATGAATAGGTATCCCACATTAAAAGTGCCTTCCCTGGGTCACAGGTACGTTTAACTGGAACAACCCTGAGGACTGACAGAAGCTAATGATAACTCAATCATCTTAGACAAATTTAAAAAATAGAAACATATCTGAAATTACAGTAACATCATATTTAACAGTTAAAATAAATTTGTAAAGGTTACTCAAAATAGGATCAATAATAAAAAAGAAAATATTTTTCTTTAAAGTGAGGAGACCACAAATTATTGAGTGAAAAAAGACAAACAGGTACTTGCCCAAAGGGTTCACTGCAATAGTATACAACCTTTTCAAAACCAATGGTCAAGAGTAATTTTTACTGATGAAATTTATTTACACAAAGATCAAACAGTTAATGTTTGGAGGAGACTGGGTAATGAACAGCAACCAGAGTGTTTCAGTCTGTTGCTGCATCCTCACCAGTAAAGAATATTTCAGAACTAACTATTGCCTGTCCTAGAATTGGAGTGATACATTAAAGTTTCAACATAATAAATTTAAGAAGGCAAAAAAAAAAAGTTTTTAATTGGTATGAGTGAGTTAAAAATAAAGTTTGAACATAAAATGACAGAAGATTATTTAAAAAATTGGAAAGCTGCCATGAGTTGCAAACCCATGATATTTTGTTTGGCAGGCATGACACTCAGAAAGACAAATGCGGGTGTTTAGATATAAGATGTTTCAGGGAATATAACCTACATTAAACTGACTCTAATACAAGGAAATACTGACTCTGACAAATAGATCAGTATCACTAATGAAAATATATGGCCAGTTATTACAAACAGGGTGTCCAAATTGGGAATGGCTCTTTAAGGTTGATAATTGTCCATGAGTAGAGAAGTACAAGAGAGCAAAAAATTGATAATGATAACAACACTGAATCCTAAACATGGTCATCATAGTCCCAGAACTTCAATCTTATCGAAAATGTATGGGAAAAACTACACCCAGGCTTGAAAAACAAAAAACAGACTACAGTAGTCCCCCTCTTATAAGGCCACCCCTACTGCTGCAGGGAAGTGGCCTTATAATGAGGGTGGCCTTTCTAGAAGGGGATGACAAATGTCAATAGTAAATACATATGAAGAAAGTCACAAATGAATTTATTTCTAAAACATTTAATATTTTCATTAAAAATCACGTCATGAAATAAATACAAAACAAATTGTTTCATCATTTTCAAAAGAATGTTATGAATAACCATTGATATAGTTTTAAAACTGTCTTTATAATTATGTTACAAATCACATCATGTCACTTTCTTGGTAACAGTCTAAAAACCAAACCAGTCTCGTCACAATTAAACAATATCCTTGCTGTCATATCCCACGCATATATCGTTTAGTCTTTTGTTCAAATCTTCATTATTAACAACAGCTGATTCTCCACTACGGACAGAACACTTAATATTGTGTCACACTTGAAATCTGTGCAACAAAATTGTTGCTTTTTCTTGTCATTCAAATCAGGATACAAACATCTCCTGGCTCAAACAATCTTCCTTTCTCCAGCCATTTCACCTTCCCACTTCTGCAGAATTGTTTCCTTATCTTTCACAATATTGTTATCTGAGTCTTTCCGACATTAGTTTTCTGCAAGGCTCCTCGACCCCCTCCCCCTCGGTCAGTTAAAATAATTTCACTTTCTTTTCTAAACTGAGAATTTTTCTTTTCCTCGATGACATGTTGATCTTTTTGCAGCTAGTTATTCATGTTGCCAACTACAATACTGATAAAACAATTTTTTATGCATCTAAACAAATTGCTGTATGTTTATAAAGGAAGTGATCTTGTCACATGATTCGTTAGTCGCAGTCTGGTACCCTATTGTTTTTATACATTAGTTTACACTAAGTGAGAGAAGCCAAAACAACTTTGATATGTACCATTAACATCACGCAGATTTGACCTTGCAGCCATTAGGATTTGTAATTTTGACATTTCTGTCAGTAGTAATAGCCACTAATTATCAAAGTCAACAAACTCAACATCTTACTAAGGGAAGCCATAAAGGCTATTAAACCATTTTCCTGCTGACTTGGGTATTGTACATCGATACTGCCACTTCTCAGCTGTTACTACTGTTCAATAATTGTAATCTTAACAATTATCAGAGTGACTAAACCAGACATCTTATGATAACACAGCAGTAAGCTAACTGGATTACATGTACTTACCCTTTTGTATGGCTTAAAATTTTGAGTCTTTCTCGGCTTTATGGAATAAATGTGGCTTTTTATGAGGCGTAAATGATATAATATTAACCTTAGTGGTACTTTAGTCAACACTTCTTTCCATAACGAAAACCTGACATCGGGAAACATAAATCGGATTATTTAACACATGTTATGAATAAAATACTGGTTCTGGATACATATTAAAATAAAATGCAGCCGCTTGTGAGGGGTAAATTTTATATCATTACACTAATATGCGGGCCGCTGGTCACGTTAGCCGGGTGGCCTTTCGTGAGGGGTACTTTTGAACACAAACTCGTTGGTGCCAACAGATTCTGGCCGCAAGGATTGGGTGGCCGCTGCTCGGAGGGGGGGGGGGGCCATTCAAGAGGGGGCCTAATGTACATGAAACCAAATCTAGGGATGATCTCATTCATGTTATTTCAGACATTTGGGCATTTTCAATTTATTAGTCATGAAACTCCATACCCAGGTGACTGCATGCTGTGATAAGATACAAATGATCAAGTACGATGATATGTAAATACTATTTCCTTTAACATCATTGTCAGGAGATCATATTTAAACAGCAATAATGTTAACATTCTTCACACGACATTATTTTTTACCAAGTATTCTACATGTATATTATCCTTATGTAGCCCAAGGTAGCCCTAAGTAGCCCTATGCAATAAATTTCATGTATATATTGTGCAGATGTTGACATATATCTGCCTGTCATATCAGCTAATTGTAACATTCAGAGCTTACAAATTAATTTTGCCCAAGGTCAAGTTTAAGAAAAGTATAACTCTATTTAGCAATGTAAATTACACATCTACCGATTTTTTTTAAATTGGTCATACCTTCTAATTTCTTGTCCAATGTCATTTCACAAAATTCAAAATTAATGTTTGCATTTTCATTTATTGTGCAGAAAACTTTATATTCAGATAAAAAAATATATTCATAAGAAACCAGTGAAAACTGAACTGGACTTAGTTCTTCATGATTTGGAGCCAATAAAGATCTGGTTTTAGTCCATTAAGTCCTTCACTGCTGAATGAACTTGAAATTCTGATGCAAATGAAGGACAAAGTTCAAAGTCAAACAGGGGCCATAACTCCATGCAATAAATAATAAAGTGGTGAAAATCAAAATTTACCTGAGTTTTCTTAACATAAAACCTCGTACCAATTTGGTTTTGCATCCATGAAGTCCTTCAAAAATTATTAAGCAGGAATTAAATGTATCACAGACAAGACGGAATGGAAACAAATGAAGAACAGGTATGGAAGGAGCATATAAAGTGCACACAGAATTTCAGATAATATTTCGGTATGATGTGGTAATTATCATTTTGGGAAATGAACTGGAGAAAATGTGAATTCCACTGAACAGAAAAGGTAACGTCTACCCGATCAGCAAAATCAAGAACCAGAAATTTTGCAACTGCAACCGCAGAGATGTGAAGCATGAGGAAAACCAAAATGCTATCCATGCCCCTTAAAACAGAGTTACTGATATTTGCTTACTTGAGAAAATTTCACTTTTAAGTGAATGTGTGTGATTTGGACTTTTAATGTAGCTTTATCAATTTGGGCAAAATCGATACGATGTCTGCAGTGTAGCAGTTTATAGTGATGTCCAGCACTGGGGCATCATCCCACAGTTATATGGCATCTTGCCTAACCAGTCACATCATCCTGACACAAGGCCAACCAATCTTAACAATAACCTCTTAATGCTGAGACCCAAGTGACACAGATGCTAGTCCAGTCTTATTAGTCTTTGGTGTAACTTGGTTGGGGTTTGAAGCTACATGCCACAGTCCCACATTTAAGTAACATTATTCTTGCTGAAGTAGTTGTTGTTCAGCACAAGGTAGGCTATACTTGGTGGCCAGTATAAGGGGTGGAGAAAGAACCCTGTAAAACCCCAGGAAGAACCACTGACCCACAAGAAGCTACTGGCAGGCTATCCTTTATACAAACATTAGCGGAACCTGAGACTCACCAGAACAGTGAGTACATTAGACGACTTGGCCAATTGGGTCCCCTGTTGCTGAAGTATAACACTATCTCAGGCAAGAGCAATGCCACAGTGTCAATCCAAGCCCCTTAAGTAAAAACAAAACCTGTACAAATGTTTGTCTACTGAAGTAAAATTTAATCTTTAAGTACCATTTTTGTTCCTGATGTTGCTGTCTATCCCACTCTTCAGCAGACAAATGGCTACCTCTTTCTGACCACTCTGTGCTGCTAGGTGGAGGGCAGTGTTTCCATACTCATCCTGGCAGTTTGTGATTGACAGTCGAGAATCATTCAGCTGTGTTTAATAAAGGCAGCAGAAATGTACTAAAATCATAACCATTAAATCATTAACAAAATAAAATAAACATTTAATACATGCTTTTTCTTAGGCAAAATGCACACACAGTGAAAACTTACACATAATTTTATTACCCATGAACTCATTATTCATGAATGATATTAAGTTTGCAAATCAATTAATACTTGACATGTCAATTGTCAATCCATTACATATCTACATTGACCCATATACATGTAAACTTAACAATTAAACCTGTATTATGTGGATATGAATTTATAGAAGTATTATCACGTTTGCTGTTTGTATAACAGATTGTCAATTGATGTCTCCATGACTGCTTCTACTTTCATCACAAACACTTGAGTACTTCCAAGCCTATTACCAGCACTACTAAAACATTTGGGGGTCATCATTCTCATCTTATTCTAGTTCCTACAATGTTCGAGCAAATGACAAAATTTACATGAGAAATGTCAACCATTTTTATTAAGCAAGGGAGACAAATCCTAGAAGATGCTGTAGCAGTTTTATATCATTCTCAGATCAAAACAGGTGTGTTCATCATGATAACACAATGTCTTTATCTGTATATGTCCTGCAGTGAATATTGTCCAGGTGACCCATGACCTTCAAACTTCTGACATACATTTAATATATACACAGACTATATCCCAGGTGGACATTTTTGGCAAGTGTGGTGGTAGCCACCAAAATCACGAGGAAACACAGTAAAAAAGTTGAGGCCTAAAGTCAAAATTCTCAACGCTGAATCGATACAATGAAAAGTTACAACCAATAAGGCTGTGTCTGAAAAATATTGTGCCTCAAGCCCATGGGATATCCACTAAAACAATCTTGTGCCTCTAGCCCATGGGCTATCCACTAAACAATATTGTGCCTCAAGCCCATAAGCTATCCACTAAACGATCTTGTGTCTCAAGCCCACGGACTATCCGCTAAAAAAATATTGTGCCTCAAGCCCATGGGCTATCCACTAAAAAAATCTTGTGCTTCAAGCCCATGGGCTATCCACTAAAAAAATCTTGTGCTTCAAACCCACGGGCTATCCACTAAACAATATTGTGCTTCAAGCTCACAGGCTATCCACTAAAAAAATCTTGTGCTTCAAACCCATGGGCTATCTACTAAACAATCTTGTGCTTCAAGCCCATGGGCTATCCACTAAACAATCTTGTGCTTCAAGCCCATGGGCTATCCACTAAAACATCTTGTGCCTCAAGCCCATGGACTATCCACTAAAACATCTTGTGCTTCAAGCCCATGGGCTATCCACTAAACAATCTTGTGCCTCAAGCCCATGGGCTATCCACTAAAACATCTTGTGCCTCAACCCCATGGGCTATTCACTAAAACATATTGTGCCTCAAGCCCATGGACTATCCACTAAACAATCTTGTGCTTCAAGCCCATGGGCTATCCACTAAAACATCTTGTGCTTCAAGCCCATGGGCTATCCACTAAAACATCTTGTGCTTCAAGCCCATGGACTATCCACTAAACAATCTTGTGCTTCAAGCCCATGGGCTATCCACTAAAACAAAGTTATAGGCATATTTTCCAATCATGGGGTTGTTGGTATACAGTGTCAAGATTTAGATGACATAGGACAAATGGTGTGAATCCCAATATCACATGCTAAAACTGCAACTCTGATGTTACTCCAGGTCTTACTAGGTACATACAAATGTATTTTGAATGCGAACAACATTATCAAGCTGTAAAGCCACTAACAGTGAGATCATAGGTCTTTCTAATGCAAACTCAACTCAGTATTTGGAATTTTCCTTTTTATGTTGTTATAGTTCATATTATTTAAACAGTAATATTTTTATAACTTTTAAACACGAAAGTCCTGCTTGATTAGTCACTGATCACACGAGGATCTCAAAGTCATACTTACTTGGCAAATATCTCAGTGCTGTAATTTCTTGACACTGATCTCAAACCCACACTTTTTTGGCAATGATCTCAATTTCATACTTTCTTGGTATATAACAACCAAAATGTATCCTTGTTACTCCATTTGCATTAAATTCATGAACCAAAACTAAGGGCAGTGATGTATGTCTAGTCAGGACCTTTCTATTTTGTTTTGTTTAGTTGTATCTAATGTCATGTGAAAACGTGCAAGAGTAAGACATAACTAGACCTGTAATGAAATTGATCAATCCAAAATTTTGATATAACCAATATTACTAATTAGCATAAAAAGGTCTTTAAAATCAATTATTAATTTTTAAAATGTAACCCCTTTGTTAGAAATACTTTTGGTTAAAGTGAAAATTTCACACCTTAAGACGGTAAATGTACAATAGCTTGAATCTATGTAGGTGACATAGTGAAACTGGCCAAGGTGTCAGACCATCACAGGGCCACTGTCAGCCATGACGACACACTATCAGTTAACCTGGCCAATTCAGTCAGACTAGTTTAGCACTCACAGATGTTCTAACAGACAGACCATGGGATGAGAGTGGGCATAGACCAACTGGAATGTTAAATAAGTAAAACTTAACTGAGAACTGGAGATAGGTTAACAATATCACATTTAGGGTATATTTTTAATACAGAAAACATCATGGTGATTCCAAAAGAACAGAAGGTTGGGGATGGCTTTGCTATGTTATTGTCATTAAGCTCAAAACCAATCAAGCTTCACTTCTATTCTATCACTTTTTTACATATACATGATCAGACAGGTTTGATATGGTTTAACTTTATAACTTCAACCATAATTTGATACAACATCAGTCACAGAGTTACATAACATCAGTCATATTGCAACACAACATCAGTCATACTGTTCCATAATATCAGTCATAGAGTTACATAACATCAGTCATACTGTTACATAACATCAGTCATACTGTTACATAACATCAGCCATATTGCAACAGAGCATCATACTGTTCCATAACATCAGACATACAGTTACATAACATCAGTCATACAGTTACATAACATCAGTCATACTGTTCCATAACATCAGTCATACAGTTACATAACATCAGTCATAGTGTTCCATAACATCAGTCATACTGTTCCATAACATCAGTCATACAGTTACATCAGTCATACAGTTACATAACATCAGTCATACAGTTACATAACATCAGTCATACTGTTCCATAACATCAGTCATACAGTTACATAACAGCAGTCATACTGTTACATAACATCAGTCATATTGTTATATAACATCAGCCATATTGCAACAGAGCATCAGTCATACTCCAGTATTGTAAATGCATCTCCTACTGCAATACAGTAGGAAATGGGAAAGGGAAGGAGCGGTGATGCTTCAAAGCTCGCTTCTGAAGGGAGGGCTTGATTTGTGAAGGTAGTATTAGTTCTCCTAAGGTGTTATAACTGGGTAAAATATTTGAAAAAGAAAGTTAAATATGATTTTATACATTCAAACATTTAAAGGAACACTAGTGGACTTATGATTTACCTTATACTTATAATTAAATCAGATCAAGCTACACACTGCATACACCCAGAACTACTATCATATTATATGCATGCCTGCAGATCTGAGTCTATTCAGTGTATTAGGAATAATAGGTAGAACCAACAACATAGACCCCCAATCTGCCACTGAATCATCAGATCTGAGTCTATTCAGTGTATTAGGAATAAAAGATAGAACCAACAACATAGACCCCCAATCTGCCACTGAATCATCAGATCTGAGTCTATTCAGTGTATTAGGAATAATAGGTAGAACCAACAACATAGACCCCCAATCTGCCACTGAATCATCAGATCCGAGTCTATTCGGTGTATTAGGAATAATAGGTAGAACCAACAAAATAGACCCCCAATCTGCCACTGAATCATCAGATCTGAGTCTATTCAGTGTATTAGGAATAATAGGTAGAACCAACAACATAGACCCCCAATCTGCCACTGAATCATCAGATCTGAGTCTATTCGGTGTATTAGGGATAATAGGTAGAACCAACAAAATAGACCCCCAATCTGCCACTGAATCATCAGATCTGAGTCTATTCAGTGTATTAGGAATAATAGGTAGAACCAACAACATAGGCCCCCAATCTGCCACTGAATCATCAGAAAGCGGATCACAGTCAATACAGGTGGGTCTGACATTTATAGAAGTATAAGTGTGAATCAAAATAATCAAAATACTGGTCAATGAAATCAGACAAACAAATATCCATTATGCTTTCCATAACTGAGTATAGACAATCATAATTTGTCTTTCCTTTTTACTCTCAACCTTTTCTGACAAATTCTTCCAGCAAAAGTATAACATGTAAATTTGAGCTTCCAGTTAATACAGCCTACCATTTCTTTAGCACAATCCAATTTCCAACAATATGGCAGGCAAACAAATACGCCAGAAAAACCATCTGTCTTCATTGTTTTAGAGAAAGATAATCATAACCAAATATGTAAAAATTTAAATAATCCGTAACAAGAAGAAAAGAAAATATCTGCAATCAATTGAAATAGATGACTAAATAGATAATTTTCAACTAATTACCAATTCTTCCCTTGTGCACTGGCAAATGCATGCAACATAAAGCTATGTGTGATTCCTGCAGAATCATTATTTTAATTTTACTGTATAGAAAAAACAAGCTCTCACCCACTCCTGAACTTTTGTCATATCTCCAATTCGAGCAGAATTTAAAAACTCTTTTTTAATTCTGTTTAACTCGTGTGCCTCAGCAGCTGAAATAAGTGGGAAAATTAAAATATAAACAGAATACTGTACAGAAGATATAAATTTTAAAAATCATCATAAATATTAAGATTCGAAACATAGATCATGGCATGCATATCAAGACCATGGTCTGCATACCAAAACCATGGCCTGCATATCAAGACCAATATGCATACCTAATCATGGCTTGCATATCAAAACCATAGCCTGCATATCAAAAGTGTGGCCTGCATATTAAGATCATAGCCTGCATACCAAAAGTGTGGCTTGCATCTTAAGAACATAGCCTGCATATTAAAATCATGGCATGCATCGTAAGAATGTAGCCTACATACCAAAATAATGGCCTGCATATCAAGACCAGTCTGCATACCAAAATCATGGCCTGCATGCTTAAATCATGACCTACATATTAAGACCATAGTCTGCATACAAAAACCATGGCCTGCATATTAAGGCCATAGCCTGCACACCAAATCCATGACTTGCATGTTAAGACCATAGTCTGCACACCAAATCCATGACCTGCATATTAAGACCATAGTCTGCACACAAAATCCATGACCTGCGTATTAAGACCATAGCCTGCACACCAAAACCATGGCCTGCATATTAAGACCATAGCCTGCACACCAAAACCATGACCTGCATGTTAAGACCATAGTCTGCACACCAAATCCATGACCTGCAAATCAAGACCATAGTCTGCACACAAAATCCATGACCTGCAAATCAAGACCATAGCCTGCACACCAAAACCATGGCCTGCATATTAAGACCATAGTCTGCACACCAAATCCATGTCCTGCAAATTAAGACCATAGCCTGCACACCAAATCCAGGACCTGCAAATTAAGACCATAGTCTGCACACCAAATCCATGACCTGCATATTAAGACCATAGCCTGCATAGAAAAAGTATGGCTTGCATCGTAAGAATGTAGCCTACATACCAAAATAATGGCCTGCATATCAAGACCAGTCTGCATACCAAAATCATGGCCTGCATACTTAAATCATAACCTACATATTAAGACCATAGTCTGCATACAAAAACCACAGCCTGCATATTAAGGCCATAGCCTGCACACCAAATCCATCGCCTGCATATTAAGACCATAGTCTGCACACCAAATCCATGTCCTGCAAATTAAGACCATAGCCTGCATACCAAATACATTACCTGCATATTAAGACCATAGTCTGCACACCAAATCCAGGACCTGCAAATTAAGACCATAGTCTGCACACCAAATCCATGACCTGCATATTAAGACCATAGCCTGCATAGAAAAAGTATGGCTTGCATCGTAAGAATGTAGCCTACATACCAAAATAATGGCCAGCATATCAAGACCAGTCTGCATACCAAAATCATGGCCTGCATACTTAAATCATGACCTACATATTAAGACCATAGTCTGCATACAAAAACCATAGCCTGCATATTAAGGTCATAGCCTGCACACCAAATCCATGGCCTGCATATTAAGACCATAGTCTACACACCAAATCCATGACCTGCAAATTAAGACCATAGTCTGCACACCAAATCCATGACCTGCAAATTAAGACCATAGTCTGCACACCAAATACATGACCTGCATATTAAGACAATAGTCTGCACACCAAATCCATGACCTGCATATTAAGACCATAGTCTGCACACCAAATACATGACCTGCATATTAAGACCATAGTATGCACACCAAATCCATGACCTGCATATTAAGACCATAGTCTGTACACCAAATCCATGATCTGCACATTAAGACCATAGTCTGCATAGAAAAAGTATGGCTTGCATCGTAAGAAAGTAGCCTATATACCAAAATAATGGCCTGCATATCAAGACCAGTCTGCATACAAAAATCATGGCCTGCATACTTAAATCATGACCTACATATTAAGACCATAGTCTGCATACAAAAACCATAGCCTGCATATTAAGGCCATAGCCTGCACACCAAATCCATGGCCTGCATATTAAGACCATAGTCTGCACACCAAATCCATGACCTGCAAATTAAGACCATAGTCTGCACACCAAATCCATGACCTGCAAATTAAGACCATAGTCTGCACACCAAATACATGACCTGCATATTAAGACAATAGTCTGCACACCAAATCCATGACCTGCATATTAAGACCATAGTCTGCACACCAAATACATGACCTGCATATTAAGACCATAGTATGCACACCAAATCCATGACCTGCATATTAAGACCATAGTCTGCACACCAAATCCATGACCTGCATATTAAGACCATAGTCTGCACACCAAATCCATCACATGCAAATTAAGACCATAGTATGCACACCAAATAAATGGCCTGCATATTAAGACCATAGTCTCCACACCAAATACATGACCTGCATATTAAGACCATGGAATGCACACCCATACCATAGCCAGCATGTAAAGACCATGGAAGGCACACCAATACCATAGCCAGCATATTAAGACCACGGAAGGCACACCAATACCATAGCCAGCATGTAAAGTCCATAGTCTGCAAACCAAATCCATGACCTGCAAATTAAGACCATAGTCCGCACACCAAATCCATGACCTGCATATGAAGACCATAGCCTGCACACCAAATACACGACCTGCAAATTAAGACCATGGAAGGCACACCAATACCATAGCCAGCATGTAACGACCATAGCCAACAGGTAAAGACCATGGATTGATGTGCATAGTGAATCATATTGAAGTGCAGCACAGGTGTATCATTTCACACCTACTGAATATATGAAACATTTGAAGGAATATTTTGTCCATTTCATGTACCAACTGGTGCCATTGTGTTTATAAAATAAATTTGGAAGACACGAATGTGAGAAACAAAATCCTTCATAAAGCAACTTTCTTTGGTAGGAAAGTCCCATGCATCCAACAAAAGACTGTCAGATGCAAAATCCCTGTCCTACAATGTTGTATATGAATGAAGCTATTATTCATTGATGACTGTACTCAATGACATTGTAGATGATGCTTATAACATCATGAATATCTGCAGTGTCTCATACATTTTAGTATCGAAAAGACAAATTGTCTAAGCAGTAAGTTTTGTTGTAATATTTTAAAATTCTTTCAATATGCATAAAATTGTTTAGAAAATAGAATGTATTTCCAAAGTTATATCCACTGAACTTTCCTTTAAATTGGCAGAACTATTTCCCAGTAAGAAATAAGACAAAAATAATCCATCATAAATGTAGATATGGGGCAACGTAATTCCACCAAATGATAAAAAACTATAATGAATATGATTTACACTATAACTTACAAATGTCCGACTTCTGGCATCTGTCAATGGTACAAATCTAACATATATAACTGCTTATTAACCCTGATGGAGAGAAATCTTGATAGGTCACAGAACAATACTTCAATATGTCTTTTGAAAAAAAAATATTATAGGTATTTAAAAAGTTCTGAATATTAATGCACTGTACAACATGCATGTCTACATGACTTTCTCAACCAATTATCTAATTATTAAGTGTCATCTCATATTCACTTTTCATTATGGTGCTCATACTCTGTAAAACTGCACTTCCAAACAAATGGTGGCTTTCCCAGTATCTACCCATCAGCAAATCTTTAAAAATAAAAACTTGTAGCACATGTAGTTGCAAATCTTTATCAGATTTATTAACATGTTCTGAGAAACAAAAACTTTTCAACAAAATATTCTGAATATTTTAAATACCCCTAAAAGATCCTTGCATTATTTGAAGGTATAGTGGTGTAAAAAGCTGCAGTTAAGCTGCTTGGCAGGAAAAGGGACATTACCTTCAAGAAGTTTTCTAATCTGTTTATTTTGTGAGACATCTTTTGGGGTTTGGTCTTCTGCATTCCTGATGGAAACATCCGCCTTATACTCTAGTAACAGCAATACTGTGCTCTGTTAAAGACATAGAGGATATTTGCTTGAAACAAGTGAATAACGGATATATTTCATCGAGTCAACGAAAAACACAGTATTTTCATGAGTGGCGAAGCCAATAGTGAAAATACTAGAGTTTTTCACCCACAAGCTGAAATGTATCCATTATTCACTCGTTTCAAGCAAATATTCTTTTTATTTTATGCTCACATATGTTGGCTACCTAAAGTCTGTGACACAGTGAACTAGCAGATTTCTTACGGTAATGTCAGCTGTTTACCATACATGTTCTGCTGTGCTAAGTGTACCTGCGCACGAAATTAGTTCCACATCAGATTGATCAAATATAACTGATATTTCCAGAATAACAAACTGCAAGTTTAATTTTGGTTGCAGACGCCATAGAGATGACAATGACATCTACATAAGTTAAAAGTAGTTCACTGACAGAAAATGAAAGGGAGGTAAGTATGTTCTGACCAAACAAAGTAGTTACTATAGTGAAAAAATAGTTATTTTAATTAGAAAGTCAAGTAATTCACTGCTTAACATAAAATAAAAAGTCATATTTTATGGTCTTTATCATCATTCTGACTGACCTTGACCTTTGACCTTCAATGCTGTCATCAACGGTGGAAAAACCCACTGTACATTTTGCCTGGAAAGTAAAATTCTCTAACATGTGACCAAAATTAATGAAAAATTCAGTAAAGTGGAGACCAATCCTCTCAAAGACAAGACCTGGTTCTTTTCACATCTGACTGAAACAAATATATGTACGACTGATGCATATTACAAAATAACTGAAATTTTTAAATGCCCGATAAGTTTAGCAACTCTATTTATGTTCTACATAATGACTAAGAATGATGGTGTTAACCTTGTTCTAATTTAATGATTCTCTGTCATCCAAGAGCAAATATTAAGTAATAATGTAGTATGTGTGTTATTTATTTCCCTCCCCATCAGAGATGAGTGCCCTCTGGGCCTTTTTACACTAATACTTGTTTATAGATTGGGAAGTTCCATGTGACTATCACAATGCAGAAATAGATGGAACATTCAATAGGAGTCAATTTAGAAATTAAATCTTATTTTAAATAATTATATTGTATTATTTATTTTCAATTATTTCATATATTAATTTTCAAACAAAATTATATGAAAATGTTTTCAAAATAGCTTCTGCTCTCAAACTATGGTCTAAACTTATGTAACTACAGCATTCCCTTGCTATAAGGCTCTTCATTATGAAAGCATCCTTGTTATAAGGCAAGAATGGGATTGGATTCCACTGCATTATTCAGTAGTGCAATTACATCTTATAATGTACTCATTATAAGACTGTCTCACTACAAGGCCCACAGGGTTCCTGACATAATTTAGCAAAAGATTTAAGACCTTTTCCAGACCAAGAATAAAAATGTCCTGACCTAGTAACATGACAAGTTTATTGACCTGCACATCCAACATGATGCTTTAGTCTTAAGTTTGGAATGCCCTATTCAGGCTTTGACGTCATCAGTTTCTTCCCACATGGGTTATAGACACAATGTCCTGGCCCACACAGGCACACAAAAAAGATCAATCCAAGGATGTAAAATCAAATAAACTCCAATGAAATTAAAATGAATACTCACTTGTACAATACATAAATTAATTAATGAAATAATCCATGAAACAGTGTTAATAAAGATCAGAAATCGAATGACTTTTCAATGACCAGTTTTCAGTTTTCAATGACTACTCACAGTATCAGGTTTTCTGCTTCAGTTACTAATCTAAATACAAGAAACAAATATAAAATACAGAAATAAATGTAATATGAAAGGGAAATGATATTTAAAAAGAAAGTCACTGTAACCCATATGTTAACCACTGCCCTTTAGCTTCTATTCTTTCTTCTCCAGCTGCTACCAGGATTTTAGCTAATGGGGGGTACCCACCTGTTACGAAATAAAGGGCGGTAGAACAAAAAAGAGGGAAGTGAGGAAATGGCCATAGTTCACTATATACCTAACACTACAATATCCATCTTTATTCCAGCTACACTGTGTTAGAGTACTAATGAAATCAAAATCTTAAAAAGATGTTACCTCGAGTTATATACGCATTAATCTGTTGATTTTTCTATGTTAATCTGTTCCTCACCAGTGTATGAATATTTTCTAGCTCCAATAATTAGATGTAATTCATAGTTTTAAAATATACTGCCATCACAATCATCAGCCAGTAGGCCTATTTGCCAAACTGAATCATCCAATATCAACTGAGCTATGATTCGGCCTTTAGGATTGTCCAGGTTATCTAGTAGGTAGCCCGTATTTTAAACATGCATTGGTGAAACTTCCTCAATGCATGGTTCAAACTATGACAGAATGTCTTGTCCAGGACCCAATGTGACAATTAAACTTAGTGAAGGGAAAGAGTGGTAATGACATCATGTGAAAGGAAACAATGAAAATTTATGACTTTTTCCAGACTTTTTTGTCATTTGTAAATTTGCCCAGACCTTTTCAAGGCCTGGAAAAGCAATGTTCAAATTGAAGACTTTTTCCAGAATTGCAGACCCATATGGGAACCCTGGGCCCAACTTTATAACACTGTTCATGTTATAAGGCATCTATGGTCATGAATCCCATGGCATTATTCAGTTGTGCAATTACATTTTATAATGAACTCAACATAAAAATGTCTCACTACAAGGCTGTCATTATAATACTGTACATGTTATAAGGCAGGTTTGATCATGAATCTGATTATATCATTAATTAGTACCATTACATGTATTATTTACTCATTATAAAAATATCTCACTATAAGAAGCATCATTACAACACTGTTCCTGTTATGAGGCAGGCACAGTCATGAATTATATTACCGCAGTACAATAATTACATGTATTATGTACTCACAAGAATATCTCACTATAAGAAGCATCATTAGAACACTGTTCCTGTTATGAGGCAGGCACAGTCATGAATTATATTACTGCAGTACAATAATTACATGTATTATGTACTCACAAGAATATCTCACTATAAGAAGCATCATTACAACACTGTTCCTGTTATAAGGCATCAATGGCCATGATCATTCAATAATATGGTTACATGTATTATGCGCTCAGTGTTTCTATACTCTAAGTTTCCAATGAACAACATTATAATGAGCGAGTACTGTATGTCATCATATACATTATACATAAGTCTCCAACAAAGTAAACATCAGCAGTACAGAAAATACAATTTAGTAAACACATAACAATGGTGCAGACAGTATTTTTTAAAAATGCCTTGCATAAGAGAATCTTAGTGACCTACCTCTCTTCCTGTATATGCAGCCTTATGTAGTGGTGTGTCACCATCATTGTTCAGAATATTGACATCAGCATCATTCTGAAATAAGACAACACAGCTTGTGAGATCATTTTTATTCAAATCTAGCTAGGTGTTTATCAACAAATTATGATATTGTTTTGAGGCCAATTATACACTGAGATGATAAGTGTAGATATGCAGTTTCCATCCACATGTCATCATGCATGCACCAAAAAGTTCAGTAATTTCTCCAAGATATTCAGAGGTTAAATTTTCAGGGAAATTTTAACGAGTGGGTGGGAGGGGTTCATAAAAGAAGTGGATCTATGAAATGACCATGTATAGTATGTTTCAACGAATGTGTGTAATAAGTAACTTTTAATGAATAAAAATACAAGTTGTACATCATTATTGGTGTAGGGGCAGCAATCATGTTCTATGACAATCACACTAGTCATATGAATTAGAACTGTATGGTATGTAACAGCAGAGACATTACCACAGAATAATGGAATCTGCATGTTTACCATTGTGTTATTTATATTTCATTTAATTTATATTTGATTTCATTAATGGTTTTTAAGTTTTAAAATCTTATTATTTTTAATTTCATTATATGTCAAAGTAATAACATTTTGTTTAATGGAAATTTCATATTTTCCAGAAAATTCAGTTTGACATTGCTCTTTTCATAAACACCTAACAGAAGCACTGTTTCTAATTTTTACTTACTTTCCATCCTTGATTCAGAAATCACTGAGACAAGTAAACAACTTTCTATTTTTATTTTATTCTCTGAGTAAAATGATTGGTTTTTATCAAGGTCATACTGGAAGTACATGATTTTTAGATGTAGACAGCATCTATTTTGCAATTCTGGTTTTTCCAAAATTGCACAGTATTTAGATTTAATAATGATGTTTAGAGAGATATTTCTCAATTTGAACTTTTACTTTGGACACTGGAAAAGAGTTTGTTTGTGACCAGTATAGAGTTACATTTGAATTTTTATTCAAATCATTTGGATTCTAAAAGATTAGTTCTTTTTTCCTGGAATATTTGAGTGCTCATACAGAATTCCTGGACAAAGACATTTCTTTAAATTTTATTTGGAATTCAAAAACTGGAATTTTTTTTGTGAATCAACAAAGAACTTTAGACGCGTCCATAATACAAAGGCTACAGTATACGTCATTGCCATCAAGCTTGGAATTTTCATCGGGACTCAAACTTGAATTAATTAGAACATTTCACTACTAGCACTTCTAAAATTTAATTTATGGATTATTCTTGGATTAGGGGCCCTGAGTGGCCGAGTGGTCTAAAGCGCTCTTCATTACGGATCACTGCCATCTCACCTCTGTCTGTGTGGGTTTGAGTCTCAGATTCAGCTAATGTGGATATGTGAGAAAGCTTGACAGTAGCTTCTCATGGGTCGGTGGTTCTTTCCAGTGTTTTCTAGGGTTCTTCCTCCACCATTAATACTGGCCGCCATGTATAGCCCATCATGTGTTGAAAAATGGCATTAAACCCTACAACAACAAAAACAACAACAACAACAATTCTTGGATTATTTTTGGATTTAATTTCTTAAAACCGTCAGTTCTTAATTTTTCATTGTTTTTTTCCAGGGAAATAAATTATTTGTTACATTTTTCAAAGCTTGATGTTTTCATTCTTTCTTTTGTTACTGTTTATTAGAGTCTAAACATGTAACATAAGAATTGTATAACCTCACCAAGTACAGTGAGTGAAATGCTTTTAGTAACTACATAATCAATGAAAGCATCTCACTGACCCAAATGTAAAAAGTCATTTAGTAAGCACCTGATCTACCAGTCAAGTGATTACATGTGCAGATTGAGATTTTGTGTGATTTTCTCGTCTTCGCCCATTTTTAAGAAGATATTCATTAAATTCAGATTAAATTCACACAAATGACTGTCCTACACTGATACATGTGTTTTTAATGCCATGTGCGCACTTCTGTATGGACAGACACGACTATGTATGGACAGACACACCTATGTATTGACAGACACGACTATGTATGGACAGACACGACAATGTATGGACAGATATGACTATGTATGGACAGACACGACTATGTATGGACAGACACAACAATGTATGGACAGACACGACAATGTATGGATAGACATGACTAAATATGATGCTAACACGTTTCTCAGGATAATGTATGGACAGACATGACCTGATAAAATCTTAATGGATACTGGCACATAAAGGTTTAGTTCCACAGTGGGGACAGTGGTACTAAACAAATGTTCAATAGAATGTTGCATCTCACCTCTGAAAACAGCAACTGATATAGAATACATGACTGAATAAATCTGAAAAGAGCACCGTAACATTGTTAATGACGGTGATAACACCTTTGATGCAAAAAACAAGTTGCACCATTGTCTAGCCATTCACAGGTAAGACAAAAACAAAAACAGGTAAATAGGTACACAGGAGACTGAGCATACCTCCAATAACAATTGTACAACATCTTTGTGTCCAAAGTATGCAGCCAGGTGTAATGCACTGTAACCCCTTTTACCTTTATCTTTGCCTGAAATGAAAAGAAATGTTATCTTCACCTACATTTGTCTGCTATAATTCAAACACTTTTCATAAGCACAAATCATTTAGCAAGTTAAACAGGAAAAGGCGATTTTAACAACAGTATTTTACAAAAGACAAAACATAATTTTGATACCAGATATGGTGAATGTACTAGACTCGCAGAAATTCAAAGACTCTAAAACATTATGATATGTAATACATGTTATATGTTTAGTCCCTTCCAGCTCTGAGATGTAGAAATTGCACAGTGACACATCCTGATGTCAGGATAGATAAATAATGGTGACTGTAGCCATCATGCTTCCAATAGACAGCATGACAGAATCTCAAAAGGATGTGAGTTTTAATCATACTGTCAGATCAACCTGGGTCAGCTATTGTGGTGTGTCTTTTGGCAAGCCACATCACTCCAATCGTTTTGGCACTAAAATAGCCTACTTGCGTTGCTGTGCCATAAAGTATCCAATTAATCTTAATTGTTCAGATTTATAGGTTAGTTGCACCTTGGATTCCAGGGAAAGTAGGCATTGTGTCTCTGTATCATACAAATTCTGGAGGACACAGAATTTCAAAGATAGTAATTACCATAGTAACAAGTAGTGGAAAAAAAATGAGATACTCTTATTTGCTCAGAACGTGTTGCCACTTAACTTTTGTCTTCTGTAACTATTATATTTTCCATGGACTATTATGTTATTGTTATGAGCATTTCAAACAGCAGTCATGTGATAAAACCTTTACATATGAGTAAATTTTCCATTTCAGAGCTTGCTCTCATTAAAATAAAGTGTACTCATTTTCTAACATCATATAATATGATAATTCCTGTATTCTGTTAGCTTGTTTTCTTCTGGAGCTGATATTTCATTTATTAAATAATAAGCTGTGTATTTTTTTTCTTCAGTCTTATGCTCTAGAGATTTTGTCCCTTTTTTCTTTACTTCATTCTTGAATACATGTTATAGTGGCAGTCTTTAGTAACTTTGCAATGCAACTCAGGTGACTGCTAAAAGCCTTGCACATTTTGAATTCCAAAAATGTTGCTTGAATTAAATTAGCTTTATCACTCTTAGTTACTCTGTCCAATTCTAAGGGCAAATATGAACTGGGCTAGTATTTACTAAAGAAACAATATATTGTTTTAGTTTTCCTTGATGAAGAAAAGGGCCCAGCAGACATAGAAAGTCGAGATCTGGAAGAGACACGACAAACAAATTTTGGGATATCCATGATTCCATGTTAAATGTATAACACTTATCTTTTAGTATACCCAAACTGTGTGTGACTTAGACTAAATTGATCAAAAACTTGTCCAGAAAGGTTGCGGGGGGGGGGGGGGGGGGGGTACAGATGGAGGAGTGAGGAGCTGGGCAATATCAAATTCTTTCTTTCTGGAGTCAGCCAAATAATGGTTAAGTTTGCTAAGACAAAATTTAAATCTTTATGTGTCTGACCCATTTTATGTTTGTTTCCATCCATCGGTAGACACCAACATAGAATCAGATTCCATTATTCAAATTTTCCAACTATTGTCCAGAGTATGGCCCATTATGACATGCACCAAAATTTTCAAATGTGTGATCAATTAACCAATTAATGCTTGCACTGTAAGGACAAGTCACTGGTCAGCAAGTAATGTCATCATGATGTGTGACCATTACTGATGTGCCTTGCTATTACAATTAAATCCTGCTGATGACTAAATGGGATGTGACCATATATAATGTGCCTTGTTATTACAATTAAAACCTGCTGATGACTAAATTAGGTGTTACCATTATTGATGTGCCTTGTTATTACAATTAAAATCAGCTGATGACTGAATGAGGTCTGACCATTATTGATGTGCCTTGTTATTACAATTCAAACCTGCTGATGACTAAATGGGATGTGACCATATATAATGTGCCTTGTTATTACAATTTAAACCTGCTGATGACTAAATAGGTGTTACCATTATTGATGTGCCTTGTTATTACAATTAAAACCTGCTGATGACTGAATGAGATGCTGATGACTAAATGAGGTGTGACCATTACTGATGTGCCTTGTTATTATAATTAAAATCTGCTGATGCCTACATGGGATGTGACCATTATTGATGTGCCTTGTTATTACAATTCAAACATGCTGATGAGTGAATGTCCTGTGACCATTATTGATGCACCTTGTTATTACAATTCAATCCTGCTGATGAGTGAATGGTGTGACCATTATTGATATACCTTGTTATTACAATTCAAACCTGCTGATGAATGAATGAGGTTTTACCATTATTGATGTGCCTTATTATTACAATTCAAACCTGCTGATGACTGATGAGATGCTGATGACTAAATGAGGTGTGGCCATTATTGATGTGCCTTGTTATTGCAATTGGGAGCCCTGAGTGGCCAAGTGGTCTAAAGCGCTCTCCGTTACGGATCACTGCCATCTCACCTCTGTCTGCGTGGGTTCGAGTCTCGAATTCGGGCTAATGTGGGTATGTAAGAAAGTTTGCCAGTAGCTTCTCATGGGTCGGTGGTTCTTTCCGGGATTTTTCCGGGTTCTTCCTCCACCATTAATACTGGCCGCCATCTATTGCCTATTGTGTGCTGAAAAATGGTGTTAAACCCTACAACAACTGTTATTGCAATTAAAACCTGCTGATGACTAAATGAGGTGTGACCATTATTGATGTGCCTTGTTATTAAAATTAAAACCTGCTGATGACTAAATGAGGTGTGACCATTATTAATGTGCCTTGTTATTAAAATTAAAACCTGCTGATGACTAAATGAGGTGTGACCATTATTGATGTGCCTTGTTATTACAATTAAAACCTGCTGATGACTAAATAAGGTGTGACCATTATTGATGTGCCTTGTTATTACAATTCAAACCTGCTGATGAGTGAATGAGGTGTGTCCATTATTGATGTGCCTTGTTATTGCAATTAAAACCTGCTGATGACTAAATGAGGTGTGACCATTATTGATGTGCCTTGCTATTACAATTAAAACCTGCTGATGACTAAATGAGGTGTGACCATTATTAATGTGCCTTGTTATTAAAATTAAAACCTGCTGATGACTAAATGAGGTGTGACCATTATTGATGTGCCTTGTTATTACAATTAAAACCTGCTGATGACTAAATAAGGTGTGACCATTATTGATGTGCCTTGTTATTACAATTCAAACCTGCTGATGAGTGAATGAGGTGTGTCCATTATTGATGTGCCTTGTTATTGCAATTAAAACCTGCTGATGACTAAATGAGGTGTGACCATTATTGATGTGCCTTGTTATTGCAATTAAAACCTGCTGATGACTGAATGAGATGCTGATGACTAAATGAGGTGTGAACATTATCGATGTGCCTTGTTATTATAATTAAAACCTGCTGGTGACTAAATGAGGTGTGACCATAAATAATGTGCCTAGTTATTACAATTAAAACAGCTTTCAATAACAAATATAGATATTATTTGCCTATATGAACAATCAATGTTAAAAATTAACTGATTAAAATGGGATTCAGATAATCCATATGTCAGGTACATACAATCATCAGTATTAAAGAATTCAATAATCTACTAAATTAAGATTTTTTCAAGTGATTCCCAATGAATTTATAATATAATGGGTCAATAGCATTCCATATGGTGCTTTGAAAGAGATTTCATGATTTGGACAGGACATCAATAATGGAACCATTTTAAAGTGTTACAACATGGGTTATATAAGATGGATTCTAATGACTTTCAAAATGTAAAATCAAAAGGAAACAAGAATAAATGTTTATGCATACACATTTATTAACATTATCCTTTGTTTTGAGAGATACATGTTTTCCAGGGAAACAATTAATTTGAATGCAGAACTTCTTACAATAACCAATATGAATTTCTATATTATCATGCCTGCTGATCTGTGACACATGCCTAATGGTCTACCACATCTGCCTACTGATTTATCACATCTGCCTAGTGATCTATCATGCCCACCTAATAAAATATGACACCCAACTAATGATCTAACACATCTGCCTACTGATCTTTCACACCTTCCTAATGATCTATCACCAGCACTTACTGATCTATCACACCTGCCTAATGATCTATGACACATGCCTATTGTTCTATCACACTTGTCTAAAGATCTATCACACCAATGTACTGATATATTACACCTGTCTAATGATCTATCACACATGTCTAATGATCTATCGCACCAACCTAATGATTTATCATGCCTGCCTACTGATATATCACACCTGCCTTTAGATCTATCACAACTCATCTATATCAACTTGCCTAAAGAGCCATCAAACCCATTTAGTGATCTATTACACCAGTCTAATGATCTACCAAACCCACCCATTGATATATCACATTTGCCTAGTGATACATCACACCCACCTACTGATCTATTAAACCTGCCTTATGATGTATCACACATGCCTAATGATCTGTCATGCCTGCATACGAAACTATGACACCTACTTATTGATCCATCACATCTGCCTACTGATCTATCACACCTGCATAATTATATATTACACCCACCTAATCATCTATCACACCTGCCTAATTATATATCACATCTGCCCACGGATCTATCACACCCATCTACTGATCTATTACACCTGCCTACCGATACATATCTACCTAATGATACACCACACCTGCCTAATTATCTATCACACCCACCTACTGATCTATTATACCTGCCTACTGATACATCACACCTACCTAATGATACATCACACCCACCTAATGATCAATCACATCTACCTAATAATCACATCTTCTTGCTGATCTATCACACCCACGTACTGATATATTTACACCAACCTACTGATACATCACAGCTACCTAATGATACATCACAGCCACCTAATGATCAATCACATCTACCTACTGATATATTACACCCACCTCCTGATCTATCACACCCACCTACTGATCTATCACACCCACCTCCTGATCTATCACACCTGCCTACTGATATATTTACACCAACCTACTGACACATCACACCTACCTAATGATACATCACAGCCACCTAATGATCAATCACATCTACCTACTGAAATATTACACACACCTCCTGATCTATCACACCCACCTCCTGATCTATCACCTCCTGATCTATTACACCCACCTCCTGATCTATCACACCCACCTCCTGATCTATCACACCCGCCTACTGATATATTTACACCAACCTACTGATACATCACACCTACCTAATGATACATCACAGCCACCTAATGATCAATCACATCTACCTACTGATCTATTACACCCACCTCCTGATCTATCACACCCACCTCCTGATCTATCACACCCACCTACTGATATATTTACACCAACCTACTGATACATCACACCTACCTAATGATACATCACCTACCTAATGATACATCACATCCACCTAATGATCAATCACATCTACCTACTGATCTATTACACCCACCTCCTGATCTATTACACCCACCTCCTGATCTATCACACCCACCTCCTGATCTATCACACCCACCTACTGATATATTTACACCAACCTACTGATACATCACACCTACCTAATGATACATCACCTACCTAATGATACATCACATCCACCTAATGATCAATCACATCTACCTACTGATCTATTACACCCACCTCCTGATCTATTACACCCACCTCCTGATCTATCACACCCACCACCTGATCTATCACACCCGCCTACTGATATATTTACACCAACCTACTGATACATCACACCTACCTAATGATACATCACAGCCACCTAATGATCAATCACATCTACCTACTGATCTATTACACCCACCTCCTGATCTATCACACCCACAGTGTGTGGGAACATTACTTTCAGGTTGGAATAAAAAGTGAACAAAATGAATAAGTAAAGACAAAAGAGTTTGAGCTTTGTTCAAATTCCTAAGTTTATTTCCATATGCATCAATACAAATTTTGTGAATAATTCGCAGTTACGGAAAAAGCAACAAGTTTGGAGATGTTTACGGTGTATGAATTCAACAAATAAGGCTGGCCCTACACATGAATGTTTCTGCCACAAATTAATTTGTTAAGTACCTTGTGCCTTCATTCCAAACGACCATGGTTTTGAAGAGTTATCAAAGTAAATCTAGCTAAGTTGCCAAGTAAACACTTAATTACACTCAGAGAAGCACTCAAGGGCATTACCATTTCAACCAACAATCATGTTTGAAAAGAAAAAGAGCATCTCACATCAATACTGATTACCATGAAAATGATTTAAACAAGAGTCCTGCAAAGGTTCATTACACACTACTGTCTGAAATGAATTCTTCTGGAGATGAACAGAATACAATTTGTTCTTTCCTACTGCTGAATGTTGAAGCCATCATTGAAAGATCACCATCTTTTCCATTTCAGACAAACTAGCCACCCAAAGAAAGACCTTTGCAGAAAGCTCCACATTTGGAGACTGTTCATTCTGGCAGCTACATTTAAAGACAGACTGGTACTAATTTCATTCAAGATCAGCAAGATACAATAATCTTAGGTGAGAAAAAAATATCTGACTACCATATATATACTTACTTTTTTACTGAAAATTTGATTAATGCAGCATAGGGTCATTTTATAAGCACAACATACAAACAAAATGTGAAAAATCTAGGGTAATGTCAGAAACTCTGGATATCTGCATCATACAAATTTACTGTCAATTCAAATATTTTATATTTCCATTCAGAAATGTATATATGGTATGCACTGTGTTTAACCATTTCATGGTAGTATTCCTTACACAAGATATTTATCTCCAGTTATTTGCAATTTAAAAATATTAAAAAAATTATAGGTAAATTAAAAACTACCCAATGCAAAGTGATGTGTCTGTCAACGTAGTTTACCATGGATGTTTACTAGCAGGTATATTGCTTCCTTTTTCATGCCTATCAACCTGTATTTTCATTAATATTTTTGTTTTGCTGCATAACTACTGTGTTTGATGCAGCAAACGTTTTGGTTTAAGTTGTATTTTACTTTTCCATAAGTCAGGTTTAATTCCAAAGTGACATTTCCCAAGTTTTCTGCCAGTGCATATCTCCTGATAAGCCCTTCCTTTGTAAAGCCAGCACTCGCGTTGTTTTCAGATTGACAATATTTTTGATCAAGCCATGAATTTATGAATGCACACTTCTAACTGACTGAGTTGAAATCTTTACATCACCTTAAATGATCAGGAAAGAAGTAGAAAGCTTTGTAAATAATTATGATGATGACGATAATGTTGATGATATCTATAACAAATACTTAGGCACTGAGATGTGATATCTACCCTTCCAGTTTATATCGATTCTAATTTTTCCTTCCTTAGCAGTTTTCAGAAGATCCTGCAACACAGATTTTTGCCCTCGTCTTGCACAATGAAGAAGTGTTTCCTCAGGGGAGATTACTTCTTCATTGAAAGTAACATCTTCAACATTATTTCCCTGTCCTTTTTCATCCAATCTAGCCTGATGAAGTAAGTCTTCATCGAGTCTGTCCTGCTTAACTAAATTCTCATCTATGTCATCCTGCTGAATTAAGTTTTCATCCATTCTGTCCTTCTGAACTATTCTTTCTTCTAGATCTGGGCTGCTGTCATCATATAGTAATATCTGAAATTTAAAAAAGTCATGATATATACAATGTATATGGAATCCCAAAATGTCATGATATAGCAATATCTGGTATCCAAAAGTTCATGATAATGCAATATCTGGAATCCCAAAAAATCATGATAGTACAATATCTGGAATCCCAAGGATTGTGATAGTAAAATATCTAGAATCACAAAGATTCATGATAATGCAATATCTGGAATCCAAAAGATTCATGATAATGCAAAATCCGGAATTTTAAAAATTCATGATATAGCAATATCTGAAATCCCAAAAATTCATAATGCAGCAATGTCTGGAATCCAAAAGACCATAAAATATAGCTATTTCTGGAATCTAAAACATGTCATCAACTTCAAAATGATACAGGAAGAAATGGAAAAAAAAACAGCTTTCACAAACAGTAAGCAATATACTGGCAACTTCAAAGCAACAGGTACAAGACATATTCCTCCTCGAATTGAGACTAGTCAATATCTTTGTTTGTTGAGCTAAAGATTACACATTTTTCATTGAAAATTAACCATGCACTAAGATGTGTGTGTGTGTGATTTGGACTTTTAATGAAGTTTTAACAATCTTTCAGTCATATCGCTATAATGTATGCAGTGAGGCCATTTAGAGTGAGGTTTAGCACTGGGGAATCATGCTGCAGACATGTAGCATCATGTCCCACTCAGTTACATTATCCTGACACCAGGCCAACCAGTTCTAACACTAAACTCTTAGTGCCAAGTGCAAAGTGAGACAGCTGTTAGTACTATTTTGACAAGGCTTTGGTATGACTCAGCCAGGGTTCAAACCGGCTACTTCCTGCAAGAGGTGGATGCTCTAACCACTTAGGCTACCAAAGTGGTCCAGGCATTAAGGATTAAAGATCAGTATTAACACTCTTCATCTACCTGAAATTAGTCCCCTTTATATCTCTGAGTAAAAGTTTTAGATTTCCTCCTAATATGTTTCAAAACTAAAACCGCTATCAGATGCGTAATGTTAAAATTAAAGAGTCATTTCATCCATTGTAATATGTCTTACATATAAACTCCAGTATTGTCCAAAATATTATAAGCAAACTAATGCCCAGTTTCAATTTTTGGAAAAGTTTGGGAAATTTAGTAAAACTGGAGTCAGGTTCCCATTCCTTTATCAATGACTAAATTGCCATCCTCCCACTCCAGCACCCTTCTGCGTCACTGTGCACCACATTCCAACAACTCCTTTCTTGCTTCCCTGTGCATCCCATTCCAACAAGTCCTTTCTGATGAACTATGCCTCCCATTCCAACAACTCCTTTCTGATGAACTATGCCTCCCATTCCAACAACTCCTTTCTGATGAACTATGCCTCCCATTCCAACAACTCCTTTCTGATGAACTATGCCTATTGATCACTGGCACATGCTGTCAATTTATTATAGAGCGCAATGCACTCAATAGAAAATCAAGCCATTTGTGAATGATTGGTAATTAAACCTGGGTCAATTAGCCAAATTAATATGCATCATAAAAACCTCATAGTTTGGTTATTACATGCATCAGAAATGGGTATAATTTAAATCCAAGTGCCAAAACATTTGGGTATGCCTCTACTGAGAACCATGTACAAACTGAAAGTATTTGGATAATATTTTCTTTGCTATGCTTATTTGAATTCATTTGGCCAAAATACATGGCCTGTTGGTGATGAATCTTAACTGCAACACTGTGCAAATATGCATGCCATACCAACTCAGCCTCTATGTATGTGATATAAATATCATCATAAATAATTTGTTAACATATATAACAAGTTATTCAATAGACTCTGCTCTTTAAGAAGTTTTTACAACAAAATTTAAAATATCTATTGCTACTATTCAACACACTGGCAACAATGTAGCCATTTAGGTTATGCTGACTAACCAGTTAATATCACCTGATATGCATCATACCCTAAATTAAAATGTTCACATTTCCTTTTGTGGATATACGTAGGTTTGTTTGGTTTTATGTGGGGGTTTTAAGGCCTTAGAATAACAGTGGTCTCAAGTCCAAGACCTGCAGTTTTCCCAGTCAGGCCCAAGAGATAAACTTGTCAGAAGTACAACCGTCTTCCCACTTTTCCAAATAATGGAAATCAAAATTATTCCTCTGCAGTCTCAGAACTGTCTGTTAAACAAAATGTAAAAGAGAACAAATATATCTGCAATGTTACTTGAAGCCTACTAACACTTCTGCTGCTCACATGATAAAATGAACAACATGTGCTGAAAAGAGGCAGTGCTGAAAAGAGACAGTGCTGAAAAGAGGCAGTGCTGAAAAAGAGGCAGTGCTGAAAAGAAGCATGAAAAGAGGCAGTGCTGAAAAGAGGTGCTGAAAAGAAGCATGAAAACAGGCAGTGCTGAAAAGAGGCATGAAAACAGGCAGTGCTGAAAAGAGGCAGTGCTGTTTTACTTCAAAATTTACATAAGGTTCCCCCATAAGTATCAAAGTCCCAGGACTTGAAGCCTAATCTTGTTAAATGAGGTTTCACATTATTGCTTTATCACACTGTAGTTGTAATTATTCTCTGCTACAACCTGGTGTTTGGAACTGACAAATAACATAGAATGACTTGCTGGTACACAGGGAGTAACACACTCATATTCATTTATGATTCATACACTGTTACAATGGTTGCAATATGTACACTATTACAATATAAACACTGTTACAATATTTAATACTGTTACAATATTTATTTACACTGTTACAATAGTTGCACTGTTACAATATGTACACTATTACAATATAAACACTGTTACAATATTTAATACTGTTACAATATTTACATTGTTACAATATATGCACACTATTCATACCATGTATTCTGATATGACTTGAAATGAGCACAGCACAATCTATACATTGCAATGATATGTAACCATTTGTCTATTTTCTGACAAATACAGTACTAAAATTTTTTATAAGTTACATCTTCTGTTGCAGTTAAGATTCATCATAACACGCCATGTATTTTGGCCAGATTACTTCAAATAAGCACATCAAAAACAATACATCATAATTAGTTCTAACTGCTGGTAGTAACAAAATTATGGTAAATGTTAATATATCCAAAAATGTATTCAACTGCCACAATTTTAGTAGTTTGTAAAACTTTAAAAAAACAAATTCAAAAACACTTGAATCTACCCCTTAAACATGTACTGTATTCAAAATAATACTTAAATTGCCTGTTTAATAAATCACCATCTAAGTAAATTCAAGAAGTAAAATTTTATCGTAATAAAACACAAAACCAATGGCATAAAAGAATTGTCCCAATCACGTATATGCAAATTTTGTCAGATTATCTGTTGGGAGCTCACCTCTTGGGAATTGCCTTCTATCATTGAAAATAAGTCTGCATGAAAACTAACGTAAGATAAATATCAGTCAATGAATAAATTACATGACAAAAGGAAATGTGCTCAGTTACTCACGAGTTTATTTTTTTCATGGTTTTTCAAGAAACATTTTACAACCAAGATATCTGATTTTCAGTACAGCATATATAAGATTTCTTTTGACATTATCTGAACACAATGCCATCAACAAATACGAGCCATTGCATTCAAAAACATTTATTAAGGTTGTTTCAGAAAAACTTTAAAATGTTTTTGACAATTTTGGATGCAATTTAAGATATTACACACAAAAAAAATAGTTTATTTTCGCGACAGTTTTTATTTGTAAAAAAAAATGATTTCAATTTGCAATTATCATTATTTGATAAAGGTAATGCCAGTATTTCTAATTTATTACAATGTATTGATTATACAGTGTTCATTAAAAGTCATATGGCAAACGTCAATGGTGTCGAGAAGAAAGTTTTATGATAAATTGCATTATCGCAAAGCAATATCATCGGGAAGAAATTGGTTTTATCTTGTGGTACAATTCGCCATATTAAAAACGAATACGTACTTACTTTCTATATATATCGTCATAAATAGGATACACCGAAATCTGTTTCTAACTAACAGAGGTCATCACAGTACGCTACAACAATTGTCAGCTGACCAGCATCATTAATTAAGACATAACGTTGCAAAGTTATGAGGAAGTTTTGGTGGTTAGTACATAAAGAAGCTGAAATTATCATACATAAACCTCTGACCAACGAAACTGGATGTTTTGCCTCCTGTTTATAAGATCAAAATAACTTTCATCTATTTTCAATTTGTATTCACTTGCCACCTACTTTCTAAGGGAGATAACTTAAGCAGCATTGCATTCGGCATATCTCAGTCTTTACGAAACACAAGTCACGGGATGGGTGGGTGTAAAAACGCTAGTGCTGTCGAATCCTTCGAGGGTACTAGAATACGGGTGCCAACACCAGGCAGGAAATCAGTATATATATATATATATATATATATATATATATATATATATCCATGTTCAATTAAAACACGGTTCGAGTCTAAGATTCAGCCAATGTGGGTATGTGAGAAAGCTTGCCAGTAGCTTCTCGTGGGTCGGTGGTTCTTTCCGGGGTTTTCTCTGGTTCTTCCTCCACCATTAATATTGGCCGCCATGTATAGCCTATCATGTGCTGCAAAATGGCGTTAAACCCCACAACAACAACAACAACAACATCAATTAAAACAATAAAAGGTCAACGTGATGAAACTCTAGTTCATGTACACTTTATTAAAAGCAGTGACTATCTAAAGCCGTTAGTTTCACCATCCTAACCTCCACCCCAACGCCTCCTCACCCCACCCCTGTCAGCCCCTAGTGAATTTTGAGTCATGCACTTATCGTCACCTAGACCCATTTTCTTAAGAAACGTTTGAGGGTGCACATGTTAACTATATTTACTTTGGAAATATTCATACTCGAGTCCGTAACTATGGTGAAATGTCCGTAAAATAAGGAGAAACATATCAAGACATGTGGTCAGAATGTCCGACCAGGAATATGCTTGCTAAAAAAAATGGATCTCACTCAAAGATAACATGACTATTATTATTCGGTAGCCTAAGAATTATAGTCCACAGTAACAGTTTTCCAGATTAGCTTGATACTAACCGTATATCGGTTTGTCTGTACATTTTACCACCATTCATTGGTCCCGAGACATGGTTGCAACGACACATTCAAAAATCCAGTACGCTCTTTTCTTTATGTGTTTTTGACAGTATCTTGCTACGTTGGTATGGGTGGTGGAAAATTTGCTATAAGGTCGTATTTCATTATCCATCGCTATGCTTTTCTGTTGGTCGATTAGTCTCGGGTCGGAATGGGCAACATGTATTCCCCCCTCCCAAAAAAGACACATAAACGTACACACACACAAATGTACAGTCAATTGTCCTTTGAAATTTGACCATCGTTTTATTCTTGCACATGTTTATTGAGTATTATATACACTTTGAGTAAATAGACGAATAGACTTTTGCTTTGGTGCCCTTTCAAGGAACGTCGGGGCCCTTCTGACATTTTGGAAACACCGAACCCCCACCCTAGCCACCCAAAACTTGACCTGATCCGGCTCTGAATCTGCCATCTAATGGACACAGTGAGTGAGATGGAGGGGAGAAGCGGCTTTCTTACATTTTAATATTTAAAAATAACCTGTTTGTAGAACCATATAGGTTTTGGCAGTATGTGTGTGCAGTCTCGACAGGCTGTTGCAACTATGTATCATTGTTGTTGTGAACACTGTATACAGATCCCACGAAAGTGTTGTATTCATGCTATTACTACCACCGACGTTGTTGGATTTTACATGGTATAAGTTCAGTTTAGAAGTTTTCATCAAGTCCAAATTCTCATTCTCTCTCACTCCGCAAATGTGCGTGTATTTTGCCCCTAACACGAGAGAGACAGACAGATAGACTAATATTTGTCTCAATATTTTTTGTGCCGTTAATTATGGATAAGTGGAAAATCATCACTGATCTAGAAAGTATAGAATCGACAGCCCCTGTTTAAACATGCGAATTAATGTGCAATGGGCGGATCACAATTTAATATACCAACTATAAGGATATATATATATATATATATATATATATATATATATATGAGAGAGAGAGGGATAAACACTTATAGTGAATAATAGCAACTTTCATAACATAATTTATATTTTATTTTATGCCAATGGATATAGTGCATGGAGAGATGAAAATACTGTTTAAAGAAATTTAATGGATTATTGGGTATTTGTATCCTAATGAACTTAATGCTGAAGCACACCATACAAATCAATTTGACAAAATTAGAAATAAAAGAATTTAAATTTTGTGTGCATTTAACTGTTTGTCCCTATATATATATATATATATATATATATATATATATATATATATATATATATATATATATATATGCGTTATGTATGTGCGTGTCTTAAACTTTTATTGTAAGAATTTATATATTGTATATGTAAATATAAATTAAAAAATTATCACTGTATGCATGACGGTTTGTCTCTATATTGTGAGTTCGCTGATTCAGTTTTCTTTAGAGGCTCCAATATATATATCTGATCCGATTAAAAGCATGAGAGTACTACGGCAATGCATAACGGTTAAGGACGTTCTGTCAATGAAAATAAATTTCTTGATGTCATCCGTTTCTTACAAAATATGTTGTGCCTGGAGAAGCATGCAATGAATGCTAAAATTCTGCACAATATTTTTTGTCTCAGAACTAAACCAAAAGAATTATATTTAAAAAAAAATTATTTATCTAAATGTAACAGACGATGGTGCTCTCAATGACATATATTACATAATTACCTATTTTAGTAGCTCCAGTACAAACGAATCGTTTTTGTTTTCATACGTTATAACATTGATTTCGTATCAACTAATGTATTTTATTTGATAAGATGTACAAACAATATTATATAATACGCAACATGTTGGACAAATTGTTCGACAAGTTTCCAAGAGAGTGAATAATCACCGATTTCATATTAAACAAAATTTTTGTTGTACTTTTTCAATAAATACATTTTAATACAAATAAGCTCTCTTCGCCTGATGTTCTTTGATGTAAATCGATACAGTGCGTGAAGAGATGAACAGCAGGTACGTCATTTCAGCTTTTTTCGGAGTGGGGGGCACAACTTGATTCATGCAAATATCAACGCGCTGGCTCATGCTGAATAAGAGATTAAAGAGACAGTAATAGCATGTACGTAATTTCAATGTTTTTCCGGGGGCGGGGGGGGGGGGCAAAACTTGATGGGCTTGTTAATTTTTGTATTTTGGCTACAGCAATTTTGCAGCACATGCAAATTCGACCCCCTCCCCATGTCGTCCCTGAGGTACATATTGAGAGAGAGAGAGAGAGAGAGAGAGAGAGAGAGAGAGATTTGGGGCTTGGAAAAATCACCGTAAACTGTTTTTTATTGTTATTGTCAATCCAGATGTTTCTCTGTTGCTCATGTTTGCCTGACCAACCAACACAGTGACAGAGAGAGAGAAGAGTGGCCTTCGGATATTTTAATTTTCAGAACAAGCGTTAAATAGTTTATAATATCACATGCTTATAAATAATGTATTGCATAGCCTCCTGTTGTGAACACACCTGACAAATCCCATGACAAGAGTGCAGAGTACAAATTGCATATTGTTATCACACAACCGTACTAGGTGTGTTCGAAGCAAATGAAATCAGAAAGATAATGGGGGCACACAATACAATTTTTTTTTAATGCATCCTTCTTCTATTTGCCTTTTTTGACCGTTTGCACAGTGGAATGTCTCAACAGAACAATCTTAAGATATTACAATTAAAGACTTCAAGGATAATTATCCCTAGTGATATTACAATTAAAGACTTCAAGGATAATTATCCCTAGTGATATTACAATTAAAGACTTCAAGGATAATTATCCATAGTGATATTACAATTAAAGACTTCAAGGATAATTATCCCTAGTGATAATTTTCTTTTTTCTCCAATCACGCATTAATAGAGTAACAAATCGATGACGAATAAAGCGCATCAGTTTTCTTAGAAAACTGTTGTGCTTTCTACACGTGTCGTCCTCATCATCGCCCCAATCATCGAGAAATATTGGCTGTATGGACGGGCGAGTGCTTTCAGTTGAATATGATCCAATATGTTGGAATAAGTCTTTTGAGATGCTGGCGTACGCAAAATCTTCAAATGATGGACTCCACGTAAGACCCAGCGCCTGGCACTCTAGCGATAGACACGTGGATATTTTTAACTCTTTTTCTTTGTTATTGAAGAAATTTTTCTTCATCATGGCATCTGGAAAGGAAAGAAAAAAAAAGAAATAAAAAGGAAAAAAAAGAGAAAAATAAGAAAAGTCGAGATCAAAGAAATGTCGAAGGATTTAAAGATATAACAGTAGTCTCAACAATGCACAAAAGGATTCATATCAAGAAAAAAGAATGAATTATATTCATTTTGTTCAAAACATTATTTATAAAAAAGAAAACAAAAAATGAAGTAAAGTACAACAATGCTTTGATGAATGATGTCTACAGATAATTTATTTAATGATTTGAAATGCGATTTAAACATGATTTTAAATTTTGTAATAAAAGACAAAAGTTCACATAAAAGAAATAAATTTGTAATCGTACCATTTCATTTTGCTGCAAGGTGATTGTGGGTCGTGTGTCAATTTCGACTTTCAGGAATAAGGAAAATAAAAACAATAAGTTTAAATCAATGTTAGAACCAAACGAGTGTGAACCAGTGCTGGATTATCCAAGTAGCAAAAGTAGCATGTGTTACGGGCCCCGCACTTTCAAAGTTTCAAGGGCCCCGCACTAAATGCACATATTTGTCGTATTATCTGGCTGTGTATCAATGAATTAATACAATTACTTTACTATGCATGAAATTTTTTTATATACATTTTGTTAAGTTTGTCTTTTTTAAATTTAGGGCCCCTTTGTAACATATGCTACAGGCCTCGCACTAGTCTAATTCGACAATGGTGTAAACATCTACGAGAAGAGAGCGAACAAATTCAGCTATAGTCAAAAGTATACCTCCCCGTTTGTTTGTACCCTCCTATCGATTTCAATAACAGAAACTTTAATGTGATAAAAGTAGACAGAACTTAGCCAATTCAGTCATTGATTTACAATTTTTTTACCTAAATGTGAACAGATGGCCCTAATATTGGCATTCTCTGTGCCTGTCAAGCTTTCCGTCCTTTCCATATTGACACGGCGCCATGTTGCGTACACTATGGGCAAGTTGATTTCCTCAGAAAACATTGTGACGTAGTTCATCCTATTCGGCAACTGCCAATAATTCCGTAAATTACAATAATGTTGAGAGTTTAGAGCTATATCCTTTGCACACACGAACCAAGACATTACACCGCTTGTTAAATCCACGTGAAAGGCAAATTGGAAAATGTCAATCAATTACTTGGCTTAATTAGAACATTTAAATATCGGAAGCTGACGACGTAGAATTTTCCTTGTGTGTAAATAAATGTATAGTTGTGCATACACCCCTTCGCTGAAAGTGGACTTGTCCAAATATGGAACTGACTGGAGAATAGGTCGTCTTTAACGCTGAAAACTCCCGTTTGGAATGAAATGCACAGACGATGGTGTTAGGATCGTACACGGGCATAATCAGGTTTTAAATTATAAATCAATAAATGAACTAAGTTATGTGCATCTTTTATCTCATTTGTGCCTTTCGTCTTTTAAATCGGTGAAGGGGTGGTACAAACAAACGAGGAGGTATAGTCAAACTATAATAATGGCCTTCTCCTTCGTCTTCCTCAGCTAGGGCGTTATATTTACTACGAATCGATGAATAATATCTGAGAGAGAGAGAGAGAGAGAGAGAGAGAGAGAGAACTGACCTGATTTTAAACATATAAAACCATGGATGAGCATGGAATTCAACGATAGTGCAAATGTCGCACTCTTACGCTGCCACTTTGTAACCTGGAAACACGGACAAGACGGTGGCGTTTTTGGCTGAAATAGTTTGCTTCATGGACGATCGATATATGTAATCGTCATAAATAAATTTGTCTCTCCTGCATAAGCAAGGTAAGACACAGGTATCACTTTCTGACAGTGATGGCCTGCCGTGGCCTTCGCTGGCACCAGACCTACATGGGCAAGCCAATATTATGTGCCAGTAGCTAGTAAATTTTCCTCCCGTTTGCTTAGTCAATGACGTCATTTGTACAACAGAGACGTCATTTCCATAACATATTGTCTGGAAATTTCCACGTGAGTTGCAGTGATTGGTTACAGATAGTATGTACAATATGAGTGACAGGTGTACGGCGAAGTTATGTGCATTTGCACCATGCACAATGAAGGGAATTTGGCCTTCATGCTGCTTTCATTTGCTGTGGCTGACATTTATTTGGATATTGTGCTTGAGGAAATTGTTTGTGATCTAAACGCACAGCTAGCCCAAATGGTTGATCCGATGTACTTGAAAAATCATCCGGAATCTGTCTAAAGTACACAATCTTTAGCATTTATCCAAATTAGGAAATGGGATTTTGCCAGACGAGATAATACCATCTGTTGAATGTGCAATGAATGAGTTACAAAATATACAGAAAGAAAAAAAAATACGTATCGGCTTTTTTTTATACAAGTTACATCTGATGTCCAGTAAGTGAAAATTACCAAGCGGAGCTAGACTATTTTTTAAAAGATGCGCATCTTAAGTAAGGCCAAGGCTTATACTCCATAGCCAAAATTACACCCATCAATCATACACCAAAATAAAGTGAATTAAAAGTTATTTCAACGTTGCCTACGATATACAATGCCGTTTTTTTCTTTTGTTTTTTTTTGAAAATAGTATAACCAGTGAAAACGGGCTGGGAAATTCTATCTCCATAAAATCTGTTCATATGCAAACCACGAAACTGTAGATCGCCACATTAAAGCAAATATAAAAATTGGTGCAATATTTTCTTCTTATTTTCATATCGTCATGTATGACGTTCCACCCGATCCCTACATTGTTAAAGCCTTGAAGGCTTTAACAACATAGGGATTGGGTGGAACGTCATACGTGATGATATGAAGGCTTTAACAAGAAAGGGATCGGGTAGAACGTCATACATGATGATATGAAGGCTTTAACAATGTTGGGATCGGGTAGAACGTCTTATTATATGCTCATTTTTTTCCCCATTAACTTTACATTGTCCGAATCGTTCAATATTCCCCGATACTGAACGCGCGCGACAATACACATATAGCATTCACATGAATGAAGGAACTACTTTCTATTGTAAACAAACAATGACGCAGACACCAGCACTTTTGAGTTGTAAACAAATCATATACACTCGCGTAAGAGGCTCTTTACCTTGTGGTTATTTAAATTTGTTTCTGAATGAACTAAAACATGTTTCGTGGACTGCAAAAAAAAAACCCCAGCTGTTTTGGCACATTCCGCGTTGATACAATGTTACGGATTTAGGCTAGCTACGTTATATAAAAGACGGACGATTATGTCCTTACAAAAAAAAAATGCAAGTGAAAAGGCATATACTCTCTTCTTTATCTTGTGATAAGAATGGCAAAATAAAATATACTTACAGTTTTACATCCTGAATTTCCTCAAAATGTTTTTTCTTAATTCTGCAAATCCGAATTACATGAGCCATGTCATAGGTTTTCAATCTGGATTTCGAAAGTGTGCTGTAATTTTGATGATAAGTGCAATTGCATCCTCCTTACTGCACTCAAAATGAAATACACATTAAATTCCATAGCGTCTTTTTGAAAATTGCAATTGAAAGACTTCATATTTTTCCCACGTTATGATTTCAAACATTCAATGACAAAAACAGAAACACATTTGCAGGAGTAAACAAGCTTCTCCCGCGCCACTTCAGTCCGATGTATTTCATGTATAATTTGCACAGATGAATCCAGTCCAAAATCACAAACTTTCGTCAAATCGAAACAAAATACCAAAATATATTCACTCCAGATCAAATGGAAAAGTCGTTGCAATGCTCATTCATTCACAATATGACTGCAAATTTCAATTTTAACTAGACACGCCATTTTCTTTCGAAAGTTAAGTCGACCGCGCGACTAAGTTCAAATTTGTCTGGGCGGAGCTATGTGCGCATTAATAATGATGTCATTTTGAAATGTCAAATCTGCGCTTGTGTATTTAGTTTGGAATAAGGCATTCATTCATTTACGTTGTTTCTTATAGTGTATTTTGTTTATATACAGGTAATTAAACCTACGGTAGAATTAAAAAAATGAGCATATAATAAAAAGGTTACTGCATTTGTATGGGAAAATATGAACTCGTTTTGTCGGAAGGATATACTGCACTCACAGGTTCGTGCAGTATTCATTCCGAAAACTCGTTCATATTTTCCCATACAAATGCAGTAACCTATAAATACATGATGGTATGAAGGTTTTAACAATGTAGGGATCGGGTAGAACGTCATGCATGATGATACGAAGGATTTAACAATGTAGGGATCGGGTGGAACGTCATACATGATGATACGAAGGCTTTAACAATGTAGGGATCGGGTGGAACGTCATACACGATGATACGAAGGCTTTAACAATGTAGGGATCTGGTGGAACGTCATACACGATCATACGAAGGCTTTAACAATGCAGGGATCGGGTGGAACGTCATGCATGATGATACGAAGGCTTTAACAATGTAGGGATCGGGTGGAACGTCATGCATGATGATACGAAGGCTATAACAATGTAGGGATTGGGTGGAACGTCATACATGATGATACGAAGGCTTTAACAATGTAGGGATCGGGTGGAACGTCATACATGATGATACGAAAGCTTTAACCATGTAGGGATCGGGTGGAACGTCATACATAATGATACGAAGGCTTTAACCATGTAGGGATCAGGTGGAACGTCATACATGATGATACGAAGGCTTTAACAATGTAGGGATCGGGTGGAATGTCCTGCATGATGATATGAAGGCTTTAACAATGTAGGGATCGGGTGGAACGTTATGCATGATGATACGAAGGCTTTAACAACGTAGGGATCGGGTGGAACGTTATGCATGATGATACGAAGGCTTTAACAATGTAGGGATCGGGTGGACTTTCTTAATATCAATGTCAGTAGTGAAAGGGGACGATTCAGCGACAATGGGAATTAGCATTACAGACCCCCCCCCCCCTCCCCCCGGGACAGTTTAGCGACTATGTAAATTTAACATGGAGAAAAATCGTGGGATTGTTTAGCGACAAGGGAAATTAACATGGAGAAAAAATCGTGGGACTGTTGAGCGACAAGGGGAATTGAACATGGGAATATGGGACTGTATAGCGTCAAGGGAATTTAAACAGGGTGGGACTATATAGCGACAATGGGAAATTTAACATGGGATTTTTTGTTGTTTTTAAAAAAAAATAAAAAAAATAAAAAGGGTAGGCAATGGAAAGTTATTCTCTTTTCGAGACCTATGAGTGGCCCTGAAAAGGGCCTTTGGGTTTCTTCTGCTTCTAATTTTTTCTATTTCTCCACCAACTTCTTTTTTTATCTCCTACATTCTTCTCTTCTTTTCTTTCTTTGTTTTCTCCTCCTCTTCTTTCTTCTTCTCCTCCTCTTCTTTCTTCCTCTTCTCATTTTCTTCTTCTTTTTCAATTTTTTCATTCCATTCTCTTATCCTTATCCTTTCCTCTTCATCCTCCTTCTCCTCCTTTATTTCTTTCATCACATCACTTATCATTTTCTTTACTTTTCTTAAGTTATTAATCTCCATCTTTACTCGATGGGGACTATAAGAATAGTGGTCTTCATTTAGTCTCACTAGCATTTGTTCCATCATGCCCAAATTGTCCAGGACGTCTTGCAATGTTTGCATTTTATCGAGGTGGTTTGAAGCCATCTTCTCTGTAGAATGGTTTGAACGACGAATACTGTGGGTTCTTATACGTAAAGCGCGGACGTGATGGAAAACATCCCCCTAAAACATAAAATTGATCTTACCTAGTTCATGACCAAACAACGCGCGGACGTGATGGAAAACATCCCCCTACTTTTCTCATTTGATATGATCTACTATCCGCATATGTGAACTAGCAATAAATAAACCCCAAATCTACTATTTACACACGAAAATCATTAAAACTAAATCCATAATTTACTATCCACACAATCGTACGTGAGCGGTTACAAAACCCAAACTATACTCTCCACATACGCTAAGAAACAATAAACAAACCCATGATCTACTATTCACACAAACGTACGTTAGCTCTTACAAACACAAACACACAAACACATGCACAAACACATACCCTCACACTATGAAGAAAAAAAGAGTCAGTGTTTATATTCACACTACTCTACCTACACACATTGGCAAAACGATTGTTATTTCTTTTCTAGAGTACTGGGTAGCCCTGAAAAGGGCTGTTTGTTTTTGAACTCCAGATGCACCTATCTAATGCTGGCACTTTCCTGGTCTGGCGCCACACACACATCTTCTTCCCCAGTCTCCTTTTACCTTTCTTCTTGGGAGTGCAGAGGCGGGATAAGTGGCTTCAGAATCCCAATTTTCTGTCTCTGGGATTCTGAAATTTCCTCTCTCTTTTTCCCCCTCTTCTTTTTTTCTTCTTTCCTCCTCCTCTTTCATCCTTGCCTCTTCGACAATGGCCTCCGCGGCCAGTTCATTTAGTATGCGCCTGGCATATTCCAGGTGCATCTGGAGTTCTAGCAGTTTCACAATTCTGGTATTCATTGTTTTGTCAACGAATGAACAGGGTAGCTAGACTGCCCAGCGAGTTTCAATTTATAGTAAAAGCGCGGACGTGATGGAAAACATCCCCCTAAAAACATAAAATTGATCTTACCTAGATCATCACCAAACAACGCGCGGACCTAAAAGAAACACTCACTCACTTTTTTATACTGCCCATCACTATTCTAAAAAATTTTCATTAATCACTTCAATATACTATCCACATACGCAAAGCAATCAAACCCCAAATCTACTCTCCCCACACCTCTAACACCAAAAAAAAAAGACATGAACTTAATCTACTATCCACACCAACGTACGTGAGCACTTACAAACACACAATCTTATACACAAACACATACCCTCACACTATAAAAAAAGAGTTAGTGTTTATATTCACACTACTCTACCTACACATATTGGCAAATCGATTGTTATTTCTTTTCTAGAGTATTGGGGGTAGCCCTGAAAAGGGCTGTTTTTTTTTTTTTTTTTTTTGTTTGCTATGGCAATCTTTTAGTTTCTAAGAATGCGACGTCCTCTGAGGATAGACTTTCTGACGATAGGTCTGCTTCTTCGGAAAGAGAAGAAGAACTCTTTGGTGTCGATACGACAATCGACAAGCCTCTGTCAGGTTCAGGTTCCTGCTGTTGGTGTTGCTGTTGTTGTTGCTGTTGCTGCTGTCTCTGAAGTCTGTATTTCTCTGTCCATTCTTCTTTCTCCCTGTTCACTTCTTCTCTGAAGAGCTCTTCTATCAGGTCTTCAGTGACTTTTAACATTCTCACATTCTCTATCTCTTCTGGCTTCGGTATCAGACTGTGTCTGACCCTATGCAAATTCACATAGGCTTCGTTTAGCTTAGCTAGTTTGGAGCACATCTTCGTAGGAGGATGAGTCGACAATGGATGGTTAGACTGGAGGCTACCCCGGTTCTTAAAGTCAAAGCGCGGACGTGAAGGAAAACATCCCTCCACGTTTTTCGAGCCGGAACGTTCAATGAGTGTCATGAGAGGGATAGTAAGAAGTCAAAGAGCATGAATTAACATTCTTATAGCCAAACAAAAGACAAAGGCAATTTTTTTTCAAAATACAACATTTTTTATTCAAAATCACTTAACACTAACCAACAACTCTAACATTTTTAACAATATAACATCAAACATTTTTTCAAATCACAAACATTTTTTCAATTTACACTCTACTTTAAACAGGGCTGACAACGTTGTGAATGAAATTGTGATTTCCATTGTTGGAAGTCATTAGGCCATTGATGGACACTACGTTTCCTAGCTTGAGACAAAAGATAAGCATAATGGTCACAAAACCATCGATCTACTTTCACATCGTTTCTAGAAGAAGAACGAGGATCAAAATGAGTCACTAAATGTTCTAAGGAATAGCCCAGGCTGCGATGATGCAGAAAATACACACAATATTGTCCACACACTAAGGAATCTGTGCCTTGTAATTCACATTATTGAATTGGGTGGTCTGAGCATTTCTTCTCATAAAGTCAATGATATCGTCTTCCAAAGGGGGAAATCCGTACGAATCAAAATATTCCACACATCCTTCTTGAGGAAAGTAAACGGCTACTCAGTGGGTTCCTGGGAGATGACTGTCGTCCGTGTTGATCACATAAGCTAGATGGTCTTGAGGTTTGCGATGAGGGAGTTCATCTTTAGCACAGACGACAGGATTCCAAGAAGCCGTATACGAACTGTGGTTCAAAAGGTAATAAAGTTCCCAGGTATCCATTTGTGTGTTGTTTTTTTCTTCTTCACAGGTAATTCACAGGTCATTAATTCGATCCTGACTTTTTGCTTGAAAATGTCTGACAAATAACCGTTTCTTCGTTTCGTTTCCTCACTCTGATTCAGGAGAGCTTCGATACGATGGGTCTCTTGAGTAGTTAATGGTGGACAAGAATGTTCACGCAAGTCTTTATACCACTGATGCAACACGTCTTCGTCCGAGATGAGACTCCAAGCTTCGTCCAGATACTCGTCCAATTTTTCTTCTTGACTCAGCATCAGGCATTTATCGTGTTGAATTTGACTGGGATGATCGTTTTGACATCCATAACACTCTTTTTTGATCAATTCCGTCATTTTTTCCACCAAGTGTTTGGCAAAACAGGAGGCTAAATGGGCTTCTTGTTCTGGCCATCTTGACTTCATCATGATAACTTCTTCTTTTTCCAGGGTCTCCTCACATTCCATCTCCAAAGTTTCTCCACTAGGTAAAGAGGGATAACAGTCTTCCATAGCTTCTAATAGTTTAGAATGACTTCTCTCAAACTGTTGATTTCTATGGTATTATCGAATTCTGCATACAGGATGACGTTCACCGTGTGGGGTAGAGCATTAGCAAACTGAAGTTCCACTCGAATCTGGCCGGATTTTATAGGGTGGAAATGTCCCTCGTCGCTGCCTTGGTCTGGAGTGAAATCGAAAGCCCACAAAGCATAACCTCCTTCATAATCCTCGTACGTAATACCGTGACTGGTGTTGGTTCCTAACTGTCCCGTGGCTTCGTACAGGGACAAGTACGATTTCAAATAATTCTTGTCACCGAACTTAGGCTCGAAAGTTCGGGTACACAAGGTTTTGCCATCGCGACTGACTTCGATCTTGGACACGTCAAAGTGTTGAAAGTGGAAAGGATTTTTAGCCAAAGCTCCGTTGAAGGCTTCATTCTCGACCATACCAAGGATCAAACGTTTGGGTAGCTGTCCTTGAAACAGATGATCTTCGATCATGGATCGTTGCCCCTTGGGAATGGTGAAGGTTTTCACTTCCACGCGTCGTATCGGATACTTAGCGGTCGTTCTGCTCAACGTCTGACTGATGTCGTTTCCCACTTTAGGTAACACTTCTACGCGTCGTACGTAGAGCCTGGCTTCCTTGATGACAGTTTTGCAAGCGGCAGTACCTATCAAATGGAAAGTGGTACTGCTACGATTCAGTCTCAGGCGAACATTCACCCCGTTCAGCAAATATTTCTCTTGCAACCACATGTCCAAATGCAAACGATCCATCAGTTCTAAACTTTTGTTGGCTCCCATGATTCTGTTTCTTCGTTCTACAAATCCGTCATTGTTTGGTGTTTTGCTTGCATTAGTTTCCAATTCTTCAAATTCGCCCGCATCGTCAGCTTCCCATACCACACAGGCATTAAGATGGGTGTTCTTGGCGTCTATTCCGTACGTCAAGAGATTTTCCAGGTAGGCACGATAAGGGTAAGTATCCATGCTGCTACTGACTAGTTTGTTATTCAAGTACAAGTCCACTCCACTGAACAAGGAATGCATGAAGTTGTTGACGGGAGCTATTACCTCATCGCCATCTAGGGGCGAATTGTCCTCATCGACAGCTTTGACTTTCAAGTACAAGTAACTGCTATTCAGATCGATGTAATTTTCGGGCTGTCCTATGATTTCAAACTCGATGGGAGCTGAGGCTGTCAATGAGGAGACGGGGTTAAATTCCACCCACTGGGATTCTTGCATCGTCATCATGGTGGGGGGCATGGCAAACAGATCCAGTTCCGACTTGGAACAAGCGCAAGATTCTCGGTGCATCATTTTGTTCTGTGTCTCAATAATCGAAAACGTCTAAGTCTCGAAGGGTTCTTCTTTTCTTTGTCTTTCTCGCTCTAGAAGTGTGAAGTCTGGTGAAAGGGTGTTTTCTTCGTCGTCTCTTTCTACCTTGTCCTTGCTGAATGACTGACTCGGTAGCGTGCAGGGCATTTATAGGTGTGTCTCGTCGGCCTAAAATGTCTTTGCCCGTTTGCAGCAAGACATTTTTGCCTGCCCTCATGAAGGCTTCTTTAGGGTTTTGCTTGTCGATGATGACATTTTGGAGAAATTCTTTGCCTTGTGTCAGTGCCGCATCTTTCAAGGCATGCAATCCGCGTGTCACCATCGGTTTCAAGACTGGGGCCACCGAACGAAAGGCCGATATTAACATATCTCCTAAACCGTGTCCTCGCTGTCGAACAACCCATCGGTACACTGGATACATGACTTACGAGTCGTGAGAGAACCGTTTTTGAAAATGGAGTTTCACCATGACTTTTCCTTTGGTGAATGGAATATTTTGTCCCAAATCTCCTTTTATAGCAATGTTGACCGTGTCCAAATAAGTCTTACTGACAGGCAAATAGTGAGGATGTACAAATTCCCGGTGGACGTGGTAAGTGTTTCCACCTTCCTCGTCATTGGTTGTGGTACTATCGACTTTGAAAGGAATGACACGCAGTAACGGCACGGAGGTGTGTCCCTCCACGTTATACTCCACCACATCGGAGTACACAAAGATCAAATTCAGTCCTTGGTTCAGTTCTACCGGGTTTCTAAAAGTTCTGTAAAAATCCATATTACTGTTGATCTTGGGGCTCCAATTGTTTGCGACCATTCCTGCATGTCCACCCAAAATTTCAAACAAACTACCATTGAACCTGAGGGATAACGTTTGAGTATCTTGAAATTTGATCAGTAAGCGACGAGCCACTTTATGGTACTCCAGGGTGACATTGTTTTTGATTTTGTTCAGGGCTTTGCCAAAGGCTAACTCGAACCTGGAAGCAATGGTGTCCACCAAATGTTGGCCACTAAAATAAAACCCTGCCGGAAATTTCAGGGTGTAGATATTGAAGGCTGGATTGTTGGCTGGACTTATGTTGCCTGAAAACCCGATGTCATTCATGGTGTCTTGTAATTGTTGGTTCATGATTTCGACCTCAAAAAAGTTTTCAGTTTCAGTGATGTTTTGGATTTGTGTTGGGTGAATCATTTCCACTAAAGCCACTTCCCAATGGGCTTCTTGATCTAAGGGGATGGCCTGAGGTAATTTGGCCGTGTAACAGCACAACGTGTTCTTGGGAAACACCTCCATGGAACTGTCACTGGGTAAGGTTAAGTAAAATTGGTTTTGGTGACTCAAAATTCCAGAGTTCTGTGGCTGTCCGAGGGGTTACTGGACGTCAGAGGCGTGTCTCCGCCCAAAATGGGGTTGTTGTGGTTGTTGGAGTGGTGACTGGCACTGACACAAGGTTCCCGTGGTTCCCGTTGGAAGAGAATTTCAGGAAGGGATTGGGAAGCAGGTAACCGATGCAACTGCTCAATAAAATGGTCCACAATTGTTTGTCTCCTTGTTGCAAACTCAAATTGGTGATGGCTGCCCCGATGACACAATACACCACGAAGATTTGGAAGAAAAAGACGATTTGCGTTTTAGGCACACGTTCTCCACACCACACCCACAAGGGTTGTTTTTGTAAATCTTGCAGAGAAGAACTGGGTGAAGAAGTGGTCGACGTAGCTGCGTCTGTGTGAAAGGGCATGATGGTCACTTCTTTTTATAGTCGATGACTTGCGAAGCGTCGATCCAAGAATCAAAACTGGGTGGATATCCTTTCCAACGTACTTTGACTTCTTTGACACGTCGTTTGCCCACTTTACGGGTTCTGCGTTCGAGAATGCTTTCGATGTCGTACACGTCGTCTTCTTTTTTGGTGACACGTTGTAACTCTGGCAAATAAAACGTTCCTTTGAGCACTTCTCCGTTCATGTCTTCCAATTTATAGACGGCAGGATGACGGCCATGCACTCGTCCAGTGACACGAAACAATTCGGTCGTCCAGTTAGGTAAGTAACCTTTGTCGAAAGTGCGTTTGGTTTTGCCAATGCGCACCCAATCTCCTACGGCCAACATTCCACTTTTCTTGGGGACAGCCCTCGTCGGGAACGTACCAAAAAGGCGCTCAAACACCAACACTTCGTTCTCGGGAGTCACTTCTTGCGGGGCACGTCCGATGCTTCGATGGTAAGATTGGTTGTACGCTTGCACCAGGTGCGGTAAGATGTCGATGTACTTCAGAGTGTGGTGATGCGTAAAATATTTCCACATGCGTTTTTTCAAAGTGCGTTGAAAACGTTCCACGATGCTAGCTTTGGTTTCGGGATTCTCGGTGGTAAAAAATGAATGTCACGTTTCTTTAATTCTTTTTGGAAAGCTTGGTTCAGAAATTCGGTGCCTTTGTCAGTTTGCCATCGAAGAGGGTGACGACCGCTTTGTTTCAACACTCGTTGCAGGGCTCGCACTAACTCGCTGCTGGATTTGGAAGTCAAGGGCACGACCCAGGCAAATATGGAAAAGACGTCGATGACACAAAACAAATATTTGTAGCCGCGATTGTAGCTGGCCAAATAAGAGACATCGGCTAAATCGGCTTGCCATTGATGATCGATGCCTTCCACTCGGGTGCGACTTCTGGCAAACTTGCGTCCAATGGGTTTGTGTAAAGTGTGGGTAGCTTGTTCTTGTAACCATCGTTGCACTTGAGGTAAACGGAGACTTTTCAGTCGAGTTTTGGCAGCACGATACAATTTTTGAACTCCTGCGTAACCTGCAGGATGGGAGGGATCGTAGTAAATGCTGGCTAAGACTTTTTCCATTTTTTTTGTGTTTGTTTGTGTGTTAATAAGACACCCACTCTTGGAGGATGCTACTCTTTTTCTCTTGGGGTATTTTCTTGGATTGCAATGCTTTGCGTGTGCGACCGGCAATAGGTGTCGAGGAGGAGGATGTGTGAACAGGGGATATCGGTTCTTGTTTCACTTCTGTCTTCACTTCTGTCTTCACTTTCTTTTTCTCTTGTGATGAAGAAGGGGTGGCCATCATCTTTTTAATCGATCCAATTCTGGAGGTAGGTGGTGTTGTTAACTTGCGTACTTTTTCTGGTGGAGTTTGAAACCCTTCTTCTTCTTTTCCTTTTTCTGTCTTGGTCACTGGTACTGGTACTGGTACTGGTGATGGTGCTGGACTTTTCATCAAGGTCTTAAAATCTTTCAGAGTGGGTAGAGCTGTTTCGTCTAAAGTTTTCTGGTGAAAGAGTTGCAGTCGTTGCAAGAGTTGACCGTACTTTTGCGATTTTTCTGTTTCGGACAAATCTTGGCGATCCATCAAGGACTGCAATTCGTGTTGTAACTGGGACATCTCGCTCAAATTGGGATTGGGAGGTAAATGCGGGGTGCGTTGTTCTTGCCAACGATGGTATTCCATCCATCGTTTGTAAGGCACTAAAGCTAGTTTTCGTCCTTCCATGGGGTTGTCAAGGGTCGATTCTGAGATCTTGGGACTTCCGAGGGCCTTTTTATCTTGCTCCCACCAGTCCTCCCAACATGGTTCCCAAGACTCCTTTCAGCAAGGGACCTAACAAGAGGGGTAAAATGCCTCCACGTTGGACCAACATCTTCTTCTTTTGACGAATGGGAATTTTCTTTTGAACCATTTGGCGAAGAACGTGACGATGTTTGCCTAAGCATTGTTTCTGGTGTTTGGACAAAGGGATCGTGCCTTTCAAGACGTTCAAACAACATTCGCACACGGTATCGATGACCTCTTTGGAGGCCGATTGAATGAGTTTTTTTCGTAGAGGTGGAGAAGCTTTGGACAGGACAGATAACATGTCCCCATGTTTGACTAAACGAGGAGGCAGTCCTTTTCTTTTCTTTCCTTGGGGTTGTTTAGAAGAGGGATGTTTTCTGCAGGGTGACATCTTCAGGAGCACCAAAACACTGATACCCCGACTTGGTCACAGGCCTTTTTTATACTGGAACGCGTCGCCACTGATTGTCTTTACGTCGTATCAATTTGAGGACAGGCATGACACGTCGTACAGGGGTACGCAACGGACTAAATCGAGCCAGTTCTTGCTTGGACAAATCAAGTAAACTTTGTAACATGCCCGATCTTTCTTGAACTTTGATTTTGGGAGAAGGTACTTTGTGAGCAGCAACCACTGTCACTAAATTGGAGGGTCCTGCCACTGGGGAAGTTCTTTTTGGGGTCATCAACGGAGAAGTTCTTGGTGTGATCAACGTCTCCAAGTACTCTTCAGTTCTTGGTGTCATCAACGGAGAAGTGGATGAACGTGAGGCTGCCGGAGACGCAGTCACCGCCGTGGCAGGTCGTGGTTTGCGAGTGTAAGGTTACGTCCTGGCCGAAGAAGTGCCTCTCTTGCGAGTAGCTTTCTTCTGTGGGCTTTTCTTTTTCTGGGGACTTTTTCTCTGTTTCTTTTTCTGGGGGCTTCTTTTCTTTTTCCGGGGTAGTGTCTGGTAAGAGGAGGGTCCCGCCACTGGAGAAGTTCTCCTTGGGGACCTGGTCTTTTTCTTCTTCTTGGGGCTTCGTTGGACTTTTTTCTTGGGGAGAAGTTTGGGGGCATTAGGATCCCATCTTAAGAGAGAGCGAATGATGACCCCTCCTAGAGTACTGCTCCCTCCAGGTTTCAAAATGATTTGTTTTTTGGTTTGAGTGTCGATGCGGGGATCGGCCAGTTGGACCAAAGCGACTTTGTTTCGATCAAAAAAGCGTTTGGTTTGATGAAGAATCTGAATGATTCCTTGGAGTAATTGACGTGCCGTCACCGTAAACCATCGTAAGACTTCTTTGAGACTAGCTTCTAAGACACGAGCTCGTATTTGTAGATTTTTTTCTTGACTGATGCCATACAAGGCACGAATCAATTTGACGGGAAGATGCGACTGAAGGGACGACATGTTGACGTTGTGTGAGACAGACGAAAAGGGTCTGAGGTTTTTATAGGTTTTTTTTGTGGAGTGAAATTAAGTCGAGGACGGAGACGTGTACAGGACAGGCCCTCCGTCTTGGCACCAGTGGTGAAACAAGTGGGTACGAAATCGCAAATCCTCGGGAGTCGTAGGTTTCAAATCGACAAGTAAATAGGCGTGTGGAGTTTGAGTGGCATCGTCGTACGCCTGAGTCAGCCAAGGCGTTCCTAACTGTTTGGCTAAGACTTGCACTTGCGATTTATCTCGAGGGCTTTTAAACAAGACCACGTAATGCGCATTGAGACTGATGGTGCGATGGGCTTTACTTTGTTGAAACAAATTTTGGGTGATGTAAACGACACTGGCATTAGGGTGATGCCCTTTGTGCGTGAACCACAGTTTAATTTCTTCTTCGTCTTCTCCTAACATGTCGTCGATAAAGACCAAATGGGTTTGACGGGAGTCAGAGACGATGCCGTCGTCTTCTTTAGGAATGCCATCCACAAACACGATGGAATCGCCTTGACTTTCTCGCAAGAGGCTGTACGCCGATTGCCACTCTTTGTAACACCACACGATCCGCTGAGGTGGTCGATCGATCAAATGATGTTTATGTTCGATCAAACGTTTGACGAATTCGGTTTTGCCTGAACCGCTAGGTCCAGCAATGAGCATGTTAAAAGGATGGCGAAGATACAAAGCCTCCCAACTGGCACGATCTAAGTGTTCGTCGATGACTTTGACAGTAGAGGAAGAGGGAGCAGAGACAGCAGAGGTAGCCACAGTGTTAGGAATGTCACTTGTGACACGAAAACAAACAAGACAAGAGTTTATATATTTTTTTTTCAGAACACGTTTATTGAATGTTTTAAACATGAATACGAAAGACAAAAATACATAAAAGCCAAAGGCTTAAGTACAAGGATAAAAGGCACATGATAACCATTAACGTGGAATAAACACAAGTGTCTGTACAACATGTTTTGGGTAATGTTCTGACCAGTTCTATAGGGGGTAAGGTCACACAAGTGTCCTCCCGAAAGGGTCTTTCAGGCCTGTCCACGACAGTCCTGTCCTGGGTGACGGGTTCTTCTGGCACCGTCACTAACACTGGTTGAAAAGTAACTTTTTTCCTTGAACAACTCTCGTGCATACTGGGCCACTTCTTGGGTCCAAGCCTCAAAATCCCATTCTTTCCAGGCACGGACATCTGTCTAATGGGGGTGTAAGTCATAAGCTACACACACATCGTCATACACGTCTTGGGTAGCTAAAAGTTGACGAATCTTTTTTCCCCGTAGAGGTCGAGAAGTATCCAGATGAAACCGCAAGGCTTTGAGCAAAAGGAGTTTTTCGTGACCATTTAAGGCCATGGGGGGTGTGGTAAGTACTGATCGTAAAGAGTCCACAAAGAATCGGCTGGTAAACGAAATCCCAGAAAACAAGTCACTAAGACACACACAACTTGTCGACCCAAATTGAATGGATACAGTTCTTGTAATAATCGATGGTAATGATCCACGGTTTGAGTATGGTCATTGAGTTCCTTCCACGGAATCTATTCAATGATATGTGACATAATCCGTGGCATGGCAGCCTGATTTTATAGTCTCTTTGTTTCGGAAGCAATAAAGGTAATTTCTAACTAGACATCTTCGTTCTCCAGTAGGGAATTTAAATGTTACATACTGTAACCGAAACGTCAGAGTTTGTCTAGATGTTTCGTCTTCCGCTAAGCAGATTTTACGTAAAATATGTTGGTAATCCTTTAACTCGTCTTCCTCAATACGTTGCAGTAGGTGAATCTCGAAGTAACCAAAATTACGAACGTTTAGTTCATTCACAAACTGAAAGTGTTCAACAAGGTCTGACCACTGAAAGAATTTCTGACGAATCAGTCCTCTTATACCATTTAGGTACCAGTGGTTAAAGATCTGGTGACGTAACGGATGCAATTGTTCTTTACGTTTGACTTGTATTTTGACCAGCTCTCGGTAAATCCTTTCTCTCAACTCCACAGGCAAAGCACGAATGCTCTCTTGTAAAGTATCCATGAATATGTCAGTCCGTACAATTCACAATCTTCTCCTAGAGCAAAAGTAATCCACATAGTGAGTAATTTCTGACCACTGCCATTCAGGGTAACGTCCAAGAATGTCACTGAACTCTTTTGATGTAAACGATCTAGAGTAATACAATAGGACGAATGCACACTTGACCCAAAGAAATCTAACACACTGGTTGACTTTTTTCACTTTCCTCTTGTGAATTTCACGGCACAAAAGTTCTACAGTCACCCATTGAGATTTCACTCTGGCAAGTCCCTGCCAAACTTCCTTGTAAATCTTCTCTTGCAGTTCTTTAGGTAATGATTCAATATCGTTTTTGAAATGAAGTTTAAATACTGGTCTCGGTGATGTCCAACATTTGACTCCTAGCCAAACTGGTTTCTTCTTCGTCAACGACATGGTAAGTTACTTTAATGTCTCGGTCCCACTAAGGGTAAGTAATGACAATTCGGTGACCATCGAGCATGTTCTACGTAGGCCGAATCTTGCGGTTCCCAGTGGTGAAGTGACACACCGCAACTGAAGCACTTGACTTTATTCCCTTCGCCCAAGTAGAAAAATCCGGCTCTGGCTAATTCTTCGAGGGTCGGGCCTCCCAGATACTTAGGCCATTTTCCTTTGAACGATTGAAGACGATTTTCAAAGTCGCAGTATTCCGACAAACGCACAGGAAACGAATATTCGTCTTTCACAGGTTCGTTTCGATGAGGGTTGGGTGACATGGGTAGGAGTTTGCTCAGAGCTGGATGACATCCGTAGGGGGGTAGACGTGAAGGTGAACATTCCCCTTTAAAACGAAACCCAGTAAAGTGTCCAAGAGGACGAGTGGCATCACTTTCGCATCCCACAGGTTTGACACGCACAGCATCCCTTTCCATGATAGGGGTAGTGAGAACAAAGTTCCCACGACGCTTTACGGCATCGCTAAGGTCACAACGTACAGCATCGTACCCATCGCAAGGCTCACAATCGCATTCCACTTCAGAAACCCCACACTTGAATTGTGCCTTTCTAAACTTGTTTTGTGTTTCTCTGAAAGTATTCATCTTGTTCGCTCGGTCTTGGTAGTCCCAATGAACTATCGATCTTGACCATAGCCCCTTTTTACACTAGTCGCAGTGCAGTCTCCAGCTTGTACATCTTTCCTTTTTAATGTTTTTTTATGTCTTGTTTTGGAAGGTACCGTCTCTAAGGTACCGTCATCATTGTACCGTAATGTCATGGGTGGAAAGGCCATAGAAAGGTAAGGGCAGTGCGGAGACCTTCGAGTATGTTCCAGAATAGCTGAATATTTATAGATACATAGATCCATTCGTAACTTCAGGCCACAAGCGAAACACTGTACTTCATATCCCAATCCTGACTCAGGTCCCAAGTAGACAAATCCTGTTCTAGCTAAAACATGCGAAGAAGGTAATCCTTCCCTATCCATAGGCCATTTCTGAAACGTGTCCAATCGACGGGCACAATCACAATAGTCAGGTAAGAAGACTGGAAAATGGTAGGGTTTGAACTTGGAGTTCTCATCGGGTTTCTCACTCGATTCTTGCTGTGGCGAAGTCATCCTTCTAGTGGGTGACTATCCTCTTACAACCAATGTTTTATACCAACGTGTCCATACGGCAAAGTAAAGTGGTTGGGTAGTCGCACTCGCTTCTGGTACACGATTTGATAGACTTTTTCGAAGGGTCGACTGACGATGTGGTGAGTGGGTAAACGTACAATCTTGTTCGGTTGATAGGTGGTCACTTTAAAGTTTCCATCCTCTCCCGATTGCAAGGCTTCTTTCAATACCCCAAAGTTGACCACTCGACTGGTACGATAATTCAGAGTCAGTCCTTTCACTTTGCACGTCGTGTGCACTTCTCCTTGTTTGTCCCGGTATTCGTAGCCGTAATTGTTTGGGACCGCCACTGACGAAACTTAGAATCTTGTCGTCGGGATGCTCGTCTGTCCAGGCTCCTAAACGGTCTCCTTCGATGTCAGGGTGCTGTTGACTCGGGTGATGGATGTAAATGCAACTGTCCGTGTCAAAGTACAGGACACGTTCCCCTAACAGTTCTAAAGCTTCGTACAATTTTAAGCGAGCATGAGCTGCCACGTAAGCCGCAATGATGACATTTCCAAAAGGGTCGTCTTGTACAAAGTCCAGATCTTCTTCGTAATTGACCAAGATCAAATCCTCGCGAACGACGTCCACGTGTTTCATGTATTTGGTTTTGTCGTGAATCATCTGGAAGTAGCGGGAAGGTTCTGTCAAATATTCCGTCTTGGGTAAACACGGTCGTTGTGCCATTTTACCCCACAAGCAATTTAACATCACTTTGGCAAACGATCGCCTGCCTTCGTTTTTCTCGATGTGATCTAAAGTGATGCCTTCTTGTTCATAGTATTTCTCTTTGAATTGTATTTGGTCTTCGGGAGTGTGACACCAGGAAGGATAGCCGCTGGCTTCTTGCTTCAGTTTCAAAAAGGCATCCACGTAGTCAGCGAAAATGCCTTTCTGACTGGGATCACCCTTGTGGTATTGTTGTGTCTTGGGAAAGTGGCAAATTTCGTACACTTCTAACAGTTGGTATCCCATGTCCAGAGCTTTGAACAATTCTACGCTGACCCAGGTTCCCGTCAAGGCACGTTCTTCCTGGGTGTGCTGACAAGGCTGATCTTGGTTGCACGTTTCGGCACAAGTACGGCACAATAGAAACATCAATTTGCCTTGACAATGGTGAGGTAACACGGGATGGTACAATTCCGTGGGCGGCAAAACTTTACACTTAATCAAGCCTTCGTATTGTCGAACGTTTTTCAGGTCGATGTGTTCCGTCAGCAATTGTGGGTGCCCTACAGGAAAGCGACAATATTTGCACACGTAAGGATACAGCGAACACACGTCCAAGTATTTGATTTCTTCTCCTTTCTCTTCGTCGGCTTGGTACAGCAAACAGGTGGCATTGGTCCTTCCTCCGTACAAACTATCCCTCGGGTTCGGCGGGTCCATGAACTGGTAACTTTCCACGAGGCGTTTAAACTCGGGAAAGGTTTTCAAACGGTGATCGTACTCGTGTTCCCACATTTCCACCACTTGGTATCCTTCCTGTTCCAACTTTAGGCGTCGCTGACAAGTGTCCTGGTACAAGTCTTCCATGGTTCGTTGTAAAAACTGATTTTTAGTGCCACGGTCAGGGTAGCAGACGGGACATCCGTGAAATAAGCAACCGTTAAACTCGTACACGATCTTGGGGTTTTCTAAGTCCCAGCCATCGACCGAATGCGTTCCGATGGTCTTTTCGCCTCCTCCGTTGGGGGCATGCTGAATCCACTTGTCTTCCTTGTCGCACAAGTAACGTAACCAACGTAGGGCTTTGACCGAGTATTGACGTTTGACATAGTTGGTCGTTTGAGGGCTGATGACAGCCACGGTGTTTTCAGGCATGAATCGTTGTCTGTACACTAAGGAACACGCTTTGGCAATGGTGCAAGCTTCTTTCAAAGGATCGACCCCTCCGTGTTCCATGAACAGTTCTCGAAATTTTCCACAGCAACGTCGTAAAATGTCCACGTCGGAACGACAATACTTTAACATTTCTTCCTGAAAGTCGAAAGGGTCCGAGGCGTGAGCCTGGTACCAAGCGTAGAAAGCTTCTTGTTGTTCGGTACGCATGTTATCGGGGTCGTAATAGTGAGCCTCAGGTAAATGGGGTAGAACGGCGTGTTGATTGGCTTCCGTATTGAAAAAGTGTGGAAAGTACCCTTTAGCCATTTCTGTCATTCCAAACGTTTTAGGCATTCGGCTCAAAGGCATGGCCAAGTAACTCATCGAATCTTTAAACTGTACTTGTCCCACTTGCATGAAAATGATTTTGGCTCCGTTCAAAGTGACTTTAGGACGCTCGGTGCCTTGTTCCGTATAGTATCTCAAAAGAAACTGTCCATCGTATCCGGAGAAATTGTGAGCCATCACCGTGGCATGACGATGACAATCTCCGTAACGTTCGATGTCCTCTTGGCTCCACGTCTTGTCGATGGGGTCTAAAACCATTTGGCAAAATCGGCTAACGTGTTCGGTCCTCGAAAGATTTTTTCACGCCCTCCGGGAATCTTGCTGCAGTGAGGGCAATGACTGAAGATAGGTTCTTGAATGCACTTCTCGCACGCTCGATGAGCCACGCAGAAATTAGGAATGTGAATGCCGGTCTCTTGCATGCATTCGAAATCAAAAAAGATGAAATTGCCTTTCTTCTTGTGACCGTCCTCTTTCTCTGGTGGAGGTTGGTATTTTTGCACGTAGCATTGGTGTTCCAAGTCCACGATGTGGTGACAAATGTGACATTTTTTCTTTCCTGAACATACGTGTGTCTTGGCATTATTGGTACGTAGGCCTTGTCCACACGTAGGGCACAATCTCAGCAGTTGGCAAGCACATTTCTGCTGTGAACCTTGCGTCTTCAAATGTTGTTGGTAACAGGTAGGGCTGACAAACGTGCGCAGACAAGTTGAACAAGGCACTGGTCCTTCGCTCAGACAGGGTGGAGAGGCCAAACATCCTGAGCATTTCAATCCGCAATGTTTGTGTTGCTCTCGATTATTATAACCATGGTCACATTTCTCACAGTAATAACCGTATCCCAGGAATGCAGTGATACTGGTAATGGTATCGAAATGGTCATCGTGATAATAGACATGAATGTATTTTCCGTCCTTAAAGTCTTGGCCTCGAAGCAACAGAGGTCCGCGCACTTCTTAATTGTGCACGTTCAAGGTGTAGCATGGAGCTAGGGCATCTTGCAATTTTTGCATCTCTGGAATGCCACAGGGTGTGTCTTTGGATAGGTCAGCTTGTTGCAACAGGAGTTCTGCTTCGTTTCGTTGTTTGGCTCGATCGGATCGTTGAATAGTTTTCCAGGTTCTTTTCCATTCTACCGTGTCGTTCTTGTTGGCATAGGTTCGTCCCACCACGATGGCACGGGCTAAACACATCTGGTCTTGAGAATTGTGAATTTGGACGAGACTCTTTTTGGTGCTGCGAAAGTCGTTCACCAGTAACAGCTTACTGCGTTGTCCGGTCCCTTGAGGAGGAGAGACGTGGGTCATGTCCAGTGTGGCTTTTCCATCGGTGATGTCAAACTGGTCATTAGATTGTTGCACGTGTTGAATCTTGTCCATGACTTTGGAAGTGGTCAATTCTGCAGGGGTGCTAAACTCGATCCAAACAGGGGATTTCAAACCGTCGTGTTGTATGGAAAGTCTCAAGCGATCGTCTTCTTTGGGTTGACATTGTCGCTTGAGTGTGGTGAGCAAAGAATCCCACACTCCGGTGATGAACCCTTCTGCTTTCTCTAACGGTACTTCGGACTTGAAATCTTTAAACTTCACCGTGTATTTGTAAGCCGTAGTTCTAAATTTTCTAGAGGAGCGCTTTTCCGTCTCTCGAATGGAATAGTACTTTTCAGGGTTAACTAAGGTTGGTGAACTTTGTTTAGAGGGTTCGGATTCTGGTTCACTCATGTCCTCTTCAAAATCACTGGCATGAATTTGTGACAAGACTTCAGCCCTGGTACGAGGCGATAGATCACGTTTCTGCCTCTTACTTTCTTCTTCTTTCTTCTCAGATGAATTGGATCGTTTCATCTTGAGTGCAAAACGTCAAATGACTCAAGTTTAAACAACATAAACTAATTTATAATCATGGCAGACCAGCGTATATAAAAGGGTGTGTGTCTTTGTCCTTTCACTATTCATTTTACTCTCTAACCGAGCACAACGATGGAAGAGACTAGCCAAATCGAACGTTTCATTAGAGCTTTGCGAGGGGTCATTAGAAAATTCTCTTCAGACCAGCCGACGGACTACTCTCCTTCCTTTCGAGATAAAAGTCAAGATACTTGCTATATCTGTCAAAAGAAAGGGCATTGGTCTTCAGAGTGTCTAGACCGTCAAAAAAGAAAAAAAGGGGCTAAAAAAGACAAAAGTCAAGATACCTGTTATTATTGTCAAGAAAAAGGACATAGGTCTCCAGATTGCCCAAAAAAGAAACAAGAGGAGTCAGAAGAAAAGAGAGATTCTTCAGAGGAAGAGTGTGATTCTTCAGAGGAAGAGAGGGATTCTTCAGAGGAAGAAAGCAGCCAGGTAAAGAAAAAGAAACAGGAGAAGAAAAGAAGAAGGGATTAAAGTGAGGAGGAAGAAGAGGAAAAACCTGTGAGGGTGAAGAAATTTAAAAAACAGAGAGAGTAAACAATGAGACAGAAGAAGTTTATGAACTTTTTAAAGTGCTCTGTTGTGAATTGTGAATTGAATTGTAACTATGGATAAAAGAATACATTAATTATATAAGGTAAGTGTCTTTGAGTTTTGATTTTAAAATAAGAACGTACACTCACACATTCATACACACGTACTATAGTGGTAAAATGTTTTTGTTTTTTTTGAGTTATTGGCAAATTGAAAATCTATCTCTTTTCGAGAGAAGTGGGTGGCCCTGAAAAGGGCCTTTTTTGGTGTAGGGGTGAGTTTAAGCAATCAACTTTAACTGCCTTAAGCCTTTGCCACGGCCAAGGCCTACTCCTGGACTGCGTACTGTTGATGATGATTGGGTTGAAATCACTAAGGGTGGTACGGTAGGCTTAGTCACAGGGTTGACGTGTTTAGCTCGGGAAGGTCGTATTCTCTTCGGTCGTAATAAAGAAGTCTGATACATTTGTTTCAGACTTCTTAACTCCGCTAAAATGTCCAACAGTACCGTGACCGTTTGATTTTCACCCTCTTGTTTCTTTGCTGCTACTTCTTCTTCTTCTTGTTTTTTTCTTACCTCTTCTTCTTGCTGCTGTTGCTGTAGGAGAAAAGCTTGTTCCGCTTCCTTTTGTCGTTGTATAAATTTCTCCAATTCTTCTTTCTGTCTCTGTCTAAAATTCTCCAATTGCGGTAATGAAGAAGGTGACGAAGGTTCCGGAACAAATTCTTGCGAGGTAAGAAAATCCACAAAATCCCAATTTACCTCTTCTGAAAGTAAGTCCGGGTTCCCTTGGGCGGTCTCCACTGCTGGTGCACCCCAATGAATCGTTTTCTGAGTTTCCGTCATGTTGAATCACTGTCGCATAGATTGACTGCACACAGGCGGTAGCGAATCTATATAGACCACGTGACGTCACAGACTGTTCTCTTCGGATTGGATGCGGGCTGACTGAATTTTGTAACGCGTGTTCGGATTGGTGAATGAACTCAATCCATTTCAATCCTTCCTCTACCTATAAATAAGCGCAGTTCACTGCATTGATTCACCTGTTCTCGTCACCTCAAGATGTGGACCATAGTTGAATCATCCACCCTTGTGTCTTCAATGATGTTTAGGACAGACATGCTAATGTATGTCCGATCCAAGTGGACCGTTGTCCACAGGACAGACACCAGTCTGTGGATACGTAGGATCTACGTAGAAAGACAAGGATGCCTCAAAAGAGTGCTGATTTACGGTCCTACAGTGAGACGCAGCCTAAGGACAAGAAGAAGACCAATGCGGTGCCACTTATGTTAATGGATACATTAACATAAACCCAAAGGCCCTTTTCAGGGCCACTCATAGGTCTCGGAAAGAGAATAACTTTCCATTGCCTACCCTTTTTATTTTTTTTATTTATTTTTATTTTTAAAAAAAAAAATAAAAAAATCCCATGTTAAATTTCCCATTGTCGCTATATAGTCCCACCCTGTTTAAATTCCCTTGACGCTATACAGTCCCATATTCCAATGTTCAATTCCCCTTGTCGCTGAACAGTCCCACGATTTTTTCTCCATGTTAATTTCCCTTGTCGCTAAACAATCCCACGATTTTTCTCCATGTTAAATTTACATAGTCGCTAAACTGTCCCGGGGGGGGGGGGGCTGTAATGCTAATTCCCATTGTCGCTGAATCGTCCCCTTTCACTACTAATGTCATACATGATGATATGAAGGCTTTAACAATGTAAGGATCGGGTAGAACGTCATACATGATGATACGAAGGCTTTAACAATGTAGGGATCGGGTGGAACGTCATGCATGATGATACGAAGGCTTTAACAACGTAGGGATCGGGTGGACTTTCTTAACATCAGTGTCATACATGATGATACGAAGGCTTTAACAATGTAGGGATCGGGTAGAACGTCATACATGATGATACGAAGGCTTTAACAATGTAGGGATCGGGTGGACTTTCTTAACATCAGTGTCATACATGATGATATGAAGGCTTTAACAATGTAGGGATCGGCTGGACTTTCTTAACATCGATGTCATGCATGAAAATAAGCTAATTATGCTTATTTATTTAACTCTTTCTTACATAATATGCCTTGTAGCAATATTGTGTGTGCAATTATCTAAATTATGGGGAAATTAGAAGTCTTATATCACGGCAGTAAAATCACCTTAAAAAATTAAAACTGTTGCATCAAGTGAAAGAAGATTATAGTGTAAATGTTTCTTTTCATTCATTTGTAATGAAATTAAGGAAAATACAATGACGAGAAAGCACATTCGTTTTATTCCATTTACTAGTATTAGAAGAATTAGCAAACATTGTAACTTTTGATCTTTAACCTCCACGAACCTGATCTGTTCCATTATTGTTCAGACTGTAATATTTATTAGTGACATCTCAGGAATATCTGTGTGAAGTATCGTGTTCCTGGCGGTGATGGTGGGGTTGTGGTGGCTACGCTTAAATGGGACTTTGCTACTAATGAACACTGTGCTGTAGGAGGAAAAGATAATAATTATTCAAAAGAACTGTTTTGATTCTTGCGACTTAAGATGTTTCCGCTATACATCCAAGATCAAATCATGCAATGATAATACATATGCGGTCTTTATGGGGGAGCTCTACGAATAGTATCTACTTCAGAGAAAGTGACAGGTGTAAGGTGAAGTTGGTTGTATTCGCATCATGTACAGTGGAGAGAATGTTGCCATACCTCGATGTTACTTTCATATAATGTGGCTGATGTTGTACTTGTGGCAATTATACATGATCTAAGCACACAGCTAACAAAAATGACTACCTCCATATACTCGACAAATCCCCCTGAATTAGTATAAAGTACACTATCTTTAGCAGTTTTTATAATAGGGAAAAGGAATTTTGGCCGACTAGACAATACCGGCTTCTGAGACTGCAATGATGATTTACAAAATATACACACAGGTTGCTTTTAAAAAAAAAAGTTATCGGGTCTTTTTTATTTAAATTGAACGTTACGTATATGACATGAGGCGCCGTAGCGGATAATAATTGTCAAATGGATAATGTAGCAGTTGAAATGTCAATGTCGTATGTCGAGAATTTCAATTGTGCATGCCGAATCAAATTATTTATGTTAAAAGTTCCATTATCTATGCTGAAGCTTTAGATTGTACCTGTTGAATTACATACCTGTGATTGAAATGTCAATGTTGCATGTGGAAAATTCCATTTTCACATGTTGAGACAAACTGATGGAGCTGAAAGTTCCATTTCCTGTATTGAGTTTTAGATTTGTATTATGTTGATATATTTCCAAGAAATATGTAGAGGATATCCTTACATGAGTCTGCTTTAATTCCAGAAAACGGATTAAGTGGCCGGTTATTTTTTCGATTGGCCATTTCCTCTGGCGTTATTGGCCCCTGAGTAATACAGCTTACTATGTATAAGCATACCGTTGAGTATAACAAATATCAAATAAAGAAGGTCAATATATTCTTAATTAAATACGTCAGTATTTGACTATTTTTACTCTTCAGTAAATCACTCAATTTTCTCTTTTGATTTTCCTTTCCGAACACATATTAGTGAGAATACATGACAGTGACTCTTCCGACAGTGGTATCTGCATAGTCCATAACTAAGGCGTTTGTTAATATTTTTAATTTAGGCAGATATTCCGAACCCTCTTCATAGATAGATATTGTTGATTCTTGACAATAATCATTATAAATCCCCAACCAAGTCATTTTATAAAATGCTCACTAGCCCTATTTACCAAGGTAAATTAAAATATGCGTTAAGGGTCTTGGCTAGTATTTATTTCTTCAGTTGTTAACATGTCAAAAACTTCTTCGTTGATTTTCATAATACTTTGCATTCATCTCTGTGAGGCCAAGACAGATCATTCGTGTACACCTATATGACTTTGGAAAAAAATGCCACAGTCGTAAACTTTGCATTGAGTATTAAGTCCAAGTGTTTTCATTCGTTTATATTCCCTTAACTCATTAACGAATTCGTTCATACTTGGAATGAGTCACAACAAAGAAAAGTCAATTCATTTGTTGCCATGCATACGTGCCACTGTGACCTTAGGATCATGATTACAGTCGGGGGTAGCCGAGTCATATCAAAGACCTGTAAAAGTAATACGCACAGCTGCCTTGCTTGGCGGTCAGCAATAAGAGGTTAGTGTTAGGACTGGTCGGCCTGGTGTCAGGATAATGCGACTGGGTGGGACATAAAGTCACATGTCTGTGGCATGACGCCCCAGTGCTAGACATCTCTATGAACTGCCACACTGCGGACGTGGTAGCGATATGACTGGAAACTTGTTAAAGTTACGTTAAATATGCAAATATCACACACACACACACACACACACACACACACACACACCATCAGCAGCAGCAGCATCAGCAATAGCATCATCATCAGCATCATCATCAATAATCTGCCTTAAGTTTTGTCGTTGTTGATATTTATTGTTTTGAGGAGAGGGTGTGGGGTGGGTTTTTTGGTTTCATTTGCTTATATTTCATGAAGCTCAGGATATAGTTCCTTCATACTTGGGATGAATTAGTACAAATGCATGACCATTATGTCACATGTCCACTCTCCCGTTTAATCGTTGGATTAAAACGTCATATAGAAAATGTGAAATTTCGTAAATAACATACCCCGGAATATGCTCCTACACTGCATAAATCAATCTAATGGCAAGGCAATTCATTCTGTAACATGCTTGCTCAAACGTGTGACCTTAGGGTCAAGCTCACCCATTTTTCATATGTAGCTTCAACAGGCCCCGACCTTCTTGTGTTTATCTTAGTTACAAGAGAAATACATGTATCCTAATTACCAATATTATTAATAATAAAAATGTATACGTTAAAGAACACATAATGCATAATTTCAATATTAGTCAACTTTAGAGTAAATCAAGTGTGTGTGTGTGCCTGTGTGTGTGTGTACATGTGCGTGTGTGTGTAATTTGGATTTTTAACGTAGCTTTAATATAAGAAAATCGGTCATATCGCTACGATGTCTGCAGTGTTGCAGTTTATAGTGATGTCCAGTCACATTATCCTGACACCAGGCCGACCAGTCCTAACACTAAACTCTTAAAGCCGAGCGCATAGCGGGGAAGCTGTTAATACGATTTTCGTAAGTCTCTTGTATGACTGGGCCGGGGCTCGAACCCACGACCTCCCGCATGCAAGGCGGGCACTCTAACTACTAGGCCACCGGATGAGAGTAAATTAAACAAAAATTGTTTGGTTGAAAGTCTAGCCTAGCATACTAACTATTCTGGATGGCCTAATGATTTTGGTGTAGTGGTGAACATTCATCAACACATGAAGAAGAATTGTTTACTATTATTCAAAACGATTCGGCACATTATGGAGTTGCGTATCCAAATCACCTGTTTATTATTCGTGGAGATTCAATGCGTATACCTCACATAAACTGATTTTATTATACATGATAGTAATATGATCATCGATAAGAATATTGCCTATATCGGGGATATAGATTTTTTTTTTTTTTTTTTGGGGGGGGGGAGGGGTAGCAAATAAGGACATAAATGACCAAGACCACAATGGCGGGAATTGTTCGAATTTTCTGAGTTACATGTATCTGGAATGAGGATTGCAAATGGTCGATGTAGGGATGATAAAGGTATTGGAAACTTTACATGTATAAAGGTTAACTCATAGACTACTTACTTTTATATTAATCGTTTATGACATGTATAACTAACTACCTGTAGGATTTTTAAATGAATCTATTCATCCACCAATAATATTTCACTTGGCTCTAGCGGACGATGTCGTAGCCTCAGCTTGATTTGTTGTAGTTGAGGCTACGAACTGATACCATATCAAGTAATAGAGCAAACAAAATCATCACTAAATTCAGAAAAACAAATAGTGTAGAAATTTACTACATAAGTATAATCATGTTGTAAAAGAAGTTTGGCTTATTTTGAATTTATTAAGCCCTTACACGATAAAATAAATTGGTATGGTTACACTAACCTCACCGTGTCCGCCATGACAGATAACGCGAGACTCTCGCCGTGACCAATTTCCTATGCAATGCTTGCCAGACTATATTTGGATATTCTACGCTATGTTATTATCAATCAAGTGGCGAATAATGGCTTCTTGGTCGAATTTTAAAGTTGCCGATAAACCGTATTTACTTGCAATACACATACTTTCTGACTCAAACAGCGCCATATTTTTATTACGATTTGCTTACGTTTCCAAACGAGGTCTCAGTGCCATTATATGGCACACAAACAAACGAGCAGAGGACGGAAGTAATCATTATTTGAACTAATATGGCGGACGATCTAAACGAAAATATTGGATAAAAAATGTAAACGAGATTTTACAACTATTTCTACAATGATTTTCGATGCTTCCGGTATTAAATAAGAGGACTACTCAATTTATTGCATTATATACAAGGAATATGTTCAAATTGTTGATATTAGGCTAAAAGAGCGCCGGGTGTGAATCGTCCATTAACACGTAAATGCTCATGTTAGTACCCCGTCCACGAGGTAGGAGTAGGGGTACTAATATTAGTACTAGATTCTGCTCTGAATTCTTACGTAGATAGCATTTGCGAATCAGCACGGACAATGAAAGTAGATTAAAATGATGTAAGTAAAAGAAGTGATTGGTTTTCGGCCAACAAACAACCATGGTATCATGACAACTGTAAAGCAGCAAAATATTGCTCACTTAATGTACTTAGGAATCGATGATCAGATAAATATGTTTATTTTAAGATCTGTTCAACCTGAGAGAGAGAGAGAGAGAGAGAGAGAGAGAGAGAGATTTTGGATTTGTAACGAACCTTTAACATTTTCTTCTTCTCAGTCATATAGCTACGATGTCTGCAGTGTAGCAGTTCATATTGATTATAGTGATGTCTAGCACTGAGGCATCATGCTCCTGACAAGTGTCATCATGTACCACCCAATCACATTATCCTGACACCAAGCCCAGCAGTTGTAGCAATAACCTCTTAATGTTGAGCTCCAAGTGAGGCAGCTGTTAATATCGCTGCTGTGGCGATAAAATTGGTATCGCCATTGTAGCGATATGATATTTTTCCTACGTTTCAGCGTGTGAAATATGTAATAAACATGCGTAACTAATCATTGTAAATCCGAGTATCATCGTTTGGAAGGTCGACCTAGTTTGCTAACTGAATGAGTCGATCAGATTTTTTCTTCCAAACACAAACACTTGTCGAGCGATAAGAGGTAACATCCAAATTGGCTCGTTGATGACATATTATTTAACGCAAATTCGTAAGAAAAGAAGAAATCTTGTCGCATACAGTCTTGGGCGAACAAAAAGGAACTTGCGTCTATGAACAAATTCAAAATGTGCAAAACAAACGTGAAACATTGTGTAATGGTCTGAAAATCTAAAAAAATAAGTAGCACAATTTATATTGTCTTTGTTGAGTGTTTTTTTTTTTTTCTTCTTCTTCCCCATAATTTTTGCTTAGTCTGGCTAACAATCTTCTGGACACGGGCGAACGAACATATGGAAGTACGGACAAGACCAAATCAACATTCTCCGCGGCAAGCAGTGATGGGGGTGTATAAAAATAAAATCTGGGCATGAAAAGTATAATTATACTAAGAACTGATACAATGATGCATTTTTCACACTTCCCTTAATTCAATTTTATATAATAGATACGAAACAGCATATTTTCCCCCACAATCATAAGAAGAAGGTTCACTCGCATTGCTCATTCACACCGATAGTAAATGCATGCAAAGTCGAGATCAATACTTCGGGTTAGAGGTCGGCGGATGTGACCTTTGATCCTCCGCATGCCTGAAGTTCAATCTGTTGCGCCGCAAAATCAATGACTATATTGATAAAACTAAATCTCATCTTTTGTTAAAGCTGAATTAAAGTTGATATGCGCAACGTGGCACAGCGTGGTCGTTTGTGACGAGGACTAGGATATGCTAAAATTGCTTAGAAAATTCTGTACCAAAAACTGCGAGAGCATAAAATTTAAAATGACAAGAAGTTCAATTTTGTTTGTGTTGGTTTGTCAAACTTTTTATCTTGTGGAAAGTAAAACTAGTTTTGTCAAGGACCAGAGTTTAAATGCTGTATTCCCACCTGTCAATATCAAATCTGTGCCAGGTATACCTGACGGTCATCTGAGGCCATTGGGTAAGTACATGTTTATACTTACATCTTTAAGGCCTTCGTCCGTCTGTCTGTTTCTCTTTATGACGTCCATTTATTTGTCTATTGGTCTGTTTCAGGGACACATTACAGGTACACATGACTTTTCTAAATATTTATGTACATTTTTTTAACCTCATTTAGTCTCTATCTACTCGTCTAATTTTTCTTGTCTGTCCGTCTGCTGTTTATATGGATGTCCATTTACCTGTCTTACTATTGCGTTACTGTCTGTTTCAGCCAGGAAACAATACCTTTTTTTTGCGTCTGAGTGATTTCGTGCTCTCTTAGCTTGCCTGACTTTTTGTTCCTTACCTCAAGCTATACTAAAAAGGCAAGAACATATAAAACACTTACTATTCTGATATTACACCAACAAAGGACTTTGAGAATTTTCACCTCCCCTCCCCCCCCCCCTCAACCTATATGTACTGTTACTGTCTAACCCTTTCTACGCCCTAAATTATTTTTATATTACATCAACAAAGGATTTTGAGAATGTTCTCTCTCTCTCTCTCTCTCTCTCTCTCTCTCTCTCTCTCTCTCACCTATATGCACCGTTACTACCTAACCCGTTCTACGCCCAAAATACCCAGTAAAATCGGGAACATATTCCGTTTATTTTAGAAGTGCTGACTATTGATTCAATTCTGGAAACTATTATGTCTGTAAAGTGGGTTGGGAATAGTTAAGCAGTTTTAAACTTTGAGAAAAGTTAATCACATTTCATTTACCTTTCTTTATTTCTTTCTTGGAAAAAATTTCTTAACATTATTTTTTTTATTAAAAAAAACGCGCTCATTGTAGCTAGTATTTGCGATTCTTATATTTGTTTGCTTATATTTTAGTGGGCATTGATGCCAGACACTGTTTAAACAGGTTTTGAAATGGGGAGCTATTGTATGCTTTCTTTACATACGATATGGTTGAAAGAGGTAAAATAATACAAGTTTTCCGTAAGAAAGTACCATATCGCATTTCTTATCATTGTGCACTTTATTTTATGTGCCGAATGCAAGCCTGTTTATCACTCATATATTTGGCGGGATTGGTTTTATTGGCACTTTTGTTATAATACTAGCTGTATCATGCGGAGGAAATGGGAGCTAAGCGCCTTTCCCAAGAAATCACACCCAAGCCGAGCCGAGCTGGCATTGGCGGGTATCGAATCCGCGACTCTTATATTACGAGCCTGACGCTCTAAAAAGTGAACTACAGCAGCCCACTTATTGATATGGCCAATATAGTATTTTACATTGCCGAATTATACTGCTACATGATCACGTGATATGTCGAATTCTACTGCTACATGATCACGTGATATGCCGAATTTTACTGCTTCTTGATCAGGTGGTACGCCGAATTATACTGCCATATGATCACGTGGTATGATACACATTAAAAAATATGGCATTTGTTTTTAAAAAAAAGTCAGTAAATGTTAACTTCGAAACTAATTTCCCAGGATGGCAGAAGAAACCGGATGGAAAAGTGAGAGAGGAAAAAGATATGCCGTCTGCTCACACCTTCTACTTGAGGTACGTGAAGACATCTAGGACTGTCGTTCTCAGGAACGCTCTACAGAATGCAAAAGTTCTTAACGAGTGGGAAGAAGATGCAAATCTGACAAATAAGTAAGTTTTAAGATGATTTGTTCTTTTTATTCCATTTTAGATACAATATGTCATTTTCACTACATTTAAATTATATCCATAAAAAAATAATTCAGAAAATCAATATTTAACATATATATCATGTGATCATATTTGAATATTTACAAGTTAGTTGTTTCATTAATTAATGAAACAATTATCCATTAAGTGATCAGAATTTTAAAGAATACACAAAAAGGTATTGGCTTATGCAGCTCAACTTATGTGTAAACATTTGAAGAAGTCTGACGTCAGTTGTCTCCCTTAGGACATACAATTAACCTATCATGTTTTTGGGGTAGTTGGGGCATAATCAAGGAATAAATGATATGCCAACTCCATCATCTTGACGAATACTTGCTGCTTTTCAAAAATCACTTAACATACTTTCCAATCCCTTTCAAACTGAGAAAGTGATCCATCTTTTTGCCTGGGGCATGGTGGTATTGTCATTCGGATAATTCCCACATTTCCTTAAAAATCGCTATATTCATGTACTAAAATCTGGCCAATGTCTTCTTATACAATAAATGGCTTGTTCTGAATTTTGTAATAATATTGGCTTATGAACCTTATTGTATTTTCATAAAAGAAAACATTAAAATGGATTCTATCTATCTATATATCTATCTATCTATCTGTCTAGTTATCTCTCTGTATGTCGTTCTATCTATCTATCTATCTACATGTCTGTCTGTCTGTCTATTTATATCTCTGTATGTCTTTAAATATCTCTCTCTCTCTCTCTCTCTCTCTATATATATATATATATATATATATATATATATATATATATATATATATATGTTATCTCTCTCTCTCTCTCTCTCTCTCTCTCTCTCTCTATATATATATATATATATATATATATATATATATATATATATATATATATATATATATATATATATATCGTGCATGTTTTGCAGTTATGGGAAATTGAATATGACGATAGATGTGAAGAAGCAGGTCAAATTCACCATTTCAAGTGACAAGAGAAAGATGCAATTCAAAAACTTCCTGCTGGACTATATGTACGAAAACTGGTACTTGACTAACACGGTCCCCCATGAAATGATGGCAGACTTTCCTGTAAGTTTTGGTGTAAAACTGCAATGATTTTTCAAAAATTTTTGCTATTACATAAATTCTATGAAGGTATGTAAATGCCATTATCAAGGAGAATAATTCGTATATACAGTTGCACATTTATTCGGGGCACTACACATAGGTGAATATGAAATTAGGCACTTTATTAAGATAGAAATAGTACACCATCAGACAGACAAAGAAACACAGATATGGTTTCTGGGCAGATAGATTGGTAGAAAAAACATTTAAATTCAAGCTGTAACTGCATTAGACATACAAACATACACAATACATATAGAGAATGTATGTAAATAGGTAATTAGGTCGAGTAATGATAATCGGTTACTCTTTCTGAACCCAATCAATACTGCAATTCTGAGTCGAAATATTTTTCCCCGACAGCTACCATCCATTCTGTCCTGCGGGACATTTAAGGACCGTCTTGTGGAAGCTGAGCTGTGGATGAGTAGTGGCGGAACCAACTCTCTCCTCCATAGCCATGACGATCATAACGTACACTGCGTTCTCTTCGGCAGGAAGGACTTCATCCTCATAGAAAGCAAACACAAAGACATCTTTGACTTTAGGGAAACGGTAAATACTCTCTCTCTCTTCATTTTTCCCTATCACATTCGAATCTGTAAAAAAAACGATTCATCGACTCGCTATTTCCTCATATTGTCTTTATTTTGTAAAAAGAAACGTCAGCATTTCCTATCGGTAATCAATCAGATACTTGTCTTTGATCGAAATATGCCTTACAACCTGATCACCCTTTAGGAGAGTAAGAATGTAAATAGGTTTTCAGGTTTCTAGCAGGACTGGTTGACATGGTAGCTGGATACTAGGTAGGTGAGCATACAAGTAAGGGTAGGCAGATGGACAGGTAGGGTTGATACGTCAGAAGATAAATTAGCACGTAGGTGATGAAGTACAAATGCATTCCTGATTTCCAAATCTAAGAGTCTAAAATGAGTGCATATTTATTATAAAATAGTAGGCCTCGTTGTGGTCTTGAAAAAAATTTAGTCAAATGAATCACAGAAAATCATTTAAGGTTTAAAATCCGTTGTCACATATCTATGCATTTTCAGTATCCCAATTCTGGAGCTGGATATTCACCACTGGATATGGAGATGATCAACGTCTTCAAGTATCCGAAAATATCCAAGACGCCGTGGACTTGGGCCACACTTATGCAAGGAGACTGTATCTTTGTCCCTGCAGGTACTTTAAGTTGAACACACACACACACACACACACACACACACACACACACATGTGTTTGTGTGTGTGTATGTGTGTGTGTGTGTGTACGCTCTATCATTCATATACCACGATATGTGTAAATTTTTCATTCAAACGAAACGAGGCTTGCCGAATTTCCTTTTAAAGAAAACACTGATACAGCGAGTGGTTTATCAAAGATACAGCATACATACTGAACTATACATGTTTTATTTATATCACATACAAATACACATACTTGCATTTCCACCGTAGTTAAGACTGACTGCAAGCAACTGCGAATTGACGGAATGGATACACTCTTCACAGTTCTGTCCAGTGTGTCTACCACAAAATATAGTGCTTAACCTTTACCGAATAATCGCAATTTCTTTGTCAAGTTGATAAGTTGCTTCTTTTCGAAATTCGTATTTGAACCTCTATTCATTCATATTGATTAAATAAATAAAAGACAAACTTATGATTTAAAGAATTGGCTTAAATGAAGTAGAACACTACAAACACAGCATTGTTAACTATTTGACCATAGAACGCGCTGGCTTTTACGAAGAGGCTAACATATTTAAACGAGTTATAAATATAAACTAAGCGTAATAAGAAACCGGCAAGAGGTAATTCAAACATTTAAATGAAGTTAGAGTTCATCTAAGCCATTATTATAATTCAGTTAACATTGCTACCAACCAAACAATTGCTACCAACCATACAATCGTTTCTGTCCTATATTTCTAACTTTCCCATTTCCGTTGCTTCGCTGACTACATTGTTCCATCATCATTCTTTGGTCCAGACATACATTGTTACATGACACAAACGAAAGTCCGTTACGATTGTTTTTAAAACAGATTTGAGAGAGAGAGAGAGAGAGAGAGAGATGTGGGGGGGGGGGGAGACTTACCACAGAGGCATTTATTCATTGCCCATCCATATGTTTCTTTCTTGGTCGATTAGTCTGCTGCCTTTCCAACCCACAAAATGATAGAGAACGGTTGAGGAGAAGCTGTCTTCGGACATTTTAATATTAAATATGTTTTTTTTTTAGACCCTTATTAATAGGCTTTATAAAACATGAAGAAAGAAATCAAAATAAACAAAGCATTAAATGCATTACACGTGGTTAATTCATCGTTTATAACTGTACCATACAAATCTTGACAGGCTATTGAAACTTTGTATCATTGGTACTGTGAACACTGTATTAAAATCTCACGGAACGTTTATAACTAACCGTTACAAAGTTACCGGTTCTTGCATGTTACGTGATGCAATCACCCTTAATACTCGATGTTGTTGCTGATGCTGTATTTAGCGCTTTTTGAGTAACAAACTTAAGTGTTCTTTTTGATTCTGCCTTTCAGTGTAAACTTGCATGCATGCTTACGTCAATAATCCTGTTTTTAATGTTAAGTTTTCCTTCTAAAAACCGACAGATACTTTCAGATGTATGTATGCATGTAAAGGAACCCTAATTTCAATTTATATACTTGCATACACATGCAGATGAAATGCCATGCTTAGCTTGAATTTTGACTGCAGATGAGAATAACTTAATATACAAATATAGTCATTATTGTATTGGATAACTTTGATCGAACTCAAGTTTTTCTTGTGAAAATAACAGAATGAAGAACATATTTGTTAGAGCTAGTGCTTGGGCCACACTTAATTCTAATGCATGATTTTGATGTCGTTAGTTTTTAATATCTTGGTGTTATTATTTTACATATTGGGGTTATTTTTTAACATCTTGGTGTTATTATTGAACAAATTGATGTTTGTTTATTTATGTATCATTTGTTGAAGAAGTACTACTCATACATTTATAAAAACTTAGACATCTATATCAACCATCTTCAAAAATAATATTTGTGCGTTAGCCTAATTATCAAAGATTGATACACATTATATCCTAAAAAATCCCACTAACACTGAAAGCCGTCTATACAGACTCGCAAATGAACATTTAAAACCAAATTATCAGAAAAGTCTTTAGACATTTATGACCTGAGACTAGTATTCACGTCCGAATTCTGTATAAAAGGGACGGAATTAGGGGGTTTGTCTCGCAAGTTACATTGGTTTATATTTCGTTGTGATAGAAATACAACACTGATTTCGTTATTTTTCTTCTCGTTCCTTTTACTGCACCACGTTCATCTAATCACATATTACTTTGATTTGTTTAAAATGTCTTTTTAATTTATTTTTTTGTACACATGTTTCACTGAAGCTGGATTAAGAATTATTTCACAATAGCCAATCGAAATGTGAAGTGTCATGGCAAAGAAATTCATCAAAAACTGACTCATTTCTGTGCTAAAACTGTATACTTATTAGAAGGTCTTGCTAACCTGCCACAAATAATTGATGGCGAGATTTAGTTTTGCTTTGTGAGTTTTAACGCTAAGTTGCGGAGCATGACATGCGGCCAGTATATGTCGGTTCCAGACCCCGGGGAAGAACCAAAGACTCTCCGGAAGTTTTATCACATTCACACGCTGGACGAGCCCCGAGACTCCTCACGCGGACTGACGTGAGATGTGTGAATGAGCTGTAAAGGCGAGCGCCTTAGACCATTCGGCCACCCATAGTACTTTGATGGTGAGGATCAAATTGAATATGGAAGAGTTAATATCGAAAGGTCTTTATTTTAGCGTAAAGTAAATGTCGATTTTACCGGATTACAAATTACATATTCACATTTATACGATTCATTAGTATACCCTTATATCAGGCATACTCAAGACAAATAGGTGGGTGTGAGTGTGTGATTTGGATTTGTTTTTACGGGGCTTTAACAATTTGCACCGTGGCAATTTATAGTGCTGTCTAGCACTGGAACATCATGACGCATACATGTAATATGATGTCCAACATAGTCGCATTATTCTGGCACCAGGCCGACCAGTCCCAACACTAACCTCTTAATGCTGAGCGCCTAGCGAGGCAGAAGTTAGTACCATTTTTGAAAGTCTTTGGTATGACTCGGCCGGGGTTCGATCCCGCGACCTTCCGCATCCGAGGTGGACGTTCTAAATACTAGGCCATTTGAAGGGAATGTTACGGATGGAATGAACTCTTTGTCTTAATCAAAAATGCAGACCTTTCCCAAACCAATAATCTCGCTGTCGAACAGATGGTCCCTGACTCCACCCATCTGTCAGTCAAGCATTAACATATGACAACATGCAACTTCCTGGTGATCAATGCTATCGCTGTCTTGGCGTGACTGTTTATGCAATCACGTGATTATCACACTGATAAATTTGTCTGTCATTTACGTGAACATCACTAAGGAGCAGTCCATTGTGAGTATACAGTTCTAACAGTCCGTCACATGTGATAGGACAGTTTTCACGATCAATCCATCATGATTGGACAGTTCTTACGATCTATCCATTGAGATTGGACAGTTCTAACGATCCGCTCATTGTGATTGGACAGTTCCAGTGATCCGTTCATTGTGATTGGACAGTTCTAGTGATCCGTTCATTGTGATTGGACAGTTCTAACGATTCATTCTTCGTGATTGGAGAATTTCATTCTGATTATATCGTGCATAACGGCCCCCTTTCCTTTATGCTTCAGGATATTTACACCATGTGCGGTCATATGGGAGAAGCGTATCCTTCACAGTGCATTTCGCCCCCTCCATAGAATTTGATTCGTCTGACTGCTCTAATGCCCAGGTCGAGGACGACAAAAAGAAAAGAAAGAAAAGGGATCCCAAGAAGGAGAAAGAAGAAAAGGAGGAGAAAACTAGCAAACCGGTCCTCTCTCTCGCTGATGTAAAATTTGTCTGGACCTATACCAATGGAAGTCGGGTATTCATGTTTTATTTTCCTCTGGGTTCATTTATTATGTTTATTTATTTATTCCATTTGATTTTACAATTAATCATTTTTTTTAAGTACATCAACATTGTTCTTTCAAGCACATTATACAATTATTTCATTAATATTCTCGGTTACATTTCAGTAAACGTTTTGCCCAATTTTTTAATAATGCAAAATAAATATTGAATACAAAATTCAACGAATGCGCTAACTCTGTGGTAAACAGTCTAATTAGGAGTGCACATTTTTTGTTAACATTATGTACATTCTGATATCACTGTTTATATATGATTGATTAAGTAACGAGTCCAGCAGCAGAGGGGGCGAATCGGACATTTTGTCCAATCGTTATTTTGCTTAATTAATACCTTCTGCACTCAGCGGATCCAGCGTCGTCAGCGCCTGGTAAAAAAAAAACGACGACGACGCTGGGGGATCGTCGCGTCGTCATTTGGTTTAATTAACACCTTCTGCGCGCCGATCCCCAGCGTCGTCAGCGTCCGGTAAGCACGTCGACGACCGCGTCGATGTCATTGCCCCCTCTGCTGCTAAGAGGTTATTTACAATGAAAATTATTTACAACTAACCGAATATTTGGTCAAGTCCGATACGATATCGTGTCCGAGGATCATGTAAATTTATCGTTATGAATCCATGTGGGGTCGACTGAGCATGACTAAAAAAGTTTCGAAAAACATTAAAGTCCATGTCACCGCCGCACCATGTCTGCCAAATATTTCGTAGCGTGTGTGTATCAACGCCGTTGAATACAGCAAGAATATTGCAGTTATCTCTGATTACTTTTGGAATCTGAGTGTATCGTTGAGTGACATATATCACGTCAGTGTTTTTATGCCTGCCTCTGGAAAATATCCTAGCTGGGTTCTTTTGATTGTCTAACATAACATCATCGTACACGACTAGATTGTTAACGTCGCCATCAATATCATCAATACCCGGTGCATCATTGATATCCGTAATAAACTCAATAACATTCTTTTTAGCGATCGCTGATGCATTCTCGTTGAAATCTTTCAACACCTCGTAGCATCGTTGATCATCTACGCTAGGAGCAACCAAATACAACTTATCCCACTTCATCCATCTCATTATTAAATTGAGTAACAATTGCGTCTTGCCGGATCCAGATGGTCCGATGATAATCATCCGGATCGAGTTTGGTAACGCTGCAACATGCTTAACTGGTTCTCTTGTTTTAGTCGCCGAAAAATCAATTATATTCATATCTCTATACATAAATTATGGATCTATATTGTGTGAAGTGTAGAGTGCGTACTGGCACAAATGATATGACAACCGTTACGACAAGAAATAACAGATCGGCGCTTACTGGTAAGTGTGTACAATGCGGTACAAAGAAATTTAGATTTATTTCTATTAGACCCGGAGATGTTTTAAAAAAAAGCGAGGAGGTGACATCGCAGCCAAATTGGCAAAACTCCCCGGAACACCGTGGGCAAAGTATCCAGGAGAAAAACACCTCCCAGGATATAACTACTGTGGCCCCGGAACACGATTAGATACTAGACTCGATGATCAAAATCAGCCCAATCCCGGTGAGTATCCAATAAACGCTATCGATAAGGCGTGTCATGCTCATGATGTTGCTTACAAAAGTAGCGATCTGCAACAGCGTCATATCGCGGATGTAAAATTAATTCACGCGCTAAATGCTATTCCTGATAAATCCGTCAAAGAAAAATTGGCCTCATGGTTGGTAAAATCGGCTATGAAAGGTAAATTAATGATTGGCGCTGGTAATTAATAACAATCATCCAAGAAAAACGATGGATTCCATCTATTATTCTCCGAGAGGATACTGGAAGGGGAAGGCCGCAATTGGTAAGCTTGCAAGCGCTGCAAAGGTAACAAAGACCACTGCGGCTAATTGGTTATCCAAACAGGCTATATGGCAAATCTATCTACCACCGCCTAAACAAATCAACTTCTCGCGCTTTGATGTCAGCGTACCTAATGAAGTTCATCAGGCTGATATACTATTTCTGCCGCATGACAACGGTTACAAATACGCGCTAACCGTAGTTGATGTTGCGAGTCGATACAAACAAGCGGAACCGTTGAAAACAAAGTCAGCAACTGAAGTAGCCGATGCGTTTGAGCGGATTTATCGAAGAGGTCCTCTGCGCTGGCCAAATCTATTACAAGTTGATCCTGGTAGTGAATTTCGCGGCGCTGTTTTATCAACGCTGAAACATCATAGCGTCGCGATACGACGAGGTCATACTGCGCTACATCGTGATCAGGCAATTGTTGAACGATTCAATCGGACTCTCGCTGAACGGTTATTTGGATATCAATACGCGAAGGAATTCATCCAAGAAAAACGATCTCGTGAATGGGTTAAAAGGTTGCCAGGTGTAATTGCAGCGTTAAATAACGAGATTACCCGAGTAATCAACATGAAGCCCAGCGACGCGATTAAATACGAGTATATACCCGGAAAATTAAAAATAAATAGCGTTTCTAAGCCGATTCTTGGCGATGTCACTGTTAGATATCTATATGAACCAGGAGAGCTTGAAGGCGGTAAAAAAAGGGCTACCGATCCTATTTGGAGTGTTACCACACATAACATATCAACGATAACACGATCAACTGGTAGACCACCGACCTATAGACTGGATTCAACTGCTCCTCAGCGCGGATTTACACGCGAGCAACTACAAGTGATACCTAACGATACTCAATTACCCCCGCGTGGTCTTAACTAGCGCCGTTGCGTCTATTACACTCAAGACAGGTCAACCTCACATTGTTTTTGACATGACCGAGACTGTTATCGATCCTATCCACGGTAAATTGGCGAGTGTCTTTATCCGAATAACGCCAACTCATTATACAATTGCAACTCGCGCAGTGATTATTCTGTTGTTGTCGTAGCGAGATTATTAATTCGGCATCAATATCAAAACGCCGCTGTTTTTTTTTATCCTGTTGGCGGTAACCCGAGAGTTTTCTATCAATGACGCTTGCATCGATGGTGACTTTGCCGCCGGCTTCGTCGGTGGCTTCGTCAATAACAATTCTTCGAAGCTGATTTATCCTTCGTACTCTGGACACTGCAAGATAGACTAGATTCGACCATTCGATGCGATTATCAACTATCCAAACAATTGTGTCCGTGATGGTTAGTCCCTGCGAGGAATGTATTGTTGTTGCGTATCCTAGCGTCCACGGGGATTTATCAGCACGTAGCGCGTCCTCGACGACGCTGATATCAACGAGCACGATATCATTCAGCACGAGAATTTGTTTTTCTGTCCGACCTGGAATTTCAACTTCAATGTTCTGCCGCCGTGTGTCCGCGGGTCTATAACATAACGGCACTGGACGCGTTGGAAACTTTTCCTTATGCAACGTAAACAACTTCCGCTGAAGTGTGTCTCTGACTATCTTTCTACTCGCTACAATCAAATCGTTTGGTCTCCATGTTTCCCAGAATTCATTTAACGGCGTTTCCGGAATCACCTCGCGAATTATTTCACATTGAATTCTATCCGGCTGTAATCTGATTAATTTCTTAACCTCGCGCAGTTGTTCATCAAGTGCTCGGTAATCAGTATCGGTTTCTTCATAATAGTCCACAAAACCCCTTAACCAATCATGTGGACCCTCGCCGACAAATGGTGGTGGTTGGCCATGGTCCCCACACATGATTACCGCTGTATTCGCGCGCAGCAACCACTCAAGAAACATTTGTAAAGTATCTAACGAAACAGTACATATCTCATCCCAGATGATAATGTCGGGAATAAATTTTTCACCCATTCGATCAGGAGTCCACTCACCGCCGCTGTATCGAAAAAAGCTGTGATAAGTAACGGCGTCAACATTTCGTTGTTTTATCTCTCGCGCTAGTCTATGGGTCGGTGTAAGCACGATTATACTTGCCCGCGTTCGAAATAATTCAATTGCCCGAGTCGTCTTTCCTGACCCGCCACAGCCGCTTAAATAAACCGTCTTGTGTCTACAAATTGGATCAGAACACGATGGTGCATTAGACCATTCTGACAATTTATCACCGCGTAAGTAGTTGTTCTCAACGGTGACATCTGCTGACGGGGAATAATCGCGTCGTATTTCATTTTTAATTCTCCATGTACCCCAACTCTCGTCCGGACTAGTAAACTCGGCTACGTTTCCTTTATACGCTACGTCAACATAAAACGAATCAACGGCTACTCTAACCGCGGTATCGGGGAATCTATTTATCATCGAGAATAAATTGATAGCGGCATATCCCAGCATAGACGCCCTCAAATGTGGATACGCCGGGCTGTCTCCATCGCTGTAGGTAACAACTGTACCCAACCTCGTTCCATTGGACAAGAAAGCTGTTTTGCAGTTCACGTATCTATTTTTTGCCACTGTGTCCTTGATTACGAAATCATATTCTGCGTCATCTATAATCAGCCGTGAGCAATATCGTTTGTAGTCGTGGTTTTTTCCACCTTGTGTGAACTTACCAATTATTCTTCTACCGAGATCTTTTGCCTCGCGGTTTCGTTGGTTAAATATCCTCCTGGACCATTCGATGATATATTCCTCGTCGGCATCAATGTTTTTTCTGGACTCGTCAATTATGCTATCTAGACGCTCCGGTTCTGGTAACCAGACTTCAGTCTGTGCCCGGTATGATATAATCGCGTCACTGACAATCAACGAAACTAGCATGCTACAATCAATCATATACCGTAGCAGCGCTATTGGCAGCCATCTCTTTTCAGCCATGTGTCTACCGATCCAAATATAGCAACAGCGATGGAGTCCTGCCGCGAATTCAAATGATACTATGCGAGCGAATCCGGTTAAATCAAAATCAGGCAGTGGTCCATTAATAGCAACACGAATCATTTCATGACTGGGGTGTCCAAATCGTCTAAAGTACTCAGCGGCGGATCCATACCCGAGAAAACTCGCTGGATAACAGGCAACCATATCAACCGAGATCATAGCGTCGCGGTTGTATTCAGTGTTCCATAGTCCACCGTGATAGTATTCCAAACAACTGGATTGTACATCCGGTAGAAATTCCCTGCGCGTTGGTCTCCACGCATTTTTCCTTGCTGCAACATGAGCTACAACCGATGGAATCGTAAAACAATTTGTTAGCAGTTGTTCATCATGCTCCTCAAATTCTATGGCGGTTTTTTTCATCCTGTTGTGAAATGCTTCAGTGCGATATAATTCACCGTTTGGTCTTACAAACTGATCAAAGGTATCCGCATCGTTTTCAGCGCTGCGAAGTAACCACATTGATACAGGGTCGTTTTTACACAAGTAGGCAATAGCATCAAATAGTTTCCTCTCCGCGAGAAAACCGTCCTTGGAGAATTGTTCTCCCAGGAATTCTTCGGGGATATACTTTACTGTTCTATCCCGTGGAAATATTGTGATCACGGGCGTCCATGCGTGTTCGTTATGATCAATAATTTTGATTGGGGCTCCCTTCGATTTATACTTCGATTCGTATAATACTTCACCGGTTATCGTTGTAACGGTTATTGGAAATCTCAGCGATGTTTCTAATCTCGCTATGTCGCTGATGGTTGCTCCACGCTCTTTTACGGTTAGTTCCCACTGGTTGATTTTGCTACGTCGTAAATCAGTCAATTTGTTTCCTCGACATGCATTTGTAAAATGCTCTATTATTCGTTCTGCTACACAATTTATCCCAGTTGACTGTTTCATCGGTTTCAGTTTTCCGATATCAGGTTTCTTATTTAACGGGTATATTCCATAAACAACTGCTGTTTCAGGATACGCTCGTTCATAGTATGGTTTGTCAATTCCGGTTAACAACCCCGGCTTGGAGTCGCGGCTGACAGTGACTGTTTTCTTGTCGCTGAGAACTGGTTCAAATTTATCACGCATGATCCAATCGCCTGATTCCACCCGGACAATGAATTTTACTCTGAAGAAATACCTTTTACCGTCAAGTTGTGATATTATCATTGCTGCGCGGTTGTCGTTCATGGTAGCATCAACAATGCCATCAATTCGAAATGTTGACCAACTGTGAGATGCGCCATCACGCTTGAATTCATTGATACAATCGCGTATTTTACTCAACAGGGTTTTATCGTTTATTAACGCTTTTGGTGTGTCCTTGAGGACTCTATCGAGATTAAACCTAATATTTTTCCGGGGTTTAATTGCTGCCAATCTCTCGAACTCATCCATATAATTAAAACAAGTATTTAAATGAAAGAATATAGTATAATGAATCACTGCAAATGGTTGATGATTGGGTCGACAACCCCGTGCAATAAATCATGCAGAGGTGAATTCTGCGGGTATCATTTACAAAGCGTTCGTAATGGTTCTCTTGGCCCCCTCCCGTGCTTGGTTTGCCACGTCGGTGTAAGAGGAAAATCACAGTTGTGTATCAATTGTGGCGGAAAGCGATACAGGGAACTAAAACGCTATTATGACAAGCGAATTAAAAACGCCGTCATCAACCCCACCGCCGACTTCGTCATCAAAACCCCCCAAGACTACGTTGAAAGATTCATAATTAAACCAAATAATAAATTAGACAAGTAGTATTATTATACAAATGGACCAAGAATTTCAGCCGCATCCCCTGCTCGTCAATTACGAGGCATCTCGCGACGGTATTGTTAGAAATCGTAGACTGAAGAAGCCGGTTGGATGGAAAAACAATCACGGGTATTTAATGTTTACTGCTGGAGGGAAAAAATATCTCTGTCACAGAATCATCTATGAATGTTTCCACGGATTGATCAAAGATACTCTCGTTATTGATCACATTGATTCTAATTATCAAAATAATAGACTGTGTAATCTGCAAGCCATCTCTCAGAGTGAAAATAGTAAAAAAGGCCAAACTGGTAAATACTCAAAGAAAGCAAAACCCGTAAAGTCATTTGATACAACAACTCACGAGGAAAAAATATTTCAGTCGATGAATGAGGCAGGAAAATATTTTGACATTTGTATCGCCTCAATACAATTTGTTGCAGAACGAATATATCAAACAGCGATCTCAAAAAAGACGGGTCATAGAATTCGATTTTCATGTATAACATCAAAGGGAGATAACTCGTTTTGTGATAGCGTCGCATGACAGGAGTTACGTCCCTTGAAGTCTAATTAATGTTGCGTCCCTTGAAGTCCAATTAATGTTGCGATTAATTAATCATTTTACGATGAAAACTAATGAAATACACGCTATTATCTAACAGCTGTATTCTTTTTTTTAATGTTTTATTTGAGTATTTGGTTTCATTTAAATGCCGTGAAACACCATTAATAAGTATTTAAGGATTCAAACGATTCAAGGGAATTCAAATTAACACACACCTTGTGACTGACGCCGCTGTATTAGTCACTTTATATACAAGATGACTCGTTATAAGCCTGGGGCTTTCGAAAGCCAATTCAACTAATCAAAACTAACCCACGCTCTTGACCCGGGCGTGTGGTTGTCTTTTGTTCACAATCATGCAACCGGGTTAATTTAATTGGGTTGCTTTTGATTGGTTGAATTGGCCGTAGAGTTCCGCCCCGCCGTTTTATGTTTGTGCTGTCTTGTGCCGTCCCATCATCCATCAATCATTTCATTGTAAATATATTCATCCTTAATTAAGTACATGTAGTGATGTCCCCCAAGCATATCTTCTGGGCGGTCTACGATGACGTTTGTCACCCTAGGCCTCCCTCCCGGAGATGTATGCTTTGGGGTTCCAAGATGTGAATGTCCTTAATTAAGTATATGTATATGCCTGTAATCTGCCACAACACTCGAGTGGAGATCTACGGCATTGTACTGTCCATGTATGCCTGCAATCTGCCACAACACTCGAGTGGAGATCTACGGCATTGTACTGTCCATACAAAAAACGGGGTCAAAAATGGCCCCAATAATTTTATTAAAATTTTTGATATTAGAAATAAGATGTTTTATAAGAATAATGAATATCGAAGACATCAATAATATATTAACTGAGATTTCAAAATTAAAAAATCAAGGAATTGAATTATCTGATGGTCTCGACAGTGAAAAAATATTATCCGATTATGAGATTATTAACGAACAGTCGAAACGGGGGCGTTTTACCCTGGCCCGCGAGTATTTTTTTATAAAACGATTACAACATACGATCAATGAAAACTTGTACCACAATGACGCAAATGCATTCATTGGACTATTCACTGCCGTTGAAATAATACGAAAAAAACTCGGACGTGTTTATGAACGACGCCGGGAGATTTCTAGTAAGATCAAAAACATTAGAAGGATTATAGACGAAAACTCCGTGGAGCCCCCGATGGTACACTCGGCGGAAAATTAGAAAATTGCGGATCAATTTACAATAATGGTAGGTGAATCACTTACTACTCGGCTAGCCAGAGAGCGGCTAGCAGCGCTTAAAAAGTTTATACCGTTACGAGACAGGGTGAGAGAGAAACTTCAAACGCGACAACAAATGCAAACCGATTTTACTGTTGGAAGCGAACAACTCTTTGCCCCGGTAACTAAAGCGACTAAGGATGTTACAGCGGCAACTGTACCCGTTCTTGGTGCGCTTGAAAAGATAGCGGCAGAGACAAAACAAACAAAAAGGTCTTTAGAAACACTCCCTGCAAAAATAGCGGCTGCTACAACACGGAGGCCACCACCACTCGCTATAACCGAACCACAAGAACCTTATGTTACAATGGCCGACGAGGAAGAATTAGGTGCTACTGCGAAAGAACCAGAAGAAGAAATACCCGAAGAAACACCCGAAGAAACACCGAAAGAAAAAAAGAAAGAGGGAAATATACCCCGTAATGTTCTTAAAAAGTCCGCAATAGATCAAATTAGAGACATCGACGACGATGAAGAATTAGTTAATTTTGTTGCTACAACATCAACTAAGAGCATTCGAGATGAGTATATCAATGAAGGTTACAAGAAAAAAATAACCTCGACGGAGAACTGGGCAAGAATAGTGTATTTAGCGAGTAAACATAGAGAAGCATTACCACATCGTGGTGATCCCGATTACGATAAATTCCTCGAGAAAGTTAAGAGTAGAACACCAAAAAAAGGAAAAGGATACCCTGTTGGTAAAGAATCCTACGGCGTTACCTGCCCTAATAGTGTTCTCAGTGATATATCACGGCTGGAAGTACTAATTGGAGGAAAACGAGCCGGAAATAACTCTACGGAAATAATCAATGAGGCCGCTGATATTTGCAAGCGGTTATTTGCAGGCGGTATTATGGACATTAATACATATCGAACGCTCATAGACGAACTCGTGGATGATTAATTGGAAAACTGGTGTTTTTAATAAGGATGATCATACACTACAACCATGATAAACCAGTACTCGTCTACGTGGTAAACTCGCGATTGCCTATTTACCGCGCGTACTATGGAGATGGTCTCGGTAGCACCATTGCGGGGTTATTTACAAGAATGGCTCCAAAAGTAGCGCCGTTAGCCAAACAATTAGGAATGAAGGCTATTGATGTTATTCGTGATAAGGGTATTAGTGCCATTGGAGATGTTGCCGGAAGGGCGTTTTCAGCCGCGCGGGACAAACTAATGTCATTGGTGAAATTCAGGAGAAAAAAACAGAAACCACCGGTAATGCCATCAACGACAGTGATGCCTGCAAATGTCAGTAAAGTAATAAATAACGCCGTGGAAGAAAAATTAGAGTCGTTGGCGACGACTCAGTCGTTGGCGACGACTTCGCCATCCGCCGATGCGGCAACCAACGCGCTCATGAACGCGATAGCGGGGAGTGGTTTAAATTCAAAGAATTTACGACGAAAAAATCGCAATTGAAAACATCAACATGATAAATAATAGAATGTTTGCGCGTACCGCTGATCCCGCGTTTGATATGGACGCCCCAGTACGCAGGGATGATTCTGTCCGTGATTATCAATATTATTCTTATTATGCAGCGCAACCCGACCTACGATCGCGAATTGAACTTCAAGTCCAAGATACCAGTAAATATTTTTTGCCGTGTGAAGCGTTTATCGAAATTGAGGGAGAACTCGTGACAAATGCCGCCGATAATGCACCATACGCAGATGACCATCGTGTTCGAGTTGGCTTCGTCAACAACGGTATCATGGCGTTATTTGAGAGCGCTAGATATCTTATTGACGGGCGAGAAATTGAATCAATAGAACGCGAGGTTGATGTTGCAACGACGATAATTGGGTTGGCGAGATACTCGGATGATTATACAAGATCGGCGGGCCCATCTATAATGTTCGCAAAGGACTCCACCGATAACGCTGATCATATTCAGTACATTAACGTGCTGGTGGAAAGAGATACCGCATTTAATAATCAAGCTGAAGCAGCCAACCCAGACCGCAGAGCAAGACCGGGTGCTGAGTTCAATATCATAAAAAGTACTAACGATAATTTTAATCTAGGGTTTGCAACACGAATAGGAATGTTGCAAGGACCACGCCGAAAGTTTTCATGCGCGATTCCACTCCATCACATATTTGGATTCTGCAGAAATGTTAGAAAAGTTGTCTATGGGGCTAAGCATACAATCGCGCTGACGCGAAGGGGCGATGATAACAATGCAATATGGCATGCTGCTGGCGTCGCTGCCGGTAAAGTCATTTTAACTAAAATGGCATTGTGGATGCCGGTGCTGACTCCATCAGTTACCACGGAAGCACGATTGTTAGCATTTATGGAACAGGGAGGGAAATCGCTGTTGAGTTGGCTAACGGTAACAACTGATGCTAAAGAGGATAACGTCGCCGATACGTTTACATGGCACCTAGCATCAAAACAGGGTGTTTCAGCCCCGCGTCATATATTCATAGCGCTACAGAATAGGGAACGATTGGGCAGTCAAGAACGCAGCCATATGATATTTGATCGATTAGGAGTCATGGAGGTTTCGCTGAGAATAAACGGACAACAGGAACCATCCGAGGATATACAGCTTAATTACGGTGACAACCATGTCGCACGTGTGTATCATCGATTGCTGTCATATATGGGTCGTGATCAAAACGTCGACACTGGTTTGCAAATATCACAACTTGATTTTAAAAACCTGTATCCGATTTATTACTTTTCGTTGGAACATCTTGATTTAACGAGACAATCCGTCGTTGATATACACTTCAGAGCTCGTATAGCCCCGGGTAATGTTAATTACAGAGCGGTCGCTGTCATTCTCAGCGATAAATCAATGCTGCTAGAAGGTGTTGGTGGACGAATGAGAATCGTTGATGCGCCAGTGGAAAACATGTAATTGAAAGCACAAACGCGTTTACAATAAAATGTCGTATAGTGTTGTCAGTGTAGAGTTGACTGATGGTCAAGTCAAGAAATTACGATCAAAGTCGGCTAAACAATGCGGGACCACAATAACGCTGAAGCCGTCGCAGATGGCGGGTGGTAATCATAAGATATCGTTGACGGCGCGTCAAATAAAACATTTCAATGATGCGATGAAGAATAAAAAGGGTGTTCAAATAGATTTTTCAGCCGCAGCAATCAAAAACATGGAAAAGACCGGTGGGATATTTCCGCTGTTAGCTGCGATTCCAGCGTTGATTGCCGCGGCGGCCCCAGCAGTGGCTAAGGCGGCGGCGTTAGGAGCCGTTGGTACCGCGGCGGGAATGGCATTGAAGAAGGCAACCGGGAAAGGCTACAAAAAAAAACGACCCGTGGCCGGAAAGGGTCTAAGACTACCGGGAACCCCGTATTCATGGTATTCGGGAAAGGGTCTAAGACTACCGGGAACCGTTTATTGACTCGAGAGTCAATGACTCCTGAGTCTATGACTCCCATGTCTAATTTTGATTTAATAGACGCCGCAAACGCGTTAGCGATAAAAAACTTCAGAGGTGTTTTCATGAGGGATCAATTACCGGCGGCACCAAGGAATATTGAAACCGGTATAATTAACCTCGATGGGTCCTCCGGAGCGGGAACTCATTGGGTTGCATACGCGATTGATCCGCGTGCGATCGTCTATTTTGATTCATACGGGTTAGCCCCGCCGAAAGAGTTCATGCGGTATGTCGGGGCGTGTTCAACCCGGGCGTGTTCAGCCCCGGTTTTTTATTCCACGCTGCCAACACAGCGATTAAGCGACCCACCGATATGTGGCCGTGAAGTATTGAACGTACTCGCGGCGATTTCATCATCGCGAAAACCACCTCATGTGGTTGTAAACGAATACACTAGTGGGGTCGTAGAAGCTCAACGGATTTTAGAGAATAACATTTACAATAATAATGATTGATATCTGGGGGCGACCGGTTTCGGCGCTGAAAGAATCCACGGAAACGGCCGCCGCCGACATAAAAAAACTAATTGAGGATGAAATCACTGATATGTTGAATCTAACAAGTGTTGACCCAGGCGAAATAGTTGTATTTCAAGACCGCCAGGGTAAATTGAAATCCGGTAATGTGTCACTGAATGACGTTTTAATACGACAGCGTGATACCGACGAGGGCGCTATCGCGTTGTATACCGCCGACGGACGACTCAGACCGGGTGGACATATATCAGCGGTGACGGATAGGGTAACATTAGTCCAGGACGGTTTTACAAGGTTAGATAGATCGGTGACCGAACTTGACGCGCAGGTGAAAAAATCTGCCACCGAGGTGAAAAAATCTGTCGCCGATATACAACTCACTACTGCTAGTTTTTTTGGAACCCCGACGGTAACCGAACCGAATCTTGCAACAATAAAAAATACTATTTTGGAGTTTACGACGCTGTCGGGCCAATTTACCTCGTTACGAAAAAATGTTAACAGGATCGATGACAACTTTGATAAATTCCTTGGTAAAAAAAATGCCAAACCGGATGAAATCACAATAACTATAAATGATATCACTGCGTATGGACAGGAAATAGAAACAATCAAAACTGATGTTGCAACGAACAAAAGGAGTGTAGACGCGCATGAACGGGAAATAGAAATAATCGGCGCTAATGTTGCAACGATCATAAATAATGTAGACTCGCATGGACGGAAAATAGAAACAATCAAAACTGATGTTACAACGATCATAAATAATATGGACACGCATACACAGGAAATAGGAACAATCAAAACTGATATTGAAGCGAACAAAAAAAATGTAGACGCGTATTGGCGGGGAATAGGATTAATCAAAACTGATGTTGCAGCGAACAAAAAAGGTATAGACGTGCATACATATGAAATAGGAACAATCAAACTTGATGTTGCAGCGAACAAAAAAAGTATAACCGAGAATACACGGGAAATAGAAACAATCAAAACTAATGTTGTAACGATCATAAATAATGTAGACGCGCATGGACAGAGAATAGAAACAATTAACACTAATGCTATAGCGAGCAAAAAAAGTATAGACGTGCATGAAGGGGAAATAGAAGTACTCAAAATTAATGTTATAGCGAACAAAAAAAGTATAGACACGCATATACAGGAAATAAATACACTCATTACTAGGGTTGCAGCGAACAAAAAAGATGTGGACACGCATATACAGGAAATAGGAACGATTAAAACTGATGTTGAAGCGATTAAAGACGGACTACCGAGAGTAGCAGAGCAATTCGAAAAAATAAAAATCCCTCATGAGAACATCATCAACACAGTATACACAATTCGGCATGGATCATTCGATTGGACTCCTACACAGAATACAGTAAATATTACCGCAACTGTTAAGGGTATTTATCGATTGACACTGGTTTCAATGATGCAGTTTAATATATTATCGTCGAGTTCATCCGGGTTTAACAATACAATATCAACAATTATAGACAAGAACGCAACTGAACTGTTTACAATTTATGCCGTTGATAGAAATCTAGCCCGGGCAAACATCACATGGTATGTGGAATTTGCAGCGAATCTAAGTAATTAAAAACACTAGCTCTTTTAGAATAAAAATGACCACCAGGGTAATTGAATCAGAGGCATCACCAACGTCACATCAATATCGATTCGATACCGCAAAAGAATTCTCCGCGAATCTGAAAACGCTTTCCGAACAATACCGTGCAAAAATAAAAAAATACCGCCGAAAAATAACCGCCATCGACGCGGTCGTGTACTCGGTGTCGGGCATAGTAGCTGGCGCCGGTGTTATTTTATCCACGGTGACCACGATAGCCCCGATCGCTGTTCCAATCGCTGTCTCCGCAATGACAACAGTTGCTGGAGTCGCCAACGCAATCACTAGGAAGATATCATCGTGTTTTCAGAAAAAACTCAACGAGTATACAGTAAAACATCAAATAGTATCCGACGCGTACTCGAAATTATCCGGGTTGATCTCGTTATCGATTGATAATTTGTTCGTATCCGATGTTGAATTCTCCACGATGGTCCAGTTGTATAGCTCCGCGATGTCAAAAATCGAGGATTTTCAACTGGAAGCCGGAACCACCTCAATGGGCTCTGGTTATTAATATTAAACACTAAAGACAACAAATAATAATAATGTCGCTGAACCCCGAAGGGTCTCAATTACTTCAGCGGATCGCGGAGAACACCACTCCGGTACAAACAAGTATGATATCAATAACGTCAACGAAACCCGAATTCAGTGTGAACTTCCCATCACCGGTTCCAGTGAAGGAAATAGCGCTGGCAAAATTGCGAGTATATCACAGTTGGCCTAATATTCGAGCGGACGCATTTAACGGACAACAACCTAATAACTCGCTGGTTTTTGCACGGACAAATAAACCCGATGGAACCCCAGACTGGAAGGAGGTTACAATACCAACTGGGTCATACCAAATAGAACAAATCAATAAAGAATTTCAACGCAGGATAAAATCGATCACAGGAAAAGAATCAAAAATCGCTATTACGGTTCATGAACCGACGTTATCGTCGACGATTGAAATAAGCACACCGGGGTATATGGTTGATATCTATAACAGTTCAATAAGAACCATACTAGGTTGGCCTAAGAATCCACCTCATGAAAACCCCGCGGACAAGCAATCGTATCATGAGATTAATCCCAGTTATCGAGATGTTTTGTTTATTATGAAAAACGCGTCACCCCCCGACTGGTTTACATTTCAAGACAGGAATACCATATATTGGTATTTTAGGGACGAGAAAACTCCTGGATCGGTCTCGACGGCCGAAATTAATTTAAATGATATCGATAGGTTTTTTATCGAGATTAATCGTATTTACCAATCACAACTAGAACAGCTACGGGAAACAAAAGCACAAAAACACGTTGAGGTGTTAAATCAACTTATATCAGACATGGAATATATCAATGAACGAATCGTCGGGGTAATATCCGCTAGCAGAACTAATGATAAACAAAAATTCCTAACCGAGTATAATATCGCAGAAGCCGATTTACCCGATTTTAAGTTTCCAAGATACAACGCGCCAGAACTAAGAAAGTCTCTTAATGATTTTATCAGTCCATCAACTTATATCCTCAGACACGATAACGGAGATGGTGGTAGGCATATTGCTCCATACAACGTAAATATCGCATCGGTGATAGCGATCAATCTAGTGTGTGATGTTATCGAAGGGAGTTATCAGGTGGATACCAAGCAATCAAATCAAGCTCAACAGGGGTATATCCTTTATTCGTTTTCACCAACAGCCCCTCCGGGATTTTTAATCGTTGAGAGTCCGATTAATCCGGTCTATATGCGATGCCATGATCGGTTTTTAACGAGAATTAATTTCAGACTTACCGATCAGTCAAATAACCTAATTGATCTGCAAGAGGAGGAGTTAGTGATCACTCTGTTTGTAAGATCATTGTAAATAACCACTTAGCAGCAGAGGGGGCGATGACATCGACGCGGTCGTCGATGTGCTTACCGGACGCTGACGACGCTGGGGATCGGCGCGCAGAAGGTGTTAATTAAACCAAATGACGACGCGACGATCCCCCAGCGTCGTCGTCGTTTTTTTTTTACCAGGCGCTGACGACACTAGATCGTTGAGTGCAGAAAGTAATAATTAAGCAAAATAACGATTGGACAAAATGTCCGATTCGCCCCCTCTGCTGCTAGTCCAGTATTTCATTTATAGATATTTCAGTATCGTTAAACCTTAAAAGCTATTAATGTATTGGTATGAATTTATATATTATAGTTGTCACTCGTTTCAATGTTTATGTAAATTGTTTTTTCTTAAGTTTTGTTTTGTCTCTTACTGCTCTGTAGATTTCTTCATGAATGAAATGCTACCTACAAATCCAATTTCTCCAAACTATTACATTCTTTGCGTAGTTTACAAATCTGTCCGCTATGAAATCATTACTGAATAAATACATTTTTTTCATGGTTGTTCTGGCATGGGATAGTTTTTAACTAACTTCGTGTTGAACGAATGACTATCATATCCAGGCAAGTTATGAATGAACAATGGCTGGCATTTTCGGATACTTTCATTTCCGACGCAATTCTTTATATGCGTAAACACCATATGTTATGGATTTTTTCAGGTATGATTTCTTCAAACACTACTTCTACAGTTTCGCTCAACCCATCTTAGGATATTTTGTTGCAAATCTATTTACCTCTGTAAACAATTGGTTTCTATCCCATGTGAAATAAAATGAGGTGGATATTAAACATTGGTGGAATGTGTTAGTTTTTAGCTGCATTTTATTGTTAGGGATATCTCAGACTCCCCGACGAAATGTATTCAGATATTTTAATTATCAGGAATGCATCATATACCTGGATGGAATGAATTTAGCGTTTCTTGGGTTGTCAGTGCAATGTCAGATATTTATTGCGAGATTTTGCCTTTCATGAATATTTAGAGATATATCAAATTCAGTTTCAAGATTTCTCTCTTCTAATTTTACAGGACATTGCTTAAACTGCACCCACCCTCACTTAAATTGGATGGTGTATATTCATCTCATTCAGTAATATTTGTGATATATTGTACAATGTTTAATTAATATTTATTATCTATGTTTATTACATTCAGGCAAATATATGTATGAACTTCTTCGAAAAGTTTGATATCTACATGTGTGCAACGTTTAAATATTCGTTCCACTCAAACATCTGTACTGTGCTTGCAGTTATTTCCTGTCGTAAGGTTTTGAGTAGAATTATTATTTGCATTTCAATTCTGTTCAAGATATTCAAAGGTACGGGTCTGTGGGAATTTTTAAAAAAAAAATTTATTGGCTCGGGTTGCTCTAATTCATGATGGGTTCGTCCATAAATCTATCTAACCTTCAAAGAACCAAATCGTCGAATTTGCCTTGTTGAAGATCTTCAAATATGGTTAAATGCTGCTTTAGTTATCTCCCTTTTTTGTTGAACATCTTCAAATATGGTTAAATGCTGCTGAAAAATTAATACATCCATTCTTTTTTTGACACCGTAAAAATTCTTAAATTTCCTTGACACTATTATCTACGTACTTTTGTTACGATTCTATTCAAAATTCATACGTCCGAATTTGTTTAGAGTTAGGAGACGTATTGTTTTTTTTACTAAGATGGAGGGGGCTAGTTAACAGCACTCTCATGAACACCCGAAGTGTGACACTGTTGTCAGCTAAAGACAACTGCTATCTGTTCAATGAATACTGAAATACGTCACTACTTTCTGAGCACAAGACTGGCTGTACTTATTGGTTCATGTTAATGCATTAGGTATCTCTAGAACCAGAGGCTTATCTTTTTGGGTTGCATCGCCTAAAACTTCTTGTTAATCTTTCTGCTGCAGAAAAGCATTATTTTGCTTGGAATAATTGTCAAATTCGAGAACCAGAAGAGCCATATCAAAGTTTTAGAAGAAACAACAGCAATAACAACAACAACAACAACAACAACAAGTACAACAAACCAGCAAAAAAAAAATATGGATTTTATGATCGTTCTGTCAGAATTATTTTCTCCAAAGACATTACCATACAACATAAGCACCAAAAGTCCAATAAAATGTGTATGATATTGAAACATTGATCTTACGTCATACAAATTTAATCAGTTCGTTTAAAAATTACCAAGACAAGTTGTGCAAAATTTCATTGTTTTTCTCTGCATACTTAAGTCTTTGTTGTTATTGCGGTAAATGGAAATGAGGGATGGGTGGGGCGTGGGGAGATAGTGGGCATAACATCTACAGGCCTAAATGTATTTAGCGGACGTACTTTACGAACGTATTGAACAAAATGTTGTCATTTAAATGCATCCGAAAATATGAAAGTTTACAGTACTATTAGTTGTCCCACATCTCTTTCTACCGCCAGAATTAAAAAAAAATTAGAGCTATGCATGTTCTCTTTGTAAAATGGCACTTTTTCTTTCTTGGGCGAGTCAACCCAATGGTGGTTTGATCAAATGATATATAAGTACGTAAACAGTTACAAACTGACACCAGACGCTCGAAACATAAGGGAGATTACTTCTTTCAAACTGATATTAGTTTCAGAAATTATGCCCCTTAGACCATATGTTCAAAATATGCAAGATAAATTTATACGAAATTAAAATCAGTAAAGAATGGGGGTGGGGTGGGGTGGGGGCTGAGAGAGCCTCTACTGTAATGGCAATTTAAAGACTTAGTTAAACAATTCGCAAATGTGTACCAAAGAACAACATTTGCCTACTATTTTTATTGTAAGTTCATCGGCATGAGATACTGATTTTAGCGATTCTAAAAGGCACAGTATTGTCAGATTATCGTGGACCTGTATGATACAATTCATAAGAAAAAGGGATAGGAGGAATTCGATGTTATGTAGCTGGCATTTCCTTAAGAAGGCTGTATGGTTTGTACAAGTCATCCAATGTCTTCCGACGTCACCAAACCGGTCACCTAGTATATCCAATATAAGAAGTGCTAATGCTTTCAATATAAATGTCAAAATAAAAATATAAATAAAGCTTGATTAAATTTGCCCAAATGTACCACATAGCTACACAAAGAGACATTCAATGCTCAGTTCGGTATTATTAATACATTTAAAAAACGACTTCACGTCACCGTCGAATTAAACTTAACATTTTGCTGAGTCATTATTGCTAATGTGAATGAATGGTCTGATAACAGTTCCAGTTAATCGACAAATTTCCCAAGCCTTTTTGTCAGATGTCCTCGAGTGAGGAATGGGGTTTTTGGAGTAAGGATCGAACAACAGGAGAAGGAGAATGAATAAGGGTATTAGAGTGGATAATGGAGATATGCATAGAAGTAAAACTTATTGGCTTAAAAATTCCATTTTTGATTCACATCATTTTCTAAATTATTTTTCAGCATTTGTCTGACACTGAAATGGACCCCATGTCGCTGAGGCGCAACCTTCTTCTTTTATTGAAAGCAGATGACAATCTTTACATTCAAAAGTTTGAACACTTCTTCACAGAGGCGCTCGGTGAAGTATGTGAACTTTATACATAAATAACTCTTCCCTCTCTCTCTCTCTCTCTCTCTCTCTCTCTCTCTCAGGGACCCTGAGTGACCGAGTGGTATATGGCGCTTGCATTTGCAGATCACTAACATCTCATCTGTCTCCGTGGGTTTGAGTCACGGCTCCGACAACATAGGTATGCGAGAAAGATTGTCAGTAACTTCCCGTGGGTAGGGGATTCTTCCCGAGATTTTTGCAGGTTCATTCTGCACCAATTCTACTGGCCCCACCTATCAGCAGAGGGGGTGAGCCCACCTCATTTTAGAAGCGTCGTCTATGAAAGCTAAGGCCTCCCACGAAAATGAAAAATAAATAAATAAAAATAAGGTCAATAACGTGAAACCGAAGCCTCTAACTTTCTGAGTGTCTCCCAAGAGAGACTAAAGGAGTGTCTCTCGGCGGGGGTGGGGGGGTGGGGTGGGGTGGGGAGGGTAGTAACTTGTTTTGTTACTTTCTTTTCGCGTTAGTGTTTTTTGGCAAGTATGCATGAATGTTTACTGTTATGACGCTTCATTGAGGTCGCGCCTTCTCTGCTGCTGTTTTATCCAAAAATGTATCAAGGCCTATTAGCTATCGTGATCGAGGGTCATGTAAGTTTATTGTTATAAATCCATGCGGGGTTGACTGTGCCCGTGAAAAGTTTTTAAATTTAATTATATCCATATCAACGCTACACCAGGTCTGGTGAATATTTTGTAACGTATGCGTATTTGTTCCGTTTAATACAACTAAAATATTACAGTTATCTCTGATCACTTTTGGTATTTGTGTATACCGCTGAGTAACATACATATTCTAGCTGGATTTTATTGTTTGTGCATCATCAGATCGTATACAACTAAACTGTTAATGAATCCATCAACGTCGTCTACCGATGGTGCTTCATCAATATCAGTTATAAAATTAATAACATCATGACCGTCTTTGCTTAACAAGTTTGAGATTTCATTAAAATCTTTATGAACATCGTTGCATCGCTGATCATCTACAGACGAGCTACTAAATACAACTTATCCCATTTGATCCATCTCAGTATAAAATTAAGTAGCAATTGTGTTTTACCAGACCCAGATGGACCTATGATAATTGCTCTGTTAGAATTTGATAACGATGGATGATGCTAAACCGGTTCTTGCTTTCGCGTCGCTGAGGAATAAATTACATCCATGTTGTAGAAATATAATAAATAATATGGATCTATATTGTGTAAAATGTAGAACACCCACCCCCACACATGGACTAACAATTGTAACAACAAAAAGTTAAAAGGCATGCGGTTACAGGCCAGTGTGAACGATGTGGTACAAAAAATATAAATTTATTTCCAAGTATATCAGTGGTGATATCGCTACGTCGTTGGGAAAATTACTAGGAACTCCATGGGCTAACATCTTCCAGGATATAACTGTTGTGGTCCCGGTACTCGACTTGATATTAGACTTGATAATCAAGATCATCCAAGGCCTGGTGAGTATCTAGCAAGCGCTATTGATAAAGCGTGTCACGCTGATGATGTAGCTTATCGAGTAAAGGGTCTTGAGCAGCGACATATTGCAGATGTGAAATTAATTCATGCGTTAAATACCATAAAAAAATAAATCTTTTAAAGAATCATTAGCTAATTGGTTGGAATTTCCCGAGGTGGTAATTAATCATCCGATTATTGAAATAATGGAGTCGATTTATTATAGCCCAAGATGATACTGGAGGGGTAGAGCAGCGATTAGTAAACTCGCCGACGCAGCAAACGTTACACGTTCTTTTGCTGAAAAATGGTTAGCACGACAGGCAATTTGGCAAATTAACTACCACCGCTTAAACGAATCTAGTACTCACATTTTGATGTCAATGTTCCACATGAAGTTCATCAGGCAGATATATTATTTTTACCGCATGATACGATACAAATTGGTAGACGTTGATTAACATACAAATACGCCCTTACTGTCGTTGATTTTGCAAGTAGATACAAGGAAGCGGAACCATTATCAACGAAAACAGCAACTGACGTAGCTTCTGCGCTTGAACGAATGTATCAACGTGGTGGTCTACGATGGCCACATCTGCTACATGTTGATCCTGGTAAAGAATTCCATGGTGCAGTATCATCACTGATGAAAAAACATAGCGTCAAAATACGACGACGACACACTGCAATTCATCGCGGTCAGGCAATTTTTGAACGATTTAATCGAACACTTGCTGAGCGGTTCTTTGGATATCAATACGCGAAGGAAATAATTCAAAAGAATATAAGATCTCGTGAATGGGTTGCAAGATTACCAAGTGTGATAGCTGCGTTAAATAATGAAATTACTCGAACAACTACCATAAAACCTATTAATTCGATCAGAAAGCAACACATACCAATACAACGACATGATTTTTCAAAACAACCAGTATTGGGTGATGTTACTGTAAGATATATGAATCCGGTGATCTTGAAGGTGGTAAAAAAGAGCGACTGATCCTATTTGGAATATTACAACGCATACAATTTCTTGCGTGGTAAGATCCACGGGTAGACCCGCAATCTACAGATTAGATTCAACTGCTCTTCAACGTTGATTTACACGTGAACAATTACAAGTAATTCCTGAAGATGCACAATTACAAACGCGATCACTTTTATAACCTGCTAGCACCTTTACTTCGATTACAATCAAGACAGGTCAGCATTACATTTTCGCGTGCATGACCAACTTTACTATTAATTCTACCCACATTAAATTGTCTTGGATTATTAAGAATATTGCATCATAACATTACTGTGTTACAACTCGCACAATGAGTATTCTGTTGTTGTTTCAGTGTCATGATGAATTCAACGCCGAGATTAAAGTCGCGTTTTTTTTGTTGTCACATTGTTTGTAACCAACTAATTTTTTTCTTACTATATCATCGCTAACAACATCGTTATTGGTGTCAGCAGTTTCTGTAGCGTCTATGACGATTCTCCGCAACTGAGATTTTTTTCGGACTCGAGACACTGCGAGATAAACTGTTTGACCAGCGATCAGCGACGATCCAAACAACTGTGTCAGAAATAGTTAACCCCTGAGATGAATGAATTGTCATTGCGTAGCCCAGCGTCCATGGAGTTTTGTCCCTGACTGAGTCAGGGGTTAAAGCGCTCTCAACAACACTGACATCAACTAAGACAATATCATTTAATACGAAATCATGTTTTTCTGATGATCCTTGTATATCAACGTCAATAGTCTGCCGTCGCGTATCAACTGGTCTATAACACAATGGTAAGGGTAGATTTGAAAACTTTTCTTTATGCAACTGAAATAACCGCTGTTGAATTGTATCACTATCTTTCTATCTGCCACTATTAAATCATTTGGTCTCCACACTTGAAGAAAATCGTTCACAGAAGTTTCTGAAATTATTTCACGCATTATTTCACACTGATTTTTATTCGGTTGTGGTCTGATTAATTTCTTTAATTCCCTTTAATTGGCAAAGTGAGCTGCAACCGACAGAACGGTATAACACTTACTCAGCAATTGTTCACGATCAGGTGGTGTATATTTCTGCGCAAGATTTTTCATTTGTTCGTGAAGAGATTCTAAACGATAAATCTCTCCGCAAGGCCGCACAAATTGATCATAGTTTTCATCATCAAATGAACTTTGATATAACCATACTGATATAGGATCATTTTTACTTATTTCGTTAATAGAATGAACCGTATCTCTGCGATAAGACCTAACGGTACGATTTCGTGGAAATATTGTTACTAAATATTGCTACTTTGCCAGCAGTAGCGCCACTTCCTTCATGCCAAATATTGTCCACGCGTGCGCGTTATGATCAATAAATTCAATCGGAGCTCTTCCTTTTCTATAATGTTTCGAATCGTGTAAAATCTCTTTTTTTATCGTTTTTATTATTTTTGGGAATTCTAGTGTTTCTAGCCTATCGACATCATTTATTATAGCTCCGGTGTCCTTGACTGATTCGACCCATTTGTGTATTTTTTCACGTCGTATATCCGTTAACCCATTTCCACGTATCGCATTTGTAAAATGTCCGTTGCTCGTTCGGCTACAAAATTTAGTCTTGACAATTTCATCGGCGCAAGATCATTAACGCTGGGTTTATCATTTAGCGATAATATCGATTTACCACCTGGGCCCATAAAAGAAAGTTATCACTGTTCTTAAGCAAGTGATGGAGTCATTATCGGCATCCACAACAAACATTTAAATAATATTACTTTGCCAGCAGCAGCGCCACTTCCTTCATGCCAAATAGCATCATTATCATCACCTTATCTTACAAGTACAATTGTATGTTTGGCTCCAAAAATAACTTTTTTAAGATTTCTACAAAATCGAAAAATATGGGACAGTGGAACCACGCATGAAAATCTTCTACGATTACCCATCAACAGTAATTGACGTGATCTAAAAGATAACTTGTAATCTGGATTAGCATTAATAATCATGTTTTCTATAGCAGCGTCAGCAGGAGGAGCAGCGCGGTCTTTTGGTCGCCTTATCTCATACGGTCTGCCATCAGGATGGTCAGCATTAGTCTTGACAAATGTCATTGACGGACCAGCTGTTCTGGCATAATCATCTGAATATCTTGCTAGACCTAATATCGTTGTGGCAACGGCAACATTATCCTGGATTGTTTCAACTTCTTTTCCATCAAATATATATACAGCACTTCTGAATAACGCCATGATGCCATTATTAACAAAGCCAACTCTGATATTCTGTATTAGCGATGACGTCTGTTACCAGTTCTCCTTCTACTTCAATAAATGCTTCAGCAGGTAAGACATATCTGAGCGTATCTTGAACTTGCATTTCAATTAGTCCACGCTGATTTTGTTGTCGTGCTTCATAAGAATAATTCTGATAATTGTGTATACATTCATCTTTAAGGATTGGTGCGTCCATGTCAAACGTTGGGTCAGATATACGTTTAAACATTTTATTATATTTATGATCGTCTAAAACGAAGACCACTTCGGGAAATTCCATTTCGAGGAAGTCTGCTTCCAGCTATCAGACTTGTATTTATACTGTTTTTTGCTTCACGAGCTAGTTCTGCTAGATTTTTTTTGCAGCCTGATTTATTATCGTACTTACATTTGCAGGCATACCTTCAGTGCTTGGTAATTTTACTGTGACTGGTTTTACCGGTTGCTGTGATTTTCGTCGTATTAATCGCGCTAGTCTATCCTTGATTACTGAGAATGCTTTACGACAACATTACCAACAGTACCAATTCCTTTATCACGAACAACGTCAATATATTTCATTGTTAATTGTTTTGCAATCGGTATTGCTTTTGAGGCTATCCTTTTGAATAGACACTGAACAACATCGCTTAGTCCATCAACGTAAATCGCTTCATAAGTAGATAATCGCGAATTCATCACCCTGACCATTACAGGTCCACGTTGAGCATTATGTACGATCATCCTATTTATTATTTATTTTTCTAATCACTGAAGACGCTGTCATCTGCGATCTCAACAATAAGTTCCCGATGAACATCGATGTCCATGATACCGCCTGCAAATAATCTTTGACAAATATTAGCTGCTTCATTAATAATTTCTGGATAATTATTTCAAGCACGTTTCCCTCCAATCAGAATTTCTAGTCGTTCTACATCAGACAAAACATTGTTAGGACAGGCAATTAAACCACTTCCTCCTGACATAGTGAAGGTAGAAAAACCACATCCGGTTGCTCATTCTTCCTCACTTGTTGTTTCCGCTTTTTTCTGAAATAGTCTTAAAGGTGATCTTTATAGTTTTGCTTTTTTAAGCAGTTCTCTAGACCTTTCAAGTTCCAACATCAACCTTTGCTGCGATGAAGAAGATTGTTGTTGTTCTATTTGTTGCAGAGGTGGAGGAAGTTGATTTGAAGGCTCTTGCTAGGGAGATTGTGGTCGCTGTTGTTGAAGTTGTGACTCCAAATAAAATCTATTTATTTCGATAATATATTCATTGTAATACACGCGATATAGCCATTTAAAATAACTAGCGTCACAGCAGTTTGTCTGATGGAAGAAGACATTCAGAAGACGTAGTAACTCTTTCAGTAACTTTTATGACAGGCCTAAACAATTGCTCTGTACCCTCTGAAAATTCAACTTGAGATTCTTGACGTTCTTGTATTTTTTGTTTAACAGAATCAAGAACGGAAAGAATTTTTTTGCTGCTTCTTGTCGTTCTCGAGTTAATCTAGATCTATGGGACTCCAACGTTGGTGCCGTTATTGATATAACAATGATTTAGTTACAGCAACAGAGGGGGGCGAGACCTCAGTGAAGCGTCATGACAGTAAACACTCATGCATACTTGTCATAAAACACTAACGCGATAAATAAGTAAAAAAGATCTAAGGCCCCCCCCCCATCCACTCCGGGAGTCTCTCTTGAGAGACAATCAGAAAGATAGATTCTTTGGTTTCACGTTATTGGCCTTACTTGTTTCGTTTTCGTAGAAGGCCTTAGTTTTCATAGACAACGCTTCTAAAATGAGGTGGGCTCACCCCCTCTGCTGCTCACCTATGGTCTATCATGAGCTACAAACTGGCGTTTTGGTGTATAATCCACCAGAAACAAAAGTCTCTCTCTCTCTCTCTCTCTCTCTCTCTCTCTCTCTCTCTCCAACATAACATCAATCTATTATTGTTATTATTGTTATTGGCATCCGTCTGTCTACGGAAGACGACGGTGTAGCTCCAGAGTAAGCTTTTGTTTCTCCTTCTTTCTAGCTCTCTTTTCAGCTTGTTTTATGTTTATGTCTTCCTCGGCTTTTTGAATGGCCTGTCTGACAGCTAGGCGCCAGGTGGAACGGTCGTTAGCACAGCTTTCCCAGTCGTTGACATTGATGTTGGCCGTCTTCATGTCCTTTTTGCAAACATCTTTGTAGCGCAGACGTGGTCGTCCAGTCGGTCGTGCACCTTCTGCTAACTCCCCATATAAATGGTCCTTGGGAATGCGGCCTGGGTCCATTCTCTTGACATGGCCGAGCCAGCGAAGGCGCTTCTCGCTCGGAATTGAGAACATGCTGTTCATGTTGGCGCGTTATAGATCCTCTGTGTTTGGTACATTGTCCTGCCAGTGGATGTGCAGAATGCGCCGCAGGCATCTCATGTAGAAGCTGTTGAGTGTCCTCTCGTGTCTCGCAGAGGTCGTCCATGTTTCGCTGCTGTAGGGGAGTGAGCTGAGCAGGCAGACTTGGTAGACAGACAGTTTGGTCTTCTCTGTGAGGTTGGGTTTGTTCAAGACCCTCTGATTAAGTCTGGCCATCACTGCCGATGCCTTGGCTATCCTGCCGTACACATCAGAACCAATGGAGATGTTGGACCCGAGGTATGTGAGTTCTCAACAACTTTCAAGTTGTACCCATAGATGGTGACGGAGGGAGGGGAGTCTGTGTCCTGCGCCATGATGTTCGTTTCCTTCAGATTGATGGTCAGTCCAAATTCCTCACAGGCGTGGGAGAGGCGGCATACCAGCTGATGTAGTCCATCTTCCGTGTTTGATGTCAGGCTGCATTGTCATGGAAGAGCAATTCACGGATGAGTACCTCTGTGACTTTAGTCTTACCACGGAGACGGGCGATGTTGAACAGTTTGCAGTCAGCCCTGGTATAGATTCACACTCCCTCGCTGCAGGCCTTGAAGGCGTACTGGAGAAGCATAGAGAAGACGATGGCGAAGAGCGTCAGCGCAAGGACACATCCTTGTTTGATTTCGCTGATGACTGTGAAGGCCTCCAAAGTGGCGCCATTGAAGCACACTGTGCTATGCATGTTCTCGTGGAACGACGTGACGAGAGCAAGCATTTGTGGGGGCAGCCGATCTTCTGCAGATGACTGAAGAGTCCACTCCGACTGACCAGGTCAAACGATTTCGTCAGGGCTGTGAAGGCAATGTAGATGGGCATCTGCTACTCGCGATACTTCTCCTGCAGGTGGCGTAGTGAGAAGATCATGTCTACAGTTGCCCTGACGGCTCGAAATCCACACTGGGACTCTGGGTAGACGCGGAAGGCTAGGATCTGCAAGCGCGCCAAGGTAACACGGGCGAAAGCCTTTCGGACGATGCTGAAGAGGGGCATGCCCTGGTAGTTGTTGCAGTCGCTCACTGGAGCTACGAAGCCTGGGAAGGGTGGTACGGAGAATCAGCTGTTGCCCATGCAGCAGATCTCGCCTTGCCACGCAGCTGTTGGACCCAAGGGAACGACAAATGCCGATACAGCTTAGCACCAACGGAGTCGCAGGGGTTGCCGGAATGACGTTGAAGTCTATGTCAGACTGTCTTAGGGACTCCGTCTCCTGATTTTCTGTTGGGGTTTACTCCCTTAGCCTTTCTCATGAATGGGTATAGCCGCAAGGCAGCAGAGGCTTGGAATCGGAGTTTTCCTTCTCCTGGATGAGCTATCATCCAAGGTGTACGAGTCGCATCTACCCGAAGCGACTGGTTTTAAGGCGCCAGTGGACCACCTTCACCCCTTCTCCTGTTAGTGCAAAACATGGTCCGCCGGACTTCGAAGCTAAGCCACTCATGAAGGCCAGGAGCTGGATTTTAGTTGACAGAGGCGATCAGAGACGCAAGCCGTATGGGGCATTTCTGGAGGAGTGGGGCGCTTGTCTCCCACTCCCACCCCGGCAATGTCAACCTTGGACCACACATCAATCTAGTTTATAAATACAAGTAAATATTAGCATCAATCTAGTTTATAAATACAAGTAAATATTAAATAGCCAGACAAGTAATATGTATATCTTTTAGATTCCACTCTTTTTAACTAAATTCAATGTCTTCCCAACAAGTAGGAGCTTTTTTAATAAAAAAATTGAAAATCGTTTTCAGGTTACAGGGATTGATCTTTGCATGTGCTAGAAGGGAACCGTATCCAGCTTCAATGTTTCTTTGTGTTGGTACGCAAAATCCTGAACATCTTTATATAATTTTAGTTATTTTCTAAGTTGGGTTTCATCCATTTTTGTAGATTAAAAGTTATGCCTCTGTACAACTTAAATTTTCATTTCCAGGACCACACCGAGCCTTCAGGAAAGGAGGTATTCCGTATGTTGGCCCCTTCCAAAGACCGTGACTATCTGTCCAGAGATGAAATCGAGAGAATGAGCATGAGTCGTCTTCTGCAAGTGGCCAAAATTTTCAACAAGATTCACACTCACGATCACGATGAACTTTAGATAGAGAACTTTTTATCTTATGCAAAATCCACCATTTTATACAAATCCTGTTTTGCTAATCTTGATTTCTAGTCCTGGCTTATTAATGCCCCCCCCCTCCCCCCCCCAGGAAAACGTAAAAGCTAAATGGTGTAAGTTGTATTGTCAAAACCTTAAGATACGACAGCCACAACACTGGAAACCATGACGGTCAGTAACAAATTCACTTAACGCAACTTTTGTCTGTCACAAATAATTCGTTGCTGCTAATATTTAATGGCTTACGTTGAAAGAAAAGAGTAGTTTTCGAGAATTATTTCAGGAACTCCTGTGCATACATACGAATTTGAAGTAGAATATACTAGTATTTCCCTGTGATCAACATGTTCGTGGATAAATTAAAACTAATAATAATCCTAAATTTAGTGCTTCACTCTGCATTGTTTGAAGTATATAAATAACGTTACTAGTGTGAATCAACTTAAAATTCCAATCCTCAATCTATATTTTTAAACATTTTCTTTATTAAGACAAAATATAGAAGGTGGATAAAAGGTGCTTCCTTGCCAAAAAATGATCGATGTTATCTGTAGGTACAGTCACAGATTTAAAATCGTGTTACTTGTATATATTTAAAGCGTACTCTCAGCTGTTGGGAAAAAATAAATTCTTGGAAAACTAGTCGAAAATGCAACATATGGCATCGACTGATGTTCCCAATGAATGGCTGTATCATGCATAGTTTTCTGTTAATCATCAATTTAAAGAAAAAAACTTTTTACCTACATTATTATTGTTGTTTTTTTTCTTCTCAGATTTATATTTAGTTCGATAAATGTTTTTAACCACGGTTATTGATAAACAAGACCACTCTGTGGATTTTGTTTACAGTTATAAGACAACTGTATGTAAGATTAAAGTAGCTGACGATCAGCGTCAGAACTTTATACAGAAAGTGGACAAGTGGACCTAGCCATTTTAAGGACGATTGGCTTGACGATTGTGGTTTCATTGTCGTTCCATCTGCTTGTCTATCTGCCTGTTTACAGTATATATATATATATATATATATATATATATATATATATATATATATATATATATATATATATATATGCATGCCACCGCATTCAAGGAAATTCACAGACCCGAAGCACGGAAATATTAACTCGATCCGCAAAGGTGTATATAGGTTTAACATATCCGGAACCTAGGCTAGCGAAGATGGGCTTTACTTGTTTCTTGAGGTTTCCTCGTCAACCAACAACAATCCAACACTGAAATCAGCAAAATTCCTTTAAGTTATTTGCAAGACATAACTGTAATTTAACTGTAAAGAAAACTTACTCTAGTCTTGGAAATGTACAGGCAGCACCGGCCTTAGCAAACGTGGGGCCCAATTAAGATCATTTTGGCGGGCCCCCTGAATTTATGAGCGGAGGCCCCCCTCTGAGCACCGCACTTGAAAATAAACTTTTAAACTAGTTTTATATGATATTGAACTTAAAGATTTCTTCCATCGCTTTAAAAGTACTTTTTCTCTCTCTCTCTGTCTATAGTTTTTGAAATTACTAATGCGGGGTAGGGCGGACTGGTCCAATTCGGCCTAAGCCGATCGTGTGTACAAATTGTTTCGGACCCATTTCGATTGTTTGGGGGTGGGGTAGGTAGGTGGTTTGTGGTGCAGAGATGCCATTATCGCTTCACCCTGCCCTTGCCGTGTATCTGACTCGTTAACAGAAAAGAACAGTTTCAATTCATATAGGGGAATCAGATAAAGTGGACTTGACCGAGTCACGAAATTGAACATTAGAACGATATAGATGGTGCATGCATAAAAAATGGTTCGGATCCGAAACGCTGTATATAGAAAATGGAAGTTGCTTAAGGGCAATTTCTTTGATGAAACCAGTGAAATAATGATTTATCATTTGTTTTGATGAAAGTGTTGCATTTGGTTGTTTTTGAAATACGAAAATCTTTTGAAGTCGTAGGCATTGTATAGGAAAGATGAAATGGAACGAAATTTTTTTACCTTACAAAGCATTTTAGATACCAACAATATTTAGAGGAAATGAAGATATGCTTTGAAAATATCAGCCTAATAAATTAATACCTCGACTCCATTTTTTTGCATTCACTCTGACTACACTAAACAATAAAACATCTTATCACATGATCGCACCCATGAAATTTAGATGATCGCTCCCGAAATTATACACCCCCACCTCTGAGGGTCACCACATCGACCCAAATAAACACAGCTTGGTGAACATGTAGTCAGCGACTAAGGCGTTGTAGGGGTTAACGATCGACTGACCGACATAGCTCTTTCCACCAACCGTGTAAGAAACATTAGTTAACAGACTACAGATGGGCATATCTTGCATGGAATTAACATCGGGATATGACATATAACATTATGATTCGTTGCAAGTGAATACGGTCTACACCAAATACAAATTTACAAATATATATTTTAATGCACAAACGCTATTTTACTGATCTACTGATTATACATGTAAATAGTAGAAATGGAGTCGATGCTACGGGAAAAAAAAACTTCGAATTTGTGTTTGGCATAACAAGACAATAAAGAAAAGCTTAACAAGTCATTTTGTCTTAAGCGCTCACATATATAGACCATAAGAATCGTAACTTTGTATCCATTTACTTCTGATGGGACATCAGCCATTTTCTTTGTGCAACGACAAGTGTAACCCTGTAATAACTAAGCTCGTTGTCTTTCAAATGTGCAGCGAACTTAGTAGTGTAGTGGGATACCCTAGGGTCTATAGGAATTATATGTTAAAACAGCGGGGTTTTACCCTGGGGTCTATGGGAATTTAACATAGGGAAATTTAACATGGGATGTATAGGGACAGGGTATTGGGACTGTCTAGCGTCAAATATAGTGGGTTTGTATAAGGAGACTATGAATGGAACAGATAGGTGACGTCATGTTACTGGACATTGGCAACAATGTCCACCAGCGTTCTATAAAGTGATATTCTCCATTCCACCAAGCGTTCTATCCAGTTCTATGTCTCGCCCCGCCAAGCGTCATAGCCTTTCACGGTGATATAGCGACAAAAGAAATGGAACAGTTGGGGTGCAGTCACAGTACTGGACAGTGGCAACAGTGTTACAAGGGGCTGACCTCAATCGGGCCCAACAGGAAAACAAAAGCAACAAAACTAAGCTTGGCGGGGAGGGACATAGAATTGGATATAACGTTTGGCGGGGCGTGAACGAACTTACGCGCGGGTATGACCAACGAAAACAAACATCGCCTTGCCGAGCTGGACCTTTCACTCGATATACATAAATAGACAAATACACAAATACAAACAAGTGAAGGAAAACATCCCTTACAATAACTTCACATAGTATCTACTATTCACACAGAATGGAAAAAATAACACATTATATACTATTGTTATGTATATTTGATTCAATTTATGTTTGAATTAATTTCATTGTCTGTAAGTTTTAACAAATTTTTAAAAATTTCATTGCATGTCAAAGTAATGTAATTTTGTTTACTAGGAATTTGATATTTTCCAGAAGTTAGTTTGACCTGACTGTTTAGTTGAAAACACCTAAAAATAGAACTTTGTATCTTTTTGTTGTCCTAGTTCCTGACCTTGATTGAAAATCAAGTAAACTTCTATTTCTAATGGATTTTTAACGTGTGAATGATAATAGTGAAATCTAGGCTGACTGGGACTACGTGACTTTGGACGTAAATACTTATACGCTGTTCTCGAAATTCTGGAGGGTCGACCCTCATCCGGGAATCTGTTTCGCGTCTCAAGTTACGGTTTAACCTTGGTCTATAGAGACGTTAGTCAGTTGGGCTTTTACACTGCAAAGTGTTTGTTTGTGACCAGTTTGGAGTTACATTTTAATATTTATTCAAATTATTTGGATTCCAAAAGATTAATTCTTTTCCTGGAAGTATTTGAGTGCTCATACAGAATTCCTGGACAAAGATACTTCTTTAAATTATATTCGGAAATTCAAACACTGGAATTTTGTTTGTGAATCAACAATGAACTGTAGACACATCCGTAATATATAGACTACAGTATATGTCATCACCATCAAGCTTGGATTTTTCGTCCGGACTCAAACTTGAATTCACTAGAAAATTTCACAACTAAAACTTCTAAAATTTAATTCATGGATTATTCTTGGATTATTTTTGGATTTGATTACTTGAAATCGTTAGTTCTTAAGTTTTCATTGGTTTTTTCCAGGGAAATAAATTATTTGTTAAATTTTTTAAAGCTTGTTGTTTTCATTCTTTGTTTTGTCTTGGACAAAGAAATTTCTTTAAATTTTATTCGGAAATTCAAACACAGGAATATTCTTTGTGAATCAACAAAGAACTGTAGCACAATGCTACCATAAGTATACGTCATCACCTTCCATTTTGGAACTTTCGTCGGGACTCGAACTTGAATTCATTAGAATATTGCATTACTAGGGCATCTAAAATTTAATTCATGAATTATTCTTGGATTATTTTTGGATCTGATTACTTAAAACCGTAAATCTTTTTTAGTTTTACGTTTTTTCTTTCTTTCTTAAGGGAAATAAATTATTCGTTAAATTTTTCTAAGCTTGTTGTTTTCATTCTTGCTTTGTTTACTAGAGCCTAAACACGTAACATAAGGATTGGGGATTCGTCCTTGAATATTTGAATTTTGGCTAAAATATTTCAGAAAACAAATATTTTTGAAATTTGAATTCCTTTAGTTTTGGAAATCTATAATGAAATCGGCAAGCTTTTTTTTAAAAATATTATCAAAGCTAGGGCATTTTTAAAATTTTACTCAAGAGTGGTTGGAAATTGTGAAAATGGAAGTACAACTAAAAAAGTTGGAATTAGAGATAAGACAGGTTCAGTTTCAGACAGAAAAGATACAACTGGAAAGAGAGATGGAAGTAAGACGAATGCAGTTTCAGAAAGAGACGGAAGTAAGACGAATAGAGTTGCAAAAAGAGCTAGGAGAGAGAAAGACAAATGCATTTATAAATGGAAGAAAAAAGAAAGGAAGACAAATGCGGTTACAAGAAAAAAATGCAGTTACAATTTGAGAAAGCGGAGAGAGAGAGACATTAAAGAGAGAGAGAAAGAAAAACAAATCCAATTAGATAAGAAAGAAAGAAAGAGAGACAAATGCAAAGAGGGAAGGATATAATGGAATTTCAGATTAGGTTAAAAGAATTAAAGCTGGCAAAAGGAAAACACTTCCCTATTTTTGATGTTTTAAGAAATATCAAGTTAGTACCTTCTTTACCGGAAGAAGAAATATACAGATATTTTCTTCGTTTTGAAAGAATTGCTGAGAGTTTTATGTGGCCAAGAGAGCACTGGAACCTGCTACTAAAATGTGTACTCACTGGTAAAGCCAGTGATATGTACCATTCGCTTTCACTGGAGCAGAGTGCTGACTATAATGTAGTTAATAACTATATCGTGATGGGTTATGAGTTTGTCCCTGATGCGTATCGGCAAAAAATCAGAAACTATAAGAAAAGACGCTGACCAGACCTATGCCGAATTTACATGGGAGAAAGCATGACAGTTTGATAGGTGGTTCTCTTCTAGTAAAGTTAATACAGATTATGAAAGTTTAAGACAACTCATTGGTTGAAGAGTTTAATAACTGTGTTCACAGTGACATTATAATTTATCTTGACGGGCGTAAGATAGAAACATTGGAAAATGCTGCTCGCACTGTTGATGAATATTATTTAGCTCAGCTTTCGTTTGTAAATAAGACTTCCACTCAAAAGTCTTCTGGCATAAAAGTATTTCAGCCTAATACAAGCCGTTCTAAATCTCAAACTGGCATAAATTCTAAAAATCAAGCTTCAACTAGGCTTGATCATAGAGCATTGCCTCTTCCTACATATAAGAAGAAAGGACACGTTATTTCTGATTGCTACAAATTGAAAAGTAGGCATCAGAATCAAGACAGACCTATTCCAAATTCTCTTATTTATAAGAGGTCAAGGTCACGGTCATGTATTGGAAGCAATACATTTGTTGGGTCTAATTAACCTCAGTCTAATTTTATTATGGAGAATTATGAACCATTCATAGCGAAGGATTCTATATCACTCTTGGGTGATTTGGCCAATCCTATCCCAATTAAAATTTTAAGAGACAAAGGAGCTTCTCAGAGTCTTTTATTGTCAGGTACTTTAGCTTTTTCTGAGAAGTCTTCTTGCAATGAGAGTGTTCTTATTCAAGGAGTAGAGTGCGGCTTTCTTAATGTCCATCTCCATTGTGTCATCAGACTTAGTCTCAGGGCCCGTGACAGTCGGCACAGTGTTTGCTTTACCCGTTGATGGCGATCATTTATTGCTAGGCATCGACCTAGCTGGAGACAAGGTTGAGCTTAGTCCACTTGTAAATGACAGGCTTTGCTTAGATCAGAAAGTCGATCCAATTGAAAAAGAAATCCGCGACTGATTCCCAGCTTATGCAGTTACCAAAAATTATATTATTATATTATTTATAAAAACTTCTTGTGCCAGAACAAAGACTGACAGAGAGAAAGTCAACTGTTCTGTGCCAGATTGATAACGGTAAAACGTGAGTAGCATAGTCATCTATATACATTGTACATGCTGAAAATAAAGAAAGTTCCTCATCGTACATGAAGTGTTTGTACTTGATAAGGCCAATCATTTTCTCGATCTGTAAATGTGTGAAGGATGGTCGTGCTTAGTCGTTCTATATACTTGCTAACACACGTATGCTTTAAGGTTGAGCATTTGGTGAACGATATAGACATACACAACGCATTGTATCACTTGTATAACTGCATGTATGATTAGAAAAAGAGATACTAATCAACTGAGTGCCAAATGAAACAAATACCAAATCCATCCATACAATTTTAAACACAGTCATTTAGTTCACATTTGTAAAATAAAACAATATATTGGAAGATTTGATTACAAAAGTCAAGATTCGTTGGAAAGGATACAGACCTAGTTACGGAGTTTTGATTGCGACTTTACAAATCAAACTGAGTGTCAATACAAGTTGAAGTGACTGCCATGTCGTTGAATACAGGATCTGTCTCTCCTTCTCGGAGTTCCTTCCACCAAGAACAACAACAACAACAACAACAACAAAAAAACAAAAAACAAAAAAAAAAAAAAAGAAAGAAAAAGGCAAGAACAATAACAACGGTGGGTTAGTAATGGAGAATGTTTTCCAAAAAGCATATTTTCATTTTCAGCCAAATTTATGTAGCGCTTGATGTCATTAGAACAGCCATTGGACAGTTTATTTTGCCTAAATGAGATAAACAGCTGCGAACATTTTTACTCAGCAGTTGCATTAGTTGTCTTCTTCCCATCCTGTCGATAAAATATGCCGACAGTAACAACAACAATAGCGGTTCTTCCAATGCTAGTCAAAACAATAATTCTTCTTATCAGAGTGGCATCCCTTTCAACTCTTTGTTTTTTTTTTTTGAAAATCATTCTCCTTTGACAACGCGTGGCTCTTCATAGACCATAGCCATCGAACTATGAACGATCAATTTTATTTAACATTATCCAGTGACAGTTTTATGGATGCGTTGTCCAAAACACATTATGTCGTTTCAAAGCCAAATTATCTAGGGTCATAAAAAGTGACCCAGAATTCAATGGGCGATAGCCTTGTTAGACATCATTTATTCGACTCCAGTAAAGAAATGTTTTGGTTGGAGATATTCAACGAGCAAGTTCAGGAACATTTGGACGAAATTTATCCCCTCATTAACGAAATCCAAACACGATCTCCAGCGAATCCCCAACTGAATATATACTCCATGAGAATTTCGGCAGGATTAATACTCAACATCTGGTCGAAAAAAAATCAGTTATTTTCAATGATTAGGCTGGCAAAGCACCGGAGAAAATGTGCATGAATGTATCGATCCAATGCTATCAACTAACTGCCTTAAATTGCACTTCTCCAACTGCAAAATGCTTTTAGATTTACGCCTTGTTTGTTTGCTATTTTGGGTGGAAACATGAACATAACACCGCACTAAAAAGACTTTCACAACGATGTACTGAACGAATAACTGTATTTAACTTTTGCGTATTCCAATGTGCGCAAGTACAATGTAGGAAATACAGTTGCTCTCTTACAAAATGTCATTTATTTCAAAGTTGGTTTTGCCATAGCTGCTTGTGACGACGGAGAAAAGACGTATCACGATCACTGAGAATTTGTAAATGATCAGTATCTTCTTGTCAGCAAGTCGTATATGACAGTCTCAACTGAGATATTGGACAAAATATTGCATCGAATGAAAAATCAAACTAAATTTTTCAAAATGATTATCTAGCGAATAGTAAAACATATGTATAACAGATGTCACATTTGCTCAGCCCCAGTTCGTAAGTAGTGTATAATGGTTTGATGTCTAAACATTGCCGCAGACTAGAGCTAATCTCTTACGCAAGGTCACCGTGACCAGAGAGAGTACCCGGCATCATGGATCGGCACAGGCGTTAGATCGAGTGACTTCCCACCTATGTGTTAAGCTTAGTCGTAAGCATGAGGAAACCGCAAGGGAACGGGACTGTATTAAAAATGTCCCCACGTGGACTGACAGCGAGAAGAACATCGTCCGCTAAGTTTGATTGGATCGGATCTCAGCGACCCCCAATCGGAATTGAGATAGAGTGTGTGATAACAATTTCGATCCGTATAATAACTTCTAGCTAGCAAGCTAAAATTTAGTCTCGCCTAGGAAGATTGTGAGCAATATAGGGTTATTCCGAGAAAGCCATTCGTACTTTGGCGGTAAACCTTAGAAAAGAGATTCTAAGGAAAGACAAAGCTTCGTAAAGAAGCTTTCTGTGGGACAGAACTTCCGGTTCAGTTGAGTCCCGAGTCTCTAAGAGGGGAGACGGAAGTGATTCTAGCAGAGCAGTCGGAGTCGACAATTTTATTCGGTGGAGAGAGTCGAGGAGAAGGAAGAAGAGTCGAGGATCAGAAAGTAGAGAAGGAGGCTTATGGAGAAGTCGAAAGGAGAAGAATTTTGGAGAAAGGCGGGAGGAGGAGGAGAAAGAATTGGAGGAAAGGAGAGACGAATACACAGGTAAGTGGAATACAAGGATTTGATCGAACCGATAAAACCCGCTCGGCACAAAGAAATCGGTATATTTCAACGGTCGTAGATTACGCTACACGCTATCCGGAGATTATCGTGTCGCGTACTACAGTCGGAAACTAATAGATACCGAAAAAGAAATACTCCCTATCGGATCGGGATATCACGGTTCGAGCGGTCCTTACACGGGTGGAAGTTCATATTGGAGACCAACCACCAACCCTCGCGTATCTCGCACCTATCTCACACTGGCGAAAGTGTCGAATTTATACTTGATGCGATGGTCGTTGTTCTAACAAGAGTACCAGATGCAGATCAGAAACGTGAAAGGAACCGAGAACGTAGGAGTCAATTTCAAGAGCAGGAGCGCTGAAATTCTTTAATCGGTCTGTAAATGACCATATGTTGTTTGTATATTTGTGTTCGTAGCCCGCCTGCAGAGTTCATTATGATTGTATTTCTTTTATTGCGTGTAATAATGCACAGCTGCATTTCGAGCAATTTTGGGAAAATAAAATAGCGATTTTATTCTCAAGCGGGGGTGATGGGGTGTCACGTTTGCTCAGCCCCAGTTCGTAAGTCGTGTATAAACGAAGGTATTATTTAAAGCCACGGTTGATGTCTAAACATTGCTGCAGGCTAGAGGTAATCTCTTACGCAAGGCTACCGTGACCAGAGAGATGACCCTACATCTTAGATCGAGTGACTTCCCACCTATGTGTTAAGTCCTAAGATCAGAGGAACCCGAGAGGGAACGGCCGTTTTCTAAATCCTTCTCCATGTGAAAGACAGTGAGAAGGACATTGTCCGCTAAGTTTGGTTGGATCGTGTCACAGTGACCCCCAAACTGAATTGAGATAGAGGGTATGATAACAATTTTGATCCGAATTATAATTTCCAACTAGCAAGCAAAAATATAGTCTCGCCTAGGAAGATTGTTGAACAATATAGGGTTCCTCCCAGGAAGTCACTCATAATTTGGCGATAAAACTTAGAAGATTCTAAGGAAAGACAAAGCTTCGTAAAGGAAGCATTATTGTGGACAGAACTTCCGGTTGTTTTGAGTCCCGAGTCTCCAAGATGGGAGACGGAAGTGAGAGTAGCAAAACAGTCTGAGTCGACAAGTCAAGTCGGTGGGGAGAGTCGAGAAGGAGAATGAAAAGGAGTCGAGGATCAGAAAGTGGAGAAGGAGGATTATAGAGAAATCGAGAGGATTAGGAAGTAGGAGAAAGTCGGGAGGAGGAGGAGAAGGAATTAAAGGAATATGAGAGAAGAATGCACAGATGAATAAAAGAAAAGAGCAGGTGGGAAGCTATTTCCCACTACTATTCAAATGATGCAATAGGCTATCACAGGGTCGAGCGGAAAAAGAGTACCTTGGGGAATTTTAAATGATTTAACTATTGAATTGTCATTAAATTGTTATTCGTTGAATTTCACTTTTTTGCATATTCAATCATTTGGTCATACGAAGATCACATGCTTGCAAAGAAGTAGCTTTAAAACAAAGTAAAGTAGTTTCTTAAAACTTCCACGTTGACCAAAAAAGTCCTACAGAAGCCTTAATGAAATCAGGAAACAACGTGTTGATTCCAACATCAAAAGATCTTTTGGGCCGTTAATTTGCTTCACCCATCTGGCGAAAGTAGCAGGAAGGACAAGGCAGAAAGAGACGTCGAAAACCTTTCAGACTTCATACACCTTCAAAAAATAAAAGAAGAACATCAAGCAGATAATCGGGCGTTTCTGATTACTAACTGATAAAAGGAAAAGAGGATGTAACGAAATTTTAGGGAATGTTTCTTGTCAGAAATCGATTTGCTTGTTATGCCATCGACGATGATGCAAGAATCCCAATGGGTTGAATTTCATCTTCTGTCGTCTTTGACTACTACAGTTCTTATTGAATACTTACCCTTAACGAGCCTTCCTGGAAAATGTCTTGACGTATGGTAAGAAGTCAAGAACACTTATTAGGATTCTTCCAAGGTATGGAACTCGGACACGTTGGATATATTGAACGACATCAGGTTGACAGATGATGATGATTCTCTCAATGTTGGTTTTAACGACCTGGTCAGACATGGTCACAGATTGAAAAGTTATATATCGTTTGCATTTTGGATATACGGTTGAAAGACAAATATCTTTTTAATGGGGTGGATCTGAACCTGAAACTGATTCAATGCAGTACTGTATTCTATTTGATGACCAATGCTATCGAGTACAAAACCATAATCAAAGATGCCAGACTCTACTTTGGACGTGTGGACGTTTTACCTAAAATGGGAAACGACACCAGTCAAATATAACATCAAAACGATAGGTGATTATACCTCTGGACTACGATCCAAGATTGAAGATTATGTTGTCCAGTGACGGTTACCCAAACGATTACTCGTTGTACAATCTTATGGGCATCATCAGTAATGTTTTTTTTTATATATAGCGGAGACAGTGATCAAAATCCTTTCGAGTTCCAATATGTATATATGTCTGAGATAGTCAAACCCTGTAAAATATACCCGTTGAACCTATCTTTGCCCGGATAAAATATTTGAGACCTAACATGACACTGCTTGAATCCAGAATACAGTTAGGTACCAACAGCAATCAAATATTATGCACGAGGATATGCTCTGTGGGACATTGATTTCACTCCAGATCAAACAGCGGCAAAAGGAATTATACAACGTTTGAAAAAGGACAAACTTTATAAGTAACTTCAGTTTGAAGAAGTTCTAGCCAGCACAGTAAACGTCATGTTGTTTGCATTATATATATATATATATATATATATATATATATATATATATATATATATATATATATATATATATATATATATATATATATATATATATATATATTACAATACTCTGGAAATAAGTAGTTTGAGAGAACTGATTCTAGACCATTAGTAGTAAATGAAGGAACACGAAGCTGCTATGGCGATGAGAATGTTTGTGATCCAGTACAAGATGAAGAAAAAAACATAGTCGTCAAGATGTCCACAACAATAAATGAATTTACTCTCCTGTTTTGCTTAAAGCTTGGATGAAAGAATTACAGGTATTATCAGAAAATATTGTAATGGATGTCAATTCGATCATTCTAGTTAGAAACAACCCAAGTGTATGATGAGTCAATGCTAGAGGTTGGAAGAATATATGGAAGAAGCTTGGGCTGTCGTTCCCAAAGAGAAGACATTGATGAAGTGGTATAAAGACTTGCGTGACTATTACTTACAGAAAATGACTTATCTGGACACCAAAAAGCATCAAAGCTCTTTGCTACAAAGTATTGAAATTATCCGTGGTTTATCGATTTATGGAGAATGTTAGGCATGAATTTATGGTTTATCGTTATCTGCGTAACAAATTTCAAAAGAATGGATACCTGGAAATTTTATTACCTTCTGACTAATTGTGTCTAGGAAAAAATATGTAGAAGGCGTTATATTAAGATCTAAAGCTAGATGATATGAATTTGGGGGGAAAAGCACAAAGTACTTTTTTAATCTTGAAAAAAGAAACTATGTAAATAAGACAATAAAGGAAATTATTTTAGATGATGCGACAAAATATATCTGACATAAAAAGATATTTTAGAAGCTCAAAAACAGTTTTATATGGAATTGTAAAAAAGTAGAATTGCCCAGCTTGATGATGAGGCTGCTCAAGAAACTCGAAATGTATTTTTAATTACAATATTAAACACATTCAAGAGGAGAATCATGCGAGGGTCTGCATACAATCAATGAATTCGGTATGTCTCTAAAACGGATGGAAAATGAAAAAAGTCCTGGCTCTGATGGATTCACTGTAGAGGTTTATAAATTCTTTAGGAAGTCTCTTGGGGGATTTATATATAGATAAATTAATTACGGATATACTGTAGGAAAACGTTCAGATTTTCAGACTCAAGGAGTCATCACTTGTCTACCAAAGGAAGAAAAAGACAGAAGATATTTAAAAACTGGAAACCTATATCACAATTAAATATTGAGTATAAGGTTGCTTTGGGAGCAATTGCAGCCAAGATTAAAAAGTTCTTCCAGCAATAATCATTGATACTCAAAAAGGATATATGAAGGTAGATTCATTGGAGAAAATAGCAGACTATTATTACGATATCACGGACCAACGTGAGAATGAAAACAGATATGGTTAATTATTATTAATAGACTTTGAAAAAGCCTTTGACTCAATTAACTGGATCTTTGTGGAAGAAGCTTTACAATCTTTTAACTTTGGTGATTCCTCTTGTAAGTGGTTTAAACTGTTTTGTAATGACTCTAAAAGTTGTTTTATAAATAATGGCATGCCATCTTTTTTAGACTTGAAAGAGAATGTCGTCAAGATGATATCATGCACCCTATTTTTGTATAATTGGGGTTGAGATTTTAGCTACAATGTTACAGCTAAATGTGGATGTCGGGGATCTAATCTTTGACGCCAGTGAAAATAAATTGGGTCAGTATGTCGATGACGCTTATATTTTTCTTGAATGATCTCAACCTTCTATTGAAGCAACTATGAATATCTTGCAATTTTTTATATATATATTATCTGGACTTAAATGTAACATAACAAAAACGAAAGCTATTTGGAATGGAAACATGAAATTGTCTAATGAAAGAATATGTCCCGCAGTGGGTCTAATTTGGTCCTATTCTAACTTTACATCCCTGGCATATAATTTTCTCCAGATTTACAGCAAAAAAAAATATGGTGGAAATTAATTATATGAAGAAACTAACAAAAGCAAAATGAATACTGGCATGCTGGAGTCAAAGACATCTGTCAATAGTCGGTATAGTAATTGTTGTAAAAACTCTTGTTCTGCCCATATTCATGCATCATTTTACAGCACTTCCAAATCCATCAGCAAAAGTTGAAGCAGAACAAAATCACACAATTATTATGTCTGTATGGGGTGGAAAAGTAAAGAGAATAAAACGTGATATACTAGTTTTCCTAGAAAACGATAGAGGACTAAATATGATATTTTCATTTATTAGGTATATTGAGATAAGATGGGTTAAAATATTGCTGGAAAATGAAAATGAAACGTGACAGAACTTAATCAATACAACTATACTCCGAAATAAAAAGTATATTTGGAATTTAGGGAGAAGGAAATTATAAGAATTTAGCAAGTTCATTAAAAACATTTTTTGAAAAGATGTAATTTTGGCAGTATCTGATTGGAAAGAGGAACCGCAAAGTCCTAACGAGTATCTCTATTCATGAGTATTTTAAATTTAGATGTTCACGGTAATTTAAAACCTTTTGAAGTAATAAAACAAAAAACTATATGCGATGGTTTCTTGAAATACTTCTCCTTAATAACTAAAATTCCTAAAGCATGGAAAGATGCCATTAAAAAAACCATTTAGTACATAATAATTTTGATAAGCAGGAGGATAAAATAATGTACTTGCAAAAACAAAATTCACTCAAGTTTGTTTACAAAGATCTTTTAAAAAAGCTAAAAGGCAACACACCGCGAAGCAAAAAGCTTGGATGCAAGTATTTAATAAAAATGTTAGTAGTGAGGAGTGGTCTGAGATTTATAGCCGGGCGAAATGCTATACCAAGTATACCAAGTCGATCTCTTTTAACTTTAAATTAACCCATAGAATAATCACTACTAATGATTTTCTGAAAAGAATTAACATATTAGATGACAACAAATGTACTTTCTGTAAGAGTGAAAATGAAAGTATTGAGCATCTCTTTTATGATTGCAATATTGCTTCACAGTTTTGGTACCGTTTTGTTGAAGTGGTTGCACCTTTTGCCTAAATATTGTACATTTGTCCAAAAAAAGAAACATTCTTGGGAAGCGAACAACTAATTTCCTGCTTATTTGGGCAAAATATTATATTTATATTTGCAGATTCAATATGACAAATAATTCTATTTTTACTTTTTAAGCAATGCATATGAACATTGAAAAATACACTGCTAAGGTAAATAAAAAAGAGGACCAATTTCTTCAAAATATGGACATCAATAATGAACATGTAACTTGTATCTGACTTGATGGTAAACAGGAACAAAATACTGTAATATCACAAAGTCCATGTCACCTAGATTGTGTACCATATGCTTGTGTGCATGCGTGTGTATGTGTGTTTTCTTTTTCTGTAGATTATATTTATTATACCTAGATTTGATAACCAGAAATGTTTGATTCTAAGGTGACCTTGGGATGGTTGACTTCACTTTATAACTCACTTATTGTCCGCCTTTCCCAAGTCAAGGGTGGTATTCACTAACCCAATATCATATCTTTAACGCGAGAGCCAATCAACAATTTTAAGCATCATGTTCGTTTTTAGTGATTCAGAATTAGTAATGTTGACTACATTTATTTCGGAAGCATTTTGGCTGTAGACCAGTGTAGAGTAATTGTGTGTTTTTAGGCATTACGCAAGGTGTTTTGGATAGTGTGTTTTGGGTTTTAGATAGTATAGTAGATATGTTGGATAGTGTATTTGTGTAATTTCATTCCCGTATTTTACATCATACACTTTCTCTCTGATTGCAGGTGTATGCTATTTTTAGAAATTGCAGAAGGCTCATATATAGGGTATATGGAGTGTTGGATATTATAGGTGCTGCGTTGAATAGCAAGTTTGTGTGTTTTCATACCCTTCTTTCACATCATATCTTTTCTGTCTGATAGTAAGTATAGATGTTTCAGACATTGCACAGTGTGTTTTGGACAGTGTGAATGGTGTGTTGGATAATAGATAAATATGTAACTGCATAGTAGTTAATTATTCCCTTGTTAAATTGTCGTGAATCGCAATAAACGTACTAACCTTTTAAGCAATACACGTTCCACTCTTCCTTCCCCTTCTTAATTTCCCGTGGGACCCTATACGTGCTGGATAATAATAAAAAAGCGAGACTGTATATTTTGTGTTTGGATTGCAAACAAAAAGCGATTTGTGGATTTTACTCATAAAAGTGTACGTTGGATTGGATCTAAAAATGTACGTCCTCAAAATGTTTTCAATACGGCCTGTAAAAATTTCAAAAATACCATCAGGGTTTCCTTTGTTCCTATAAACAACGTTTTCTCTCCCTATAAACACCTTTGTCCTTATAATACCTTTCCCATGTTAAACCTAAGGACACATTTATCATACGACTTTCAATAGGTACCTAGTGGCTTATTGATTATTCCGACATGATATCATCCCTGGCATTCAACCAATCAAACACAGTTATCTGACCCATTCGAGTAGGTGATTGACTCAGTTTGTATACTTTTAGACCTTTGTCCTTGATAGCAAAGGAAATCCTTATAACCTGCTTTTTGTTTTAAAACTAAATATTTATAAACAACAGCATCAATCTCGGAAAATCTAATATATTTCAGTTTTTGATTTTCCGAGATTCATTTTGAAAAATTATATGATGTCGAAATTATACACTAAGGCAAGATGAAGGATAGGACCCGAATAAATCAAATGTTTTCCCCTACCGGAACCGGGCCTATTGTAGAGGGTATGTCGAAATTATAATACTACGGTTACCTCTAACAATGTTACTGTGTTACCCCAATTGAGGTCAGTCACCTGTAACAATGGTACCGTTTGTCCCAGTAAAAGCTTTTGTCCCAGTAATACCATTCCCCATTTTATACCAATGGACAAATTTAGCATAGGATTTCTCATACGTACCTACACTCTGGTGCTGGGCCGAGAAGGGTAAGGGGCAACCGGATATATATCCCCGGGGCCCGGGCACATAAGGGGCCCCGGGCCAAAGAACACATTTTAATTTTATAAAAGAAACATTCAGTTTGAACAAGAACTAGGATAACCCCGGGTGTTTCTTACCCCGGGGCCCGTGATCGCTCTCTACGGCCCTGTTCTAGTGGCGCTTGTTGAGATCCTCTCTACCAATGTTATAATGTAATCTCATTTTAGGTCAGCCACTTGTAGCAATGCTTCCATACTCCCCAATGTTAAGCCCATGGTCAATACAATTATATCATGTAACCCCTCCAAAAATAATAACGTTAATCTATTTTCGGCTTTATCTGCTATCCAATAGGCACACACAACTTCGAGGATATGTATATTTTAACATGGACATAATTTTTTGGATTTTAGCCTGTGTACATTCCATTTTTAGAACTAAAAATCAAAATGTATGCCAGTAAGCAAGGGAGGTAAGCCAAAGCAGACTGTTCACTCGTGTGTGTAAAGTCACCTCCTCATAGGATCCATGTGTAGTGTGGCGAGTAGGGAAGCTGTTTATGAAAGAGACGGATGATTTATATAGCATTTTCGTAAATACATTGGTAAGCAATATAGAGTGTATCGAATAAGTATGGAACACAAATACAATTCATAACACAGGAATTGAAAACTCCGGAGAGCTGAAAGATTTCAGTTGTTCCCGTTTGGTAGGCTAATTGGGTACACTGAGTGGCTGAGCAGTAAATCCAAGTCAAAGCAAGGTTGAGTTTGCTCTTGGGGATTACAAACCTGGCCGTGCTAACATAAGTCACAGGTTGAAGTTACCTGCAATGAAATTTCGTTTGAAAGTAAGTTTTCTATTGTAGCTTTCCAATTTGAAATTATTAATAATATTTTACAAATGTCAATTCCAGAAGAAGAAAAACGTTAATTTTTTCCGGCACGATAACTTACCGATTTGGTCATTTTATGATACTGAGATGGTCATTTTAGGATGGCCAGGTGAAAACAATAATGTCAGAGATCATTTTGCTTTTACTGAGTAAATTTTCTGAATTTTGATTTTAATCAAACGAAATAGGAAGATGTAACAAATTATGAAGTTCAATGCACACACACTTACACACACACACACACACACACACACACACACACACACACATATATATATATATATATATATATATATATATATATATATATATATATATATATATATACTGTTGTTTCTAAATATCCCATGTTAGATAGTTGCTACTATTTCTATAGGGTACTTACAGTCTTTGAAGGTCTTTGACAGTTTGGGAAAAATGAGGTAGCATTTTCAAGGCCTTGAAAGTTTGGGAAATTGAGCAGATTAGCTTGAGGTCTTTAAAAGTCTTTGCAAATTGAAATAAACCCAAATATTTTAATTTCTTTCCATAATCACAAATAAAATTGTCCAAGGTTGTTAGATTCTGATGTAGTTGAGTTTTCCTGATTTCTTATTTTTGGATTAATTAGGGTTTGAATTTCATCATTAAACAATATTGTAGTATTTTGCATTCGTTGTTTTCTTGTATAACATAACTTGTATACAAAATGAGAGCGAAAACAGGTCTTGGAAATCTATGTTTATTGTCTTTGAAAGTTTGGAAAAAGTCTTTGAATTTATCATTCAGAATTCTGTTTGAAACCCGATTCTAATTGGTATTAATAATTTGTATGATTTATGTAACAGTTTATATAAAATCATCATTGTGAAATGCTATGTCCAGAATCCATAACACAAAACCAAGATGGAATTTGTATTAGCAGTGGTATTTATACATTCCAGTTGTCTGCGTGTTCAAAGTCCTTTTTGTACTGGTTTCCTCAGTTAGATGACTATTTCACCGGTTACAAGGTTGTGTTTCACACGAACATTATCATTTGGTTGCACTAACATGTCATAATAACAGTATTTTCCACTCCATAAATTCGTAGTTTCTTGTTGTTTTATAAATGTTTTTTTTGCTTTTAGTGTTAATAATGATTAGGAGGGGTCCTGAGTGGCCCAGTGGTCTAAAGCGGATCACTGCCATCTCACCTCTGTCTGCGTGGATTCGAGTCTTGGATTCAGCCAGTGTGGGTATGTGAGAAAGCTTGCCAGTAGCTTCTCGTGGGTCGGTGGTTCTTTCTGGGATTTTCCTGGGTTCTTCCTCCACCATTAATACTGGCCGCCATGTATAGCCTATCCTGTGCTGAAAAATGGCGTTAAACCCTACAACAACAGCAACATAATAATGATTACGGAACATTAAATACAGTAATATTATTTTTTAGTGTTAATAATGATTAGGGAACATTAACTTCAGTAATGTTATTTACTATAAAATGGCTATAAAATTGATGCAAAAGTAGCAATTACCTATTTTAAATGCGAATTCTGTTTTATCTGCTTTACTTTCCAAACTTTTGTTGAAGAGTAAAGATTTATGCATACAAAAAGTGTCTACTAATCTTATGCTCACGTCTGTTTATTTTTTTTGATATTTGTCATTATGTCTTTATCAGAAGGGAATTACAGGTCAGTGAAAGAAACAATAAATATTTAATAAGAAAGGGGAGATAACTACAGTATTTATTCCATTCCCAAAAGGGAATTAAGATCACATAGGTACTAATTCAGCTCCCTCAGAAACCAATGGAAACATCACTATTAAAAATTCATTGAGATTGCAGAATGCTCATGGTCAAGCCTATATTTCTCAATATCTACTCATCTTTGATGCAAGCTTCAGTGTGGAGAAGGCTACCATTGTTTTTCAGCATTTTTTGATTCACATGTGTTTGAAACCTGTGTTTTCAAGTCTGGGCATAAATAATTGGTGTTAATTTTAGCACTGAGATTTCCAAAGTCAAGTCTTTAAGGTGAAAGAAACTTAATTTATAAAACATTGTCTCTCTTTGTTTCAGGTACAAATGGTCTATGCTCTCAAAAAGATTCTTTTACTAAAATCTAAAATCTAAAATGTTACTTTTCATTGTGGTCAGCCAGATGCATGTATACTCTATTTTATCTGCACCCATTTCTACCGTACTTCCCATTCTTACATATAGTTTGTACTATGAGTCCTATATCACCTTGATTTTCTTGACAGACCTATGAATGCGTAAGAAGTGTGCTTAGTTCTGCTTACTAAGAATTATATTAGTGAATATTAGATTATATAGCAAGTTCTTGCATACTAATAATTCTTCCTGCTGTAAGCAAATATGGCACACATGCTGTATGATTGCGAAATGTAAGCAGAAAATTTCCCTGTTCAAATTACTGTATGAGAATGGCATAAATTTAGTATATTTCAGTTTCTACTGATGTATCATTTTATTCCTTTTGAGTGCGTGTACATTAAGGAATATATGCTCAATTTCAGTAATTGGATTTATGATTTTTTTGTTCATGTGTAATATACATGGAACTGAATTGGTGTAAATATACATTTAAAGTGGTTTAAAAAAAGCCGTGGTGAACGATTTCCAAATTTATCTTTTAACTCTAACATGTCTAAGCTGTCTTGTATTTGTATTTGTATTGAAATAATCAGAACTGTCAACCCTATTCATATCTGTACCATTATGCCATCATTTGTATGGAAGCAGTCAGAACACCAGTAATGGCTTTTCTCTGGAATGTAGGCATACTTTTGATGTAAAACTTACAAAGAATCCTTTGGAAGTTGGTTGCCTCCACCATTTTCAGCCATATACAAAGTAACAATCCATGCTGTTACATGCTATTGGTTAGTTCGACATTACATACTAAGGGAGACCACTTATGAAATCCAGTAGATGTTGCTGTGACAAAGCACTCAAATATCTGATCGATCCACCAAGGTGTAGATAGGGTTAACACATATGAACCTGGTTTGCGAAGATGGAGAACTGTCAGCATATTGTATGATGACCTATATGGATCTTTGCAGTTTGCTTATACTGTATATGAGCATATGTGGTAATCCGTGTTAAAATCATGAATACAGCAAACACCAGTACATTATATACCATTTTTTTATACTTACATACATACTTGCACTTTGGCTTGCTTGTGTACAATGACCATCTTGTAGTTGGCACCCATGATAGTTACTTTACTTGTGTATAATTAACACCTTTAGCTGGCCCCCCTGGGTGGTTGTTTTACTTGTGTACAGTTACCATCTTTAGCTGATTCCATGGTGGTTGTTTTACATGTGTACAATTACATCCATTAGTTGGCTCCCAGGGTGGTTATTTTTCTTGTGTACAGTTATCACCTTTAGTTGATTCCAGGTTGGTTGTTTTACTGTGTACAGTGACCACCTTTAGCTGTACTCTAGTTTGTTTGTTGTACCTTTGTAAACCTGCCACTTTTAGCTGACCTCCAGAGTAGTTGCTTAACCTAAGTACAATGATAACCTTTAGCTGGCCCCCAGGGTGGTTATGTTACCTGTGTACAGTTAGCACCTTTAACTGGCTCTCAATATGGCTGTTTTACCTGTGTACAATGACCAACTTTAGTTGACCCCTATATACAGTTACTACTTTTAGCTGCTCCCTAGAGTGGTTGTTTTACAGAGGTTTGATTCTGTATCAACCTCCAGATAACTCATAATTCATTGACAACATAACATCTGAATATGGTTGTTATTTGCCTTTGGTATCATTTTAACACACAGGTTTAATATATCATGCTGGGGAAGTGGGAGCAGGGTGTCTTTTCTAGGGACATGTACATTATGGCCTTGGTGGGTATTGCATTCATGATCCTTGAATTATGAGTCCATCAATTTGCCAGCTGAGCTACTGCAGCTCTTGGAAGCCCAAGAACTCTCTAATACAGCATGAAGTACAATAATCAAACCAAACATTTTGCAGGACAATTTAACAGAATTTGTTTGTTGTAATTATTGGTGAGCACCATATAACTGGGAAGCCATTAACAAAATGGTGAATGTAGCAGGATGTCTGCTGGATAATTTTATTTTGCTTTCAGCATTTCCAAAAGAACATGAGTATGTTTTTAAAAATAATGATAAAAGAAAAACAACCTTTCATAATAATGCTCATGCATACATGTGATTCTACTGGAGGTAGGTAAAAAATACTATTTTAAAGACTGTCTACTGTACATACCATTTTATTATTGAAATCTACTGCTTTTGAAAAATTAAAATATTTAAAAAAAATTTTTTATTTACAATACACCAAACATGGTATTTTTACATGTTCTATCAAAACATTAAGGAAACCAGCCTGAACCAGTCTACTAGGGACAAGAAATGTTCCACCAGTACATTGACCAATTTGATGATGCATGGCAGAACAATAAGGTTAGAATTGTTGATGAACAGCTGCCATTGTATACACAATAAGCTGTTAAAAACTTGATTACCTTATTGTCGGAATATGGGGAGTTTAAGACCAAAAACAGGATGTTTTATGTAGGTGTTATAAGCAATAAAGGAAATGTAGGTGGTTATAATGTCTTTGATGGAAATCAGCCAACCATTGTCAGAAGGGTGATAAGATGGAGAGACCGACCATAATAAATTATCTCGGCAGACACACTAGAGTAAGCATTTCCATTTTTTTGTCATGTTTAATTATTATTGTATTTTTCAAAATGTTTTAAGAGGAATGTTAAAGGGCAGCTCTTGCTTATTTTGTTCAGTTCATAACAAAATGCAGAAACATTGTACTTTATCCCAATGCGAAGAAAAGACTGGCTAAGTACAAAAATGGTAGGATATCGTAGATTAAGTGTGCACAGGCCCTGATTGTGCCTTGTGTTTTCAAAGGTATGCATTTTTGCATTTCATGCTGATAAATTAATTTCAGTCCTTATTTAAAATACATCAGTTAACAGTATCTTCCAAGATAATTAATTTCAAAGACTAATTTAATTATTCATAAAAGCATAATTACATTATGTGTTTCTTTAAAAAATGTTTATTTAAAGTTGAAATCAATCTTTATTGTTTTTTTAATTGTTTTATTGCCAGTGGAGAAGCTTCTTGCAAACAGATTTTTGGATCTGAGCTGTGAAGAGAAAGAATCCCATGAGGATGAGACTGACACTATACAGACTTGTATTAATTAATTAATTTGCCCTTGAGGATGAGACTTGGGAATTCATCAGTAAGTCCATGTCGGGAACTTCCTCTTAGGGGTGAACATAACTTAGAGGACTGTTGGAGAGCAGTCTGCAACTTTACAAGTCCAGTAACAGGAAACTGAAGCTAGAACTGACTGAACATAGTTGGCCTGTTATTACAACATGTCCTGTTATTACAACATGTCCTGTTATTACATGTCCTGTTATTACATGTCCTGTTATTACATGTCCTGTTATTATAATATGTCCTGTTATTACATGTCCTGTTATTACAACATGTCCTGTTATTACAACATTCTAATGCTGATACAATGAGATTTTATCCATTCTTTACAAAGTGATTCAAGGGGAAACTGGACCAGAGTACTATTGAGAGCTTCAGTGAATGTCATCAGCGGTTGCCAGACAGTGATTTTATGAAGAAAACTAAAAATGTTCTCATGTATTATTTAAAAATCTTTGCAGTGAACTTTAAAATAAACAGCTCTTTCTTTTTCATTAACTGACAATATACGGACTTGTATTAATTAATTAATTGGCCATCAGAATCTACAATCAAAATTTATGTCTAAAAATAGCTGTTTTTATTAAACTATACATATGGCAAAAAAATACACTTATTTTGATTTCAGTCCCCTTGAGTGTAAAACGTATGCTGATAAAATGGTTTTAGAAGCCAGTCTAGTGATCAAAATTTGTAAATCTACTGGTTTGAGATCCTGGTTCTGTCACATGTATGCAGCTGGTAGAATTGATTATTGCACATAATGGACATCATCATTAGATTGAGCCAACATGTAATTGCAGGCTTTTTTTTGTTTTTATTGCAGAGAGCATGTAGAGCAGTCATGCACATCAAATTAGTAAAACTGTGTTATAAATCAAAACCATTAACCAGAAATGCTAATTAATAATTATGTTTGGCTATAAATTTGTCTGTATATTTTAATCAATGAAGGTAATTACCACACAAGGTTCAGAAGTTCTTGTAGTTATATAGTCTTAGATTTTTTCAATGGCAGATTTCCCATTTATATCTGCAGAAAGGTCTTGTTTTAATTATTTGCTGTAACAAAAAATAACTTTCTGTTTAAGAGCATGCTCTCTCTCAACATTAGTTTTGTAAATGGAGGGAGACAGATTCTAACTATCATGGTCATGATTTGAACCTGGTTTATATCTCACAGTCGGGAACACATACCACTAGACAAAAAAGTCGGGCTAGTTTGGTTGGTTAGTAAGTGGTCTTGTATACCTAACCCACTTGTTGTTGTTGTTGTAGGGTTAACACCATTTTTCAGCACACGATAGGCTATACATGGCGGCCAGTATTAATGGTGGAGGAAGAACCCGGGAAAACCCCGGAAAGAACCACTGACCCACGAGAAGCTACTGGCAAGCTTTCTCACATACCCACATTGGCTGAATCTGAGACTCGAACCCATGCAGACAGAGGTGAGATGGCAGTGATCCGTAACGGTGAGCGCTTTAGACCACTCGGCCACTTGGGGCCCCCGTATACCTAAACCACTATAGTTTACATAAATCATCGCCTCTTTCTTTAACACTTTCAACACTGCAGACCAGTGAAGCAGTACAAGAACAATAACTCCTGCTGAACACTGCACATGAAGTGAGAGACTGATCCAAATCTGCACAAAGGTGTGTGGACTGATGTCATGGTTTGTGAAACAAAAACGTTTTGTGGCCTTTAGATGTTGATGGAAGTTATGAAATTTGAGAGAGAAGAACTAAATTGGTCTAAATTTGAGAAGTTCTGGCTTGTTGGATGCAGTTTTGGAGAGATTATGTCACATGATAGGTTATTATACAATGAAACACTGCCTTCGTTTGAGTGTTGATACAGGTGAAAATGTTTGTCTACCTGGGGAAACTCTTGTGAACAGAAAAATCTAGGTTTGGCATCAGGAGTAGTTGTCGAACTAACAGGACTATTGCAAATGAAAGGCCATGTCATCCAGCTACATTGACAAATTTTACACAAGTCCTCATTAGCAGATTATCTTTATCAAGTAAGTACCTACATTTGTAGTGCATTTCACACAAATTGAAAAGGGAGCCCAAAGAATTTCCCTTGTATACTCGCTTATTGGACAAGTCCAACTGCCAGATGCACAGATCCAGGTCTGCTGTCGCATAATGCATGGGCTGATTTGGTTCTGTGCGGTTTGCTGGGAGCAGTCTGTAGAACAAACAAAATAGACCCTAATCTACAGGCACGATATGACACAGCAGATCAGGATCTGTTTTTGAAAATTTTGACTTGACCTAACAGTGATATATGTGTGGTATTATGATCAAATTCAACATCTAGTCAACGAATCATGAGACTGACTCGTGTTTGACCCTTTGCTTGCACTGTATTGGAAGGACAGCAGAATTGTTCACTTCCTGTAATCTTTCCATGCACCTGTTGAACCTGACCAGACCACAACACAGAGAAACAAAGATGTGATTGAGAATGAAATTTCAATGACATCTACTGTGCTTGTCTATGTTCAGTATGTAGGAGGGGTAGATAGGGTTGATTAAAAAAACACATTGGCAAATTGGCTTGGATTGTGATGCCTTGCCATGTGTACTTGCTTTCCTGATTATAACTACACAAAGTGTACTTCTGGTAATGCATGTACTAACCAAAGAACTTAGAACAGTCTTAGATGTTTGTTTAATTAGTCAGGTGCAAACAAATGTCAGAGTCTGTTTTCATTCATATATGCCATAAAAAAGAACACAAAGCCTTGTAATGTTCCGGTTTTAAGCACCTCTTTAAATATTTTTTTACACATGTAGACATCTTCGCTAGCCAAGGCTCTGATGACCCTATCTACACCTTGGCATATCAAGCAGATATTTCTGAGCTTTGGTCTGTGAATTTCATTGGATGCAGTGGCAAACCACCGCATCCAATCAAACTTAAGTTGTTCAGATTTGAATACTGTTCCTATGTGATCGAGACAAGGGGAGCACACAACTCGAATGGACTGATAAATAAGCACTTTTCCAATTCCTGGTCTATGTTTGCACAAAAACCTTTCACTCAAATAGACATGTAATCAGTTCCCTCTGGTAGATAGTCATACTTTAGATGTTAAACTTACAAAGTATCCATTTTAGGTCAATTGCCACCACCATTTTTGGCTGATGTACAAAGCAACATGATACTAAAGGAGGAAACACATGAAATCCAATAGATGTTGCTAGGACAAAGGACTGATATAGCTGTTCGATCTGCCAAGGTGTAGATAGGGTTATCAGAACCTTGGCTAGTGAATATTACATGTAGTTTGCTATGAAATGTGTACAAGATTGCAGTTATTTAAGCCATGATTTCTGAGAACATCACAATAGACTGAAAATAGATCATATATTACTCGATAAATGCTTTATTAATGGTCTAGAGAGAATACAGTGAAATGTACCTTGAATGTACCTTATGGTTTACCTGTATAATCACCTGTATAGTTTACTTGTATAATCACCTTTGTGAGACTAATTTTGTATATTAGCACATTTGCAGAGACATGAATGTGTCTTTTTCCCAAATATATACTGTATATATATATATACAGTATTACTAGCATAATAAATGACCAATTGAAAATGTGTTGCCTGCGTTTATTAAACATCTTGAAAGTTGCAGAGTATTGAATACTAGGCTTTCCTTTGTTCTTACTTTGTATTGAGTGGTACTCTTTTCCTTTGTTGTTACTTTGTATTGAATGGTACACTTTTCCTTGTTCTTACTTTGTATTGAATGGTACTCTTTTCCTTGTTCTTACTTTGTATGGAATGGTACTCTTTTCCTTTGTTCTTACTTTGTAATGAATGCTACTCTTTTCCTTCTTCTTACTTTGTATTGAATGGTACTCTTTTCCTTTGTTCTTACTTTGTATTGAATGGTACTCTTTCCTTTGTTGCTACTTTGTTTTGAACGGTGCACTTTACCTTGATGCTACTTCGTTTTGGATGGTGCACTTTACCTTGATGCTACTTTGTTTTGAACAGTGCACTTTACCTTGATGCTACTTTTCTTTTGAACGGTGCACTTTACCTTGATGTTACTTTGTACTGAACGGTACTCTTTCCTGTGTTGTTACTTTGTATTGATTGGTATTCTTTCCCTTGTAGATTTATAGGATTGAAAGAGGTAACAGTTCACTCCATCCATCCCCACTCTGAGACTTTGTTTTGGCTGATAATGTATTTAATACATGTATTTAGTTTGGTCAGTAAATTGTGTAATTGTTTTCACAGAATTGGAGTCATTTATATCATCAAAACAACATCAAAATGATGTTATTCTAATGGTTGCCAGAGACTTGCCATAGCAGTAATAGATTTTTCATAAAACAGAAGATTTAAAATTATTGCATTTTTTTTTTTATGAAAATGAATCTGAAAATTTTATCACTGTATGAAACTTGGGAAATTGTTATGTCCAGCAAAGTAGAGGTCTTTCTTAGGAATTTACTCAAGTTCTCTGGCCCCTGCTGGCCGAGTGGTCTAAAACACTTACCTTTATTACCCTTACAGACTACTACCATTTCTGCATGGGTTTGATTATCGGGTTTAACCCATATGGGTATGTGAGAAAGTTTGCTGGTGGTTTCCTGTGGGTTGGTTGGGCTTTTCACAGGTTCTTCACACACCATTTATACTTGCTGCCATGTATAGCCTATCATGTTCTGAAAATGGTGTTAAAGCCCAAAAAAAACAACTTGAGTTCTGTTGCAATATTACCAAACGGCTGGGAGAACAAATCCATGCTGAATTTACTTGTACTTAGTCAATGAAAACTTGCCTTACTAATCATGATATGTATGTGGTCTACCTGACAGTACAATCTACTCAGTACAGTTTGTGTGTATTTTCTTAATGGATGTGGAACACGGGGGGAATATCAGCCTCAACTCACAAATGACAGTGAAAAAATATGCTGATTTCAATATCAGGTTCTTCCCCCCCCCCATGTGAAAAGTATCATTTACTGTATAAACATTGCGTAAACATATGCCCTGATACAGTGGTCTCCTACCATAAAGAATTCCATAGTACTGCTGACCCTCTGTAATAATGCTGTAAGGTCATGGACGTGGATCACGTTGTTTGAATTTTGTTTAAAGTCCCAATGCCACCATTTATCATAAATTTCACCATTCTTCTGATCTAAATAAAGTTTGGATGGAAGGGAATGATTTGCTAAAAAAGCTATTTGACATAAACCATTCTTTGAAACAATCAAGATGTTTGGTTTAAATGACATTCAGATATTCAGTTTAGAATTAAGAGGTGCCACTCCCTAATTAAGTCAATGAAGTTGTTCATAATTCCAATCTTTTTATGGAGTGCTGTGAAAGTGGTAATGTGACACATTCAAAAAAATCTGTTAGTGACTGATCTAATAACAAGATTTGCATGTGTCACACAAATTGATTTGAGAAGGAATGAAGAGAGGCAGGCCCACTTTTTAAAAAGTGATTCTTAGAAGAAAAAGCACGCATTAGATAAAAACAGGACTTGATTGAATATTAGTGATCAACTGGGGCACTGGAAACGTTGACACATTGGTACAGTGAACCTCAATATTAATACCCTCATATTGCTTTCCCTGTTATAGTGTGTGTGTGCGACTTGTATTTTTGAATTAGCTTTAACAATTTTTCAGTCATATCTCTATAGTGTCTGCAGTGTGGCAGTTTATAGTGATGTCTAGCACTGGGGCATCATGCGGCAGACATGTAGCATGATGTCCCATGCAGTCACATTATCCTGACAGCAGGCCGACCAGTCTTAACACTAACCTCTTAATGCTGAGTGCCAAGCGAGGCAGCTGTTAGTACCATTTTTATAAGTCTTTGGCATATTTAGATTCACCTCCCCACATTTTCTTACAAGGGTGTTTTCCCTTCATTCAAACTGTGTGCCATAGGCACCTTTCCGTATCAGAGATTGGTTGCCCGAGTTCTCCAGGTTAGACCAGCTGTTGTCCAGCAACCAAATCTTTTACACCTGCCTTGGCAATTATATTGGTCAAACGACCATTATATGAGCATTATGTAACAGCATTTCAGGTCAGTTTTGTTTCCAGTTGGACTGGACTTTTAAGTGAGTGTATAAGGTAGGACTGAAGTGACAATGAAAAGATGGTATCATTTCCAGCTTCATAGTAAGTATTGATTTTACATTTGCAGATTTAATCAAATATTTTGTGCAGTGCTTCAGATACGGGGTGCACAGATTCTCTGGACAAGGGTTTTGGGTCCAGTCTGTTCTACATCTGTGTGGATTGAAGTGGATCACTGGGCAAGGGTTTTGGGTCCAGTCTGTTCTACATCAATGTTGATTGAAGTGGATTGCTGGGCAAGGGTTTTGGGTCCACTCTGTTCTATATCAGTGTGGATCAAAGTGGATCACTGGGCAAGCGTTTGGAGTCCACTCTGTTCTACATCAGTGTGGATTGAAGTGGATCACTAGACAAGGGTTTTGGGTCCACTCTGTTCTACATCTGTGTGGATTGAAGTGGATCACTGAGCAATGGATCACTGGGCAAGGGTTTGGGTCCAGTCTGTTCTACATCAGTGTGGACTGAAGTGGATCACTCGGCAAGAGTTTTGGGTCCAGTCTGTTCTACATCAGTGTGGATTGAAGTGGATCACTGGGCAATTTTGTTGTTGTTGTAGGGTTTAACGCCATTTTTCAGCACACGATAGGCTATACATGGCGGCCAGTATTAATGGTGGAGGAAGAACCCGGGAAAACTACAGAAAGAACCACTGACCCATGAGAATCTACTGGCAAGCTTACTCAGATACCCACATTAGCCGAATCCGAGACTCGAACCCATGCAGACAGAGGTGAGATGGCAGTGATCTGTAACGGAGAGCGCTTTAGACCACTCGGCCACTTGGGGCCCCCTAGATCACTGGGCAAGGGTTTGGAGTCCACTCTGTTCTATATCACTATATCAGTGTGGATTGAAGTGGATCACTAGGCAAGGGTTTTGGGTCCACTCTGTTCTACATCTGTATGGATTGAAGTGGATCACTGAGCAATGGTTTGGGATCCACTCTGTTCTACATCAGTGTGGATTGAAGTGGATCACAGAGCAATGGTTTGGGATCCACTGTTCTATATCAGTGTGGATCAAAGTGGATCATTGGGCAAGGGTTTGGGATCCACTGTTCTATATCAGTGGATTGAAGTGGATCACTGGGCAGTGGTTTGGGATCCACTCTGTTCTACATCAATGTGGATTGAAGTGGAGCACTGAGCAATGGTTTGGGATCCACTCTGTTCTACATCAGTGTGGATTGAAGTGGATCACTAGGCAAGGGTTTGGGGTCCACACTGTTCTACATCAGTGTGGACTGAAGTGGATCACTGGGCAAGGGTTTGGGGTCCACTCTGTTCTACATCAGTGTCAATTGAAGTGGATCACAGGGCAAGGGTTTGGGATCCACATCAATGTGGAATGTAGTGGGTAAATGACACTGGGCTAGTAAAGATAGAAATAAAATCACACTCTTATCCTTTCAGGACAAATCTGAATATTATAAACTTTCAGAGACATAATATCTTGCATGAAATATTCCACTGTTTTCTTCTTTGTTCTTGTCACACCTCTGTCTGCATAGGTTTGAGTCTCAAGCTTGGCCAAGATGGGTATTTGAGAGAGATGGCCCTTACCTCTCAGTGGGTTTTCTCTATATATTGTCTTACATGTATAGCCGATCTTATGCTGAAAAATGTCATTAAACCCAGAACAACAACAACAGATTAAATTGCAAACATTTTACAAAGATGTACATATATGTACATTATACATGTTTGAAGTTAAATACTTAAATCACCATAACCAAAAAATAATTTATTCTTTTCATTTAAAAATATTTTGTACTTGTATAGGACATTGTATTCCTCTTTTATGCACTCAGACATTTGCCCTCTACTTGGAATTTGAATCCAAGAGCATAAAACCCAATCTGCTGGTATGATATCATACATACTCACTTTTTAGACGAGTCTAACTGCAAACTGCACAGACCATGATCTGCCATCACATAATGTGCTGGCACATCTGGGTCTATGCCATTTGTTAGGAGTAATCTGGAGAACAAACAAATAGACCCTGATCTGCAATCACATTATGCTACAGCATATCAGGATCTTTGTTCTTTGCAGTTTGAATCATCTCATAAGCTAGTATATACGGTATGTGAAAGCATTTTTAGGTCTACACAATCTGCAGTTGAATTTGCATTGATAAATACAAAAGATAAATGAGCAAGACCTTGTGTTTCAACTGGTCATCTTAATTATTATAACTTAACATGAAGACATTTATTAATTCCAGAGACTGACATAATACATTCATCAAGACTGCTTGGAGTTACTATGTACTGTACAGTATCTACTCACTTTTAATGCCTGTCATACCACCAAAGACATAGACCCTGATCTGCCATTGCATGAATTGGTGGAAGATCCTTGTATTTGTTACTGCTTCATCTGATTACCCCAACAAATTGCATAGACCCTGCCCTGTTTTTGCATTATGCATTGGCAGATCTGGCTTTGCAGTTTGCAGTTGGATTCAACTTTTACGAAAGTATATAAGGTATATTGAATTTCTCCAGTGTGACCTTTTACAGGTACACAAAATATGTTATTTTTATAGGACCCAGTTTTAGATGATAATGCTGAAGTATTGAAATCCATTCAGCATAATATCAGCGACTGTTGTATCATTCAAAGTCATCTCATGTTTCACTCTGATGCAATATTTTTGAAACACAAAGCTTTTTACAATTTTTCTAATTAGTCTAGACTTCACATAGTACAGATTGCAGTAGTTATAATACTTATTTACCAACTCACCACAAAATGCCGACAGTGTAATTCAATATCTCATTAGAATTACTTATAATTGGGCTAATTAAGTGGGTAATATTCAATAATATATTTTATTGTATGGTGTATTATGGACAGTTTTTAACCAACTGGTAAGTGCCAACATGCTGATAAGGAGAAATGTCTGCATTGTTAAATTGGTGGCATATAAGACTTTTAAAAATATTTATTCTTTATGCAACATTGGTACTTGATGGTGCACACTTTTTGTTTACACATTGAATTTCAGTGTGTTTGCGATTTAATTACAGACTGTACAAATTGCGAAAATAAAATAATGTGGAAATTATCTGTACAAATTATGGTGAGCCTGTACAAAAATATAATAATTACATACCTTTTGCATTGTTCAGCCTTTGTGAAATTGCTTTTTTTCAAGAATTTGATTGATGCAATATCTTAGCTAATTTGAAAATTGTATCCTTTGTCAAAGTGTTATCTCTTAACTTTACCTGCAAGAAAAGTTTACAACAAATAATTTAGCAGAAAGGGTTTTCTTTTGGACTAAGGTTAAAGAAGACATTCTTGAATAATAACATGGTCTTACCATTTTAGCTCTACTGGTCAATGACTAGAAGAACTTATTCGATGGTCCAGCGTTCTGTAGCCCAGCATTCTTCAACAGTTGCTTGTTACTGGTTCTTCTGTACTACTTGGAAGAAAGCTGGCGAAACTTTGTGCAAGTTGGACATATTTGAAAATGGTGCCACGTAGAAATTCATATGGCCAATGTGGCAACCACCTTGAAAATCTTTTTTATTGCTATTCCACATGAACATGAGGTCAGGGCAATTCAGGGTTTTTGCTTTAAGACCAATTAACGATATGTAAATGGTCCTAAGACAAAATGTTAATGATCTGACAGCATTTCTACGATTGCAGCCATTTTGAAATTCTTGTTGCTGCTGGTTTTGTTGACATCGTTTTGCATAAAAATTATCTGTAAATAAAAATGATGCTAATATGAGGTCAAACATGGTCTCCATGGCAACCATCATGAAAACTTTGTCATCACTACACCTCATGAAAGGAAGGTCATAAACACGTGGGGTTTTCACTAAAATATCATGTATTATCATGCAGTTCATGATGAAAATGGTGTTTATCAGATATCCAACATGACCATTGTGGTGGTCAGCATGAAAATAACTGATACATCCTCTGAACTGATCGTCAAATCAACATTTGGTTTTCAGTAAAACAAAAACTAGTCCTAAATGAAAATGGTGCCAATCTGACCTCCAGCATTAGTGGCTGCCGACTGAGCCATCATGAACTCTTAGTTTGGTTATTTATTTTGAAGATGATTGTCTTATCATCATTGGGTTTTCACAAAAGCACATCATAATTATATGTAATTGGCCCGATTTGAAAACTTACCTAATACATGTAACTTGATGACAGTTGAGGCTGTTCTGAAAATCTTGTTGTTGCTACTCTATCGGCACAGCTGTTTATATTGAGTTAGGATTTCCACTGATACATGTGTTACGTATTGTATCCAAAATGAACTTGGTGCTGTCATCTGACCTCACAAAATGGATGTCATGGTGTCCATCTTTAAAATCTAGTTATTACTTCTATTCAATAGACAGTCACAATGGTTCAGTGCTTTGGACATTGGACTTGTGAAAAAAGGTTTGGGAAAAATTCCCACCATTGGATCAGACATTGAACTCATAACCAGAAAGGTATGGTTATTTTCCCACCATTAGATTGATGACCATAGTGTGTCCTTAGGCAATGCAGTCTGCTCACCTTGCCACAATATAATCTCAAGCTGCTTGACTGTGCATATGAACACAGTGGTTTGTTAATAAAAATGGATTTTGACCAGACTTTGTATGTGCATGTAGTTATTTTTAAAAAAAAAACAAATTGATAATTAGAAATTTGACATTCATTTCAATGACCTTGACAGATTCATTGTGAGCCTGATTAAAAAGATAAATATTAATAGATTTTTTTCAAACTTGGTTGTGGATATATCTGAAGAATTTTGTTGTTTGACCAAATATATTGGAAGCATGTGAGTATATCTTGACAAGTTCCTTGATTTCCTATCCATGGCATCAGCTTAATTCAAGGTCAGAGGTCATCACAATGGTTTTCATACTGCACTTATAAATTTGTTAAACATGCAATAAAATATTTGTGTTACTGAATTTACTGTGAATAAGATTGTTTCAATACATGGCACTGTACAAAATTCTTTGTCAAGGACATTGACCCATGACCTTGAAATCATGACAACTGAACCTATTATAGGCATTAATGAAACAAGGAGGGAAGAAGTTGAATTCCATTCTAATTCTCTTTGATCAGCAGAGTATTAGACCCTTTATTTCATGAGCACTTTGGTTTCTGAACATAGGAAATAAACGTTTTACCATCTGTCCTCACAAAATTGAATTGGGGGCCCTGAGTGGCCGAGTGGTCTAAAGCGCTCTCCGTTGCGGATCACTGCCATCTAACCTCTGTCTATGTATGTGAGAAAGCTTGCCAGTACCTTCTCATTGGTCAGTGGTTCTTTCCTTGGTTTTTCCGGGTTCTTCCTCCACCATTAATACTGGCCACCATGTATAGCCTATCGTGTGCTGAATAATTAAATAAAATTTTTACAACATGAGAACTTCATGTAGCATGCCTCTTCTAAAAACATCTTCAAATTTCTTACATCAAATTTTTTAAAACCTTTTACAACTTTAAAATTCATTTTAGTTTTTATCAAAGCTTTATGACTTACTAAAAGTATGTCGCCTACAGCTGACTTTTTCCCTACGATTCAATTAATTGTTTTATAAAAGTCTGTTTGAATCCACTGAATAATAATAATAATAAGAATAATACAGTGTAATATGAATCACTAAAAATAACTTGAAATAGCCCTCACCCCAAGTGGTGACCCATGGGTCATAATTTCAACTCTCTCTCTCTCTCTGTGTATCTCTCTCACACACACACACACACACACACACACACTTTGGTCAGAAAGTGTTGAAAAATGTCATGGTAGTTGATTTTCCTTTCAACTTGTACCTTTGACCCCTTGCAATGATTAATGGGTCAGAAGCAAATAGAGCCACACCCCATCCCCAGCTCTTTCAGGTGGTCACCATCAGGGCAACATAACCACAATTTTTTTTAACTCCACCCAATTCTGAAGACAAACTATCTGACTAACCAATGGGTGGCCAGATAGGTATCTGTTTCAGAAGATTTTGAAAAATACATGGTGATTGCAGGAAATACTGCAAAGAAATGAAAGTAAGTGTGTCTAACAATGATGAGGATACCTCCGTCAAATGTATGCAGTGTCACAGAAATGAAAGTAAGTGTGTCTAACAATGATGAGGATAACTCCATCAAATGTATGCAGTGTCACAGAAATGAAAGTCTGTCTCACAATGATGAGGATATCTCCATCAAATATATGCAGTGTCACAGAAATGAAAGTGTGTCTCACAATGATGAGGATATCTCTATCAAATGTATGCAATGTCACAGAAATCAAAATAAGTGTGTCTCATAATGATGAGGATATCTCCATCAAATGTATGCAATGTCACAAACATGAAAGTAAGTGTATCTCACAATGATGAGGATATCTCAGTCAAATGTATGCAATGTCACAGAAATTAAAGTGAGTGTGTCTCACAATGATGAGGATATCTCCATCAAATGTATGCAGTGTCACAGAAATTAAAGTAAGAGTGTCTCACAATGATGAGGATATCTCAATCAAATGTATGCAATGTCACAGAAATGAAAGTAAGTGTTTCACAATGATGAGGATATCTCCATCAAATGTATCCAATGTCATAGAAATGAAAGTAAATGTATCTCACAAGGATGAGGATATCTGAATCAAATGTATGCAATGTCACAGAAATGAAAGTAAGTGCGTCTCACAATGATGAGGATATCTCCATCAAATGTATGCAGTGTCACAAAAATTAAAGTAAGAGTGTCTCACAATGATGAGGATATCTCAATCAAATGTATGCAATGTCACAGAAATGAAAGTGTGTCTAACAATGATGAGGATATCTCCATCAAATGTACGCAATGTCACAGAAATGAAAGTAAGTGTGTCTCATAATGATGAGGATATCTCCATCAAATGTATGCAATGTCACAAACATGAAAGTAAGTGTATCTCACAATGATGAGGATATCTCAATCAAATGTATGCAATGTCACAGAAATGAAAGTGAATGTGTCTCACAATGATGAGGATATCTCCATCAAATGTATGCAGTGTCACAGAAATGAAAGTCTGTCTCACAATGATGAGGATATCTCCATCAAATGTATGCAGTGTCACAGAAATGAAAGTGTGTCTCATAATGATGAGGATATCTCCATCAAATGTATGCAATGTCACAAACATGAAAGTAAGTGTATCTCACAATGATGAGGATATCTCAATCAAATGTATGCAATGTCACAGAAATGAAAGTGAGTGTGTCTCACAATGATGAGGATATCTCCATCAAATGTATGCAGTGTTACAGAAATTAAAGTAAGAGTGTCTCACAATGATGAGGATATCTCAATCAAATGTATGCAATGTCACAGAAATGAAAGTGTCTAACAATGATGAGGATATCTCCATCAAATGTATGCAATGTCACAGAAATGAAAGTAAGTGTTTCACAATGATGAGGATATCTCCATCAAATGTATCCAATGTCACAGAAATGAAAGTAAATGTATCTCACAAGGATGAGGATATCTGAATCAAATGTATGCAATGTCACAGAAATGAAAGTAAGTGCGTCTCACAATGATGAGGATATCTCCATCAAATGTATGCAATGTCACAGAAATGAAAGTGTGTCTAACAATGATGAGGATATCTCCATCAAATGTATGCAATGTCACAAACATGAAAGTAAGTGTATCTCACAATGATGAGGATATCTCAATCAAATGTATGCAATGTCACAGAAATGAAAGTAAGTGTGTCTCATAATGATGAGGATATCTCCATCAAATGTATGCAATGTCACAAACATGAAAGTAAGTGTATCTCACAATGATGAGGATATCTCAATCAAATGTATGCAATGTCACAGAAATGAAAGTGAGTGTGTCTCACAATGATGAGGATATCTCCATCAAATGTATGCAGTGTCACAGAAATTAAAGTAAGAGTGTCTCACAATGATGAGGATATCTCAATCAAATGTATGCAATGTCACAGAAATGAAAGTGTCTAACAATGATGAGGATATCTCCATCAAATGTATGCAATGTCACAGAAATGAAAGTAAGTGTCTCACAATGATGAGGATATCTCCATCAAATGTATGCAATGTCACAAAAATGAAAATGTGTCTAACAATGAAGAGGATAACTCCATCAAATGTATGGAGTATCACAGAAATGAAAGTGTGTCTAACAATGATGAGGATATCTCCATCAAATGTATGCAATGTCACAGAAATGAAAGTTTGTCCAACAATGATGAGGACGTCTCCATCAAATGTATGCAGTGTCACAAAAATGAAAATGTGTCTAACAATGATGAGGATATCTCCATCAAATGTATGCAGTGTCACAGAAATGAAAGTGTGTCTAACAATGATGAGGATATCTCCATCAAATGTATGCAGTGTCACAGAAATTAAAGTAAGAGTGTCTCACAATGATGAGGATATCTCAATCAAATGTATGCAATGTCACAGAAATGAAAGTAAGTGTTTCACAATGATGAGGATATCTCCATCAAATGTATCCAATGTCATAGAAATGAAAGTAAATGTATCTCACAAGGATGAGGATATCTGAATCAAATGTATGCAATGTCACAGAAATGAAAGTAAGTGCGTCTCACAATGATGAGGATATCTCCATCAAATGTATGCAGTGTCACAAAAATTAAAGTAAGAGTGTCTCACAATGATGAGGATATCTCAATCAAATGTATGCAATGTCACAGAAATGAAAGTGTGTCTAACAATGATGAGGATATCTCCATCAAATGTACGCAATGTCACAGAAATGAAAGTAAGTGTGTCTCATAATGATGAGGATATCTCCATCAAATGTATGCAATGTCACAAACATGAAAGTAAGTGTATCTCACAATGATGAGGATATCTCAATCAAATGTATGCAATGTCACAGAAATGAAAGTGAATGTGTCTCACAATGATGAGGATATCTCCATCAAATGTATGCAGTGTCACAGAAATGAAAGTCTGTCTCACAATGATGAGGATATCTCCATCAAATGTATGCAGTGTCACAGAAATGAAAGTGTGTCTCATAATGATGAGGATATCTCCATCAAATGTATGCAATGTCACAAACATGAAAGTAAGTGTATCTCACAATGATGAGGATATCTCAATCAAATGTATGCAATGTCACAGAAATGAAAGTGAGTGTGTCTCACAATGATGAGGATATCTCCATCAAATGTATGCAGTGTCACAGAAATTAAAGTAAGAGTGTCTCACAATGATGAGGATATCTCAATCAAATGTATGCAATGTCACAGAAATGAAAGTGTCTAACAATGATGAGGATATCTCCATCAAATGTATGCAATGTCACAGAAATGAAAGTAAGTGTTTCACAATGATGAGGATATCTCCATCAAATGTATCCAATGTCACAGAAATGAAAGTAAATGTATCTCACAAGGATGAGGATATCTGAATCAAATGTATGCAATGTCACAGAAATGAAAGTAAGTGCGTCTCACAATGATGAGGATATCTCCATCAAATGTATGCAATGTCACAGAAATGAAAGTGTGTCTAACAATGATGAGGATATCTCCATCAAATGTATGCAATGTCACAAACATGAAAGTAAGTGTATCTCACAATGATGAGGATATCTCAATCAAATGTATGCAATTTCACAGAAATGAAAGTGAATGTGTCTCACAATGATGAGGATATCTCCATCAAATGTATGCAGTGTCACAGAAATGAAAGTCTGTCTCACAATGATGAGGATATCTCCATCAAATGTATGCAGTGTCACAGAAATGAAAGTGTGTCTCATAATGATGAGGATATCTCCATCAAATGTATGCAATGTCACAAACACGAAAGTAAGTGTATCTCACAATGATGAGGATATCTCAATCAAATGTATGCAATGTCACAGAAATGAAAGTGAGTGTGTCTCACAATGATGAGGATATCTCCATCAAATGTATGCAGTGTCACAGAAATTAAAGTAAGAGTGTCTCACAATGATGAGGATATCTCAATCAAATGTATGCAATGTCACAGAAATGAAAGTGTCTAACAATGATGAGGATATCTCCATCAAATGTATGCAATGTCACAGAAATGAAAGTAAGTGTCTCACAATGATGAGGATATCTCCATCAAATGTATGCAATGTCACAAAAATGAAAATGTGTCTAACAATGAAGAGGATAACTCCATCAAATGTATGCAGTGTCACAGAAATGAAAGTGTGTCTAACAATGATGAGGATATCTCCATCAAATGTATGCAATGTCACAGAAATGAAAGTTTGTCCAACAATGATGAGGATGTCTCCATCAAATGTATGCAGTGTCACAAAAATGAAAATGTGTCTAACAATGATGAGGATATCTCCATCAAATGTATGCAGTGTCACAGAAATGAAAGTGTGTCTAACAATGATGAGGATATCTCCATCAAATGTATGCAGTGTCACAGAAATGAAAGTGTGTCTAACAATGATGAGGATATCTCCATCAAATGTATGCAGTGTCACAGAAACGTACAATTTTTTTAAGCTCAATCAGGACCGTGTTATAGTAAAACTGATACAATGCACTTGTACATACTCACTTATAACCAAGTCCAACTGCAAACTGCACATACCCAGATCTGCCATCACATAATGCACTCACAGACCTTGGCCCATCAGTTAGGAGAAATGAGTAGAACAAATAAAATGGACCCTGATCTGCCACTGCATTAAGCAACAACAAATTGAGGTATATGGTGTTTACAGATGGACTCAATTTTGTTGTTGTAGGGTTTAACGCCATTTTTCAGCACACAACAGGCTATACATGACGGCCAGTATTAATGGTGGAGGAAGAACCTGGGAAAACCCTGGAAAGAACCACCGACCCACAAGAAGATACTGGCAAGCTTTTTCACATACCCATATTGGCTGAATTCGAGACTCGAACCCACACAGACAGGTGAGATGGCAGTGATCCGTAATGGAGAGCGCTTTAGACCACTCGGCTACTCAGGGCCCCCTTTAGACAAGTGCAGATCATTGATTTGACCAAACTTAGGATATGGGTATACCTTGACATTAATGCCTAAGACAAGTTCAGTTATCATGATTTCAAGGTCAAGGTCAATGGCCTTTACAAAGAATTTTGTACTGTACTTACAGGTACCTTGGTTTCTTGTGAAATTGTAAACTTTGACATGTAAGAAAATATGGAGGGGGGATTTTCAATATTCAAATTTCTAAAATAAATATCAGATATTGTTTCAATACTTAGAAAATAAAAAGAATAAAAGGACAGATTCTTGTGATTTATTTTTGAGCCAGTGGAGCATCAGTTCTATCATTGGGCTCTTGTTTTGTATTATATGGACATATCACCGTAATCAAAATATTACTTCTGACTTATAAAAGGGGCACCTGATAATGAAGGAATACAGAATAAAAATACATAAGATTATTTGTCAGGTTCTAATTACATAACAGGAAAATAGGGAGCATAAATTCCTGTAATTGTTAGCTCATTGAAAACATTGTATGTGGATTGTGAGGGGGTCTAGTGGTGTCTTTTTCCTTAGATTGATGTGATCCAAAAAAGCTGGATAAGCAGTGAATGTATTTGGGTCATGTTTTTAAGGTTTCTCAGCAGAAGTCATACACATTCATTGACAGTAGCCGTTGAATAGTGTTATACAGTATACCATTATATAGCTTTGTGTTTATCATATTTCTCAGTGTAGTAGAGACGTTTGTGTCTAAAAATTGGGATACCAAACACAGGTAACTGAACTGAATCTTTTATTTGTGTCTGTGACAAATATACTATGGAGGATAAGTACAGAAATACTATAGCGAGTTCAGAGATTTGTCATCTAAAACTTTTACACTTATGAAACTATAGTACATTTCATACAGGTCATTTAGGTGTTCATGAATAAGGGGTGTCATTTGTTAGAATTTCTTAACACATAACTTTAGACAGCAGTTATTCACTTTATCTGGATCCTCCTTCATTCACATTCCTTATGGAAGGTCATTATTGATATGGCCCGAGAAATACGGCAAAATCAATGTTAAAGTACATGGGCCTGTTTGGATGAGGTCAAATTAACGATACAATAATGTACACACCTGATTGAATGCCATGCAGTGTGATGTCACAATAAAAACTGCATATGTTGAAAAATATTTATACTGCCTTGTTTCCTCTTTTCTTGAGCTAGTTTAGTGTCATGCCACCATTGTAAAACTCCATGGTGACCAATAATTTAGATGACTTTTAAGGTGCAGAGGGTCAAGAACCAGGATTGAATAGCTTTGGTTAAACCATATTAGCATTACATTTATGAACAAAAATTAATATTTTTTTGAGTAAATATGTCAACATGACAACATTGTCATATACTTTAAGGTTTGATGGAACAGTGTCTCACTTTTTTATTTTGTGGACTTGCATAATAACTTTAAGACTAAATAGACACCATAACCACTGACTAGGTCAGCATCACATTGTCTCACATTCATATACAGCAAAAAGGCAAGACAAAACCCTGAAATGAGAAAAAAATGGTATAAAAGAAATTTTACATAATAGTTTTTATATCAGTAAATGGTAAATTTGAATTTTCTTTCTGTATATCTAATGTTAAATACATGGTATATTTGAACAGTTTAATTTTAACCGATGTGACCCATTCATTCATACAAAATTTTATAATGTATTGCAGTGTTGTTAAAATTTGTTTGTCTTAGGCCATTCCTAAACATTCTAGTCTGCCCTCTGCATTGACTATTTTGGTTGTTTCTGAGGAACTTTGGATGTATAATTGTCAATGCTGAATTTATTAAAATTGTTAAAAATCATGAAAAGCTGAAAAAGCACATACCATTACCTACCCATGCATGTCTTAAACATATGGGCTGGGAAAAGGAAAAAACAAATTTGTATAAGCTGGCCTTAGTACAGTATTGCCTTAGTTCAGTATTGCCTTAGTACAGTATTGCCTTAATTCAGTATTGCCTTAGTTCAGTATTGCCTTAGTAAAGTGTTGCCTTAGTACAGTATTTCTCCTGTTTAAGGTCTAGGGCAGAGGTGGGCAAACTTTCCAGTGCAAGTGCTGCATACACAAATTTACACCTTGTCACGGGCTGCATAGTTCATTAAGTAAAATAATTAATATTTGAAATAGCAAAAACAAAAGGTTTTTCTAAATAACATCTAATTAATTTTCAGTTAATATGTTGTTAGTATTTGAAAACTTAAACTTCAGAAGAAGCACATTTATTTGATAAACAGAGTAACATAAACAGAGTCAGTGCGAATGATGTCTTGTTCCTAGGCTGCATGAAAACCCTTGGCGGGCGCATTGCAGCCCATGGGCCGTAGTTTGCCCACCCCTGGTCTAGGGGTACATGCCCCATAAATATGAATAGGGATGTGGGAGTAGACCTGTACAGCATTCTCTCAATATTAGGCTCATGATTATAACAATAGACTTATGCAACACTAAGCTTATACAGCATTCTCTCAATATATGGCTTTTCATTATATTACCATTTATGTTATTAGACCCTTCATTATAACACAGTTCTTGTTATAAGGCCCTTCATTATTACACTGTTCCTGTTATAAGGCCATTCATTATAGCACCATTTTTGTTATAACTTGGTAGGTATGGTCATGGAGCCCATTTCTTTAAGTGGTTGTAAAGTTGTATGTATCATGTACTTCATTATAAGACAGCCTCTTTATAAGGTGGTATACACTATAGATCCCTATAAGGTGGTATACTCTATAGACCCCATGTGGAGTATTATAACTTATAATTATGGAGTACTGTATTTTGGACATCACTTTCTTAGACTTAAAAGTTGTTCCAGTTTTGTACAAGTTGAAAACATGGTATTTTGTTTTTGTGGAATTTAACACCATTTTTCAGCACATGACAGGCTACACATGGAGACCAGTTTATTTAGTAGATAAAAAATATGGAAAGGCACCAGAGTGAACCACTGACCCCCCCCCCCCCAAGAAACTGGCAAGCTTTCTCACTGTGGTCAAGCTTAGACTTAACTCATGTGAACAGAGGTAATGTGAGTGACCTGTTAAATAGTGTGGCCTAGACCACTCAGCCACCCAGGGAGGAATATGGAATATGTACAGCTTTATAATGCTGTATATAACCCAGCAAGGGCCTGGATAGTGTAGTGATAGTATGCTTACTTTGCACCAGTTTGGTCCTGGGATTCATTCTTGGAGCTGTCATGTTCCCAATCAGTGTTTAAGATGTACTCTACCTCAAAAACTATATTATTGGGGAATTGCTGACTCGCAACCCACTCATCATTTTTAACAGATTTCATCTAATATTGTTCGAGCCTTCTGACCATTGCGACTGACCAGCCTTGAACTGACCACTGCAGTTGTAGTTTATATGTGCATCTCACTAGCTGGCTCATCAGAGCAACTGAGACACATTTTTGATTGCCACCATGTAATAAATCCACCATGTAATAAATTTAACATGTAATAAATACATGTATAACAAAACTGCCACTGTGTGACAAATCTTGAAATTGCCATAGCTTCAGAAATTTCACAAACAATTTGTTTTAAATTTTTTCATTATACTAAAGATTGATATAACTTTTCATGGATGTTTTTGCTATATTAAGTACTTTATTTTTTTTAATATAAATTGCTGTATGAATAAATTGCTATATGAATGGGTATGTGGGCTATCTTGGCTGGGACAGTCCAATAATTACAGTAATCACTGATCATATTGGCATCCTGAGAGTGCTCTATAGTACTAGATAAAACTGGTTTCTGATAATTGACCTTTCAGGCCACAGGTGACAATAATTATCTAGTACTGGATAACAGATATTTCATTTGAATGCAGACCAGAAATTGTATGTGAATTATTGCCAAATTAGGTCAGGCTGGATTTGGTCTAATGAGCCGGAAAAGCCACTGAATTGACTCTACCACATTAACAGTTTAAACGTGTCATACCTTATGAATATTTTATCCCATTATGATGAAAGTTTCTCAATATACTGATAAATCATGTTCCAATGATTGAGAAATTTTTCAAAACAAAATTTGCCAGTTTAAAAGAAATTAATATTAGTAGGAATAGGTGTATCCGACAGATCAAATTCAGTATTGAAGCATAGGCTGCTCAAAAGAAGTCAAGTCCTTTTTTAAAGCATTTAAGTACCACCTGTTTTTATTCTTATCTTAATTTGAATTTAATTGTTACAATATATGCAGATGATACGAACCCATGATATTGTGAAAGTCCATGAACAAATTATGTAGGTCTTGGATATTACAAGTTTTGAGGCAAATTTTACCACTGACATTTATGAAAATATTAGTTTTAAGTGGATGCAATCATGCAGTTGAATCAGTTGATTATTTTCTACAAAGGAGGGACTCCATAATGTTAGAACAGAGAGAATCTCTAGGTATATTATAGGTCTGTGATACATGGTACCATTTCAAAAGAAGCGTTTATCATGCTGTCCGACTGACACCTCTATGTGTAGCAGTAGTACTCAACCAAGTCATTGAGTAATGTAAAATGTTGGCAGTATGATAAATGGAATCTCAGGAGTGCAAGATGTATACAAAAACGGAAAAAGACATCATCCCACATGACTATGGAAATTTCCAAGCTCCCCAGATGTCTAGGAGACTCAGATTCATACAAAAATATGGCCACAAAAGTGAGTAAAACTGGAATTCTCTAATAGGCCAATCAAAAATATGTTAAGTGTATAAATTAAAGAAACTGCCCAGAATATATAAAATTTGAAAGAAAAAAAAACATTAAAGAAGCTAACTAATTGAATTTATTTTTCTCTCTACCATGGTGATGCTATAAAAGTTCACAGTCAAGGGATCTGAATATGACCTTTAACATTGAGTTATGGGGCAGACATCTAAAGTTACCAGTTGAATATCTTAAGAAGCAGTAGAGGAAAAGTACAGAAAAGAAAAAAGGGATAAGCGACTTGGATCTTGAAGAGGAGACTGCAACTATGATTCTTGATCTGCCAACAAACTGAAAATCATATCATGATTCATCCCAGTGCCTCAATCAAGATTTATGATATTAAAAAAAGAAACCTTAAAAAATTGACCTTGACCTTGAGGATAAGACCTTGAATGTGCAGTGCAACATATTTCCCATTGACAACATACTATTGTACCAAACTTCAGGATGGGGATGGAGTGAGAGTGATTTATTTTTACTTTTCATCAGCCATTTGCTTACAAATAATCCTGTCCCCAGTTATACCCAGATTCCCCATATTAACCAGCAAGCATTGAGCTCTCCAAAGACACCTGCTACCAGGAAGTAAACGCCTCCCATTTTGGTGCACAACATTCTGATAACGGTGACATATATATTTATACCAAGCATTATCGAGTAATCTTAAAAAGCTCAAGAATTATAAAGAGAATAAAAATAATGAAAACCTAAAATATTGAGAAGTGAACTTGATCTTAAAGCGTGCATGTGAAGTCTACAGCCCATGACCTGGTTTTATCCAGTTATAATATGTAATATGGGTATATTTAAACCTTGCTATTATGCCATTGCTCTGAGGAAGTTGCACATGCCTGCCTTAAAGACAGCACCACCTTGTGGTATTTGACACACCTTCTAGTGATGATATTATTACAAATCTGTGGTCTTAAACTAAGTAATAGAAAGAGCAAAATCCACCAAGTTTTGTAAAATTCAAAAATGTAATTAATTATATTTGGAATACAAGCTGAAAATTTAAAATGAACTCAAATTATTGCAAACCGAATCACAAATAGTCCAAAAAGTTATATCACCAGGTCTAATGAATAAAGTTCTAATTAAATTCCAGTGGCATTTAAAATATAATGCAGCACTGAAGGTGTTGATGTGCCTGTAGTGGCAACAGTCTTTTAATAAATCACAATAATATAATCCAGTAATATAATCCAATATGTTCTTGTCTGAATTCATTATAATTCTAGTGAATTGTTTCTGTCCAAGAATATTATTGAGCACTGTGTAATTTCAGTGAATACATATTTTAATAAATAATTCTAGCACAAATCAGATACTGAACACAACAAAAAGACTGATCTCTGCTTCAGATGTTATTGCAGGCATGAGTAATTTCTCAGGGAAACAAGATTATGAAGCTCTCTACTTGACCTAGCTCACAATTATTGTTTTCTGGAAATACTATGACTTAATGGAATCTTCCATTCTAGATTCTGAGTTTATCAACAAGATAAAATGTTACTAAATTATAATAAGGATATGGTAAACATCAGGTAGGCTAGGTATTTTTATGTGGTAATTCCATTAACCATGACCCACACCCTAATAAATATGTACATTTCTATTGATAATGATCCTAATATTAAACCCACACTCCTATACAAATATTAGCTATGTGTTACTTGTTTATCAAAATAAAAAACATCATTGTCTCTTGCCAGGAAAACAGTGAACTTGACTTTGGACAAGGTCAAGTGCAAAATACAGTTTTCCGTTGCACATAATGAATTAAAATGAAACTCTAATGAATAATGCAAATTAAATATACATGATATACATGTATGCCCAGTCTCATGCCATAATGTCAGATGGATTAAAAATTACCTAGTTGAAATTAAAGTGTGATGAAAACAAAATTTAGCGCTGTGATACTGGTCTTGAGAACAGAACCTCCGATGTTGTACACAATACAGAATACAATGTTGTACACAACACAGAATACAATGTTGTACACAACACAGAATACAATGTTGTACACAACACAGAATACAATGTTGTACACAATACAGAATACAATGCTGTACACAACACAGAATACAATGTTGTACACAATACAGAATAATACAATGTTGTACACAACAGAGAATACAATGTTGTACACAACACAGAATACAGTGTTGTACACAATACAGAATACAGTGTTGTATACAATACAGAATGCAATGTTGTACACAATACAGAATACAATTGATGATGTGTACGTATATTCAATTTGATTCCCCTGATCTCAGTTTTTTAAAGTTTTGAGTGGAAGGAAAAGTGTGATGGAAAAATTAAAATATTGAGCATTGGCCTTGACATTTGGACACCATATATGTATAAATACTCTTTACTAAGTTTTATCCCATCTCTCAAATGGCTTAAAGTTGTAGAGCAAAAGGAAAAGTTTGATGAAAAACATTAAATATTGAACCATGACCTTGACCTCAGTGTGTTATGCAACATACCACCTAGTCATCATGTACAAATGTAGCAAGTTTCATCTCATAATCTCAGGTATAGAGTGATGGAAATATAAAATATTGAATTGTGACCTTGACCTTGATGATTTGACCTACACTATTGAATGTGACACCATCTAGAGATGGCTTATGCCTATGCTGAGTTTCATTCTTTCATCTCAGAAAGTTGGAATAGAATGAAAAGTATGGAAAACATCAGATTGAGCTTTGCCCTTGACCTTGACCTATAAGACATGATGTAAAATATGGTACATGACACAGCTTTTACTGGTGATGTACATGTTTATCAATGAAGATCTGGATGCATGGAGAAAATGATGGAAGTGCATTGTATTTCTCACTTTCTTTGAAAAGGCAGGATTTAAAAGAATCAGTTATATAAACATGATGTATAATAAATGTTTAACTTCTTAATTAAATTAAATATCTAATACACACTCATTTCTGATCCTCTGTCATCTAATATCTGGGTAAAAGCATGTTTGAATCTTTTTGCCAGGTATTCATTATTGTCTTTCACATTTATTATTATAGTTAATGGCTTGTACATTAAATGATTGATTATTGAAAAGTTAATAAAATTATAAAGAAAAATAAAAATGGCATGAAAAGGGTTCTTCTGAAAAATAAATTTATTTTTGTTAGCTGGATTCTTTTAATGACTTTACTGAATAATGAATGTTAATTTGGGTTTGAACCCTGACCATGTCATACCAAAGACTGATAAAAATGGTCCTAGCAGCTGCCTCTCTTATCGCTAAGCATTCAGAGGTTTCGGAACTGGTCGACCTGGTATCAAGATAATGTGAATGGTTTGGACATGATGCTACTTGTCTGCAGCTTGATGTCCCAGTGCTAGACATCACTATAAACTTTCACACTGCAGACATTGTAGTTATTGAAAAATTGTTAAAGCTACATTAAATATCGAAATCACACATGCACAAGAACATTAATTAGAGCATCTTCTTGTTATGGTTATTATTTACTACCTGCTTATAAATAGTAGGTTGAGTGTATTTTTGAAAGATACTATATATTACAACAGCTTTTTTTATGTAACTCAAAACACCTTGAGATGCAAATTAATTCAGTAACCTTCAAAGGTCATGGTCTATTACCATACACACATGGATATCAGTAGACTCCAGTGACAAAGACTCAGACTTGACATTGCGTAATGCAGTTTATTAACAGAACAAACAACATAGTCTCCAATCTGCCAGGGCATTATATGATGGCAAGCGGCATAGACTCTAATATGCCAGGGCATTATATGATGGCAAGCAACATAGGCTCTGGTCTGCCAGGGCATTATATGATGGCAAGCAACATAGACTCTGGTCTGCCAGGGCATTATATGATGGCAAGCAACGTAGACTCTGATCTGCCAGGGCATTATATGATGGCAAGCAACATAGACTATGATCTGCCAGGGCATTATATGATGGCAAGCAACATAGACTCTCGTCTGCCAGGGCATTATATGATGGCAAGCAACATAGACTCTGGTCTGCCAGGGCATTATATGATGGCAAGCAACATAGACTCTGGTCTGTCAGGCCATTATATGATGGCAAGCAACATAGATTCTGATCTGCCAGGGCATTATATGATGGCAAGCAACATAGACTATGATCTGCCAGGGCATTATATGATGGCAAGCAACATAGACTCTGATCTGCCAGGGCATTATATGATGGCAAGCGGCATAGACTCTGATCTGCCAGGGCATTATTTGATGGCAAGCAACATAGACTCTAATCTGCCAGGGCATTATATGATGGCAAGCAACATAGACTCTGGTCTGCCAGGGCATTATATGATGGCAAGCAACATAGATTCTGATCTGCCAGGCCATTATATGATGTCAAGCAACATAGACTCTGATCTGCCAATGCATTATATGATGGCAAGCAATATAGACTCTGATCTGCCAGGGCATTATATGATGGCAAGCAACATAGACTATGATCTTCCAGGGCATTATATGATGGCAAGCAGCATAGACTCTGATCTTCCAGGGCATTATATGATGTAGATCCAGGTCTCTGTTGTTTATAGTTGGATTCATTTGATAAGTGAGTGTATATGGCAACATGTTTTGATTACACAATAACAAATAATCATGCAATGGATAATGTTTTCATTGCACAATAACAAAAACATTCGTGGGTACGTGGGAAAGCCTGCTAGTAGCTTCTCGTGGGTCGGTGGTTCTTCTCTGGGTTTTCCAGGGTTCTTCCTCCACCAGTTATACTGGCCGCCATGTATAGCCTATCTTGTGCTGAAAAATGGCATTAAACCCTAGAACAACAACAACAACAAAAACATTGCTACATGGCAGGTTTAGTGATTGAATTCTGGAATATGTAAATGCAGGTTGCAGCAAGGCCATACTGCTTATCAGGTTTGGGAGAATGGGGGCAGTTTAGAAGCTGGTGTATTGTGCACAGTGCTTTGCAAAACAGATATATGGCATGGTTGTGATGATTGGAAAAGATTGATTGTCTACATGCAGTCCCTTACTGTTAACACTGATTCATCTTTGGATTTCTTTTCTTTCAATCTAAAATTTGGTAATAAGCATGTCAGTTAATTAATTCTGGCAATACAGAGTATATTTGTCAATTGCACTGCCCCATGCCCCCATTTCCATTAGGCTTGGGTTCTGATGTAATATGCCAAGCCAAACAAACCAATACTAAAAAATAATGATCTGAGTTATAATATCCTTGAAATTCTAACAAGTCTGATATGAATTTAAAATGTTCGATGCATGTTTGCAGAAAATCATGACTTGGTGCCAAGCACCTGTTTGGCATGCATGCATGCTGTAATGATCCTACATACAGTCCCGCAGCCAGTTCATTCCTTTTTGTGAGTACATGTATCAGAGTTCATGATTTGCAAATTATTAAACAATTAAACGAAAATAACTTATTCACTGTTACCTAAATTCATGGATTTGGGAAGGATGGATAATTGTTAATTGTATCTTTAAATCTCAGGTTTTTAGCAATTGCAGAAAGCCACAAAACTTGATACCCAACAAAAATGGAAAATGTACTGAATCTCATGAAAATTGGTCCCCAACGAAAAATGAGTAAATTCACAGTCAATTCTTTTTAAGGTATTGATCTATTTCACAGTGAGTCATTTTTGGAAGATGTTGTTTTTGCCAGTCTGCCTTAAAACATCATTATGGCAAGGAGAAAAATGTTTTTGCACAATATATGTATCCTATATTATATTAATTTTGTTTAGAGGTCATATTTCATAGTCATGGCAAGTCTGATAAGAAAATAATGGTTTCTGCAGAGCAACTCATGCAGGATACTTGACCTGGGTCCATGTCATTGAGACGCATTGGTAAAAAATCTGAGTCAGCCATTTCCAACTAGTTCCTACAATACATAGAAGATTTTTAAACATATAATGTCCTATTCACAGTACATTTAGAACCTGTCTTGGAAGACCACCCTTTCTGCCAAAAGATATTGGTCTCTCAAGACAGGTGGTCACTCAAGACAGGTTTTACTCTACTCCTTTTTTTGGAAATGTTAACTAATATAAGTTGCACTATATATTGCAGTTGAAAGAATTCACTGAACATCAAGAAGAAAACTCATGTTAGTAGCATGAACAGAAATGTTTCTTTCAGTACATTTAAAACTGTCTTGAAAGACCACTATTGTGTGAGACCACCTGTCTTGAGAGACCTTATTCTCATTGCATATATTTATTGATTATATGATATTATGACCTGTTATGAGACCACCTGTCTTGAGAGACCTTATCTTCATTGCATAGATTTATTGATTATATGATATTATGACCTGTTATGAGACCACCTGTCTTGAGAGACCTTATCCTCATTGCATAGATTTATTGATTATATAATATTATGACCTGTTATGTGAGACCACCTGTCTTGAGAGACCTTATCCTCATTGCATAGATTTATTGATTATATAATATTATGACCTGTTATGAGACCACCTGTCTTGAGAGACCTTATCCTCATTGCATAGATTTATTGATTATATGATATTATGACCTGTTATTTTTGTCAGAATGAGTGGTCTTTCAAGACGGGTTCTACTGTATCTGTATTAGTAATATTCATGCTTATTTTTTTATCACTTTGATTTGCTAGGAAAAGAATACTTATAAAGAACAACTTATTCTCTGTACTAGTACATTTCTGACTGCTTACAATCATCCCCTAATGACCTTAGTCACTTGCAGCCTCTGCAGGTATATTCATTTGGTAGCATTGTTCATTATCCTGTAGTACTGAAATCCTGTCTTATTCCTTTGACTGCTTTACTGATCAGGTTAAATTGTAATATACCCAAGTGGTTATTTAAACAGTCAGTCCTGGCCTTTACCTGTGGCCCATACATGTACAGGTAGAGTATTCTGATCTGTCAAAATAAACCTTTTGACAATAGTTTGTAATGTGATACTGTCACAAATGGCATAAGGACCTTGATCTGTATTATTTTTCTTTTCCAGGAAGCCCGTGGATTTGCCAGCTCAGGAATGGACTATTGAAGAAAATTCAGTCAGTAGTGGTAGAGCTTTGTTATTTGCAGGTCATAGGGGTCAACAACTTTTCATAATAATTTTGGGGTTTCGTCTTTTTGGGTTTATATACTGGTAATACAATGCAAAGTCTTTTTCACTCATAAAGCTGTATATATGCGGATACCTGTCATTCAGTGCAGTCAAGTGGGATGATTGAGCTGTCCATTATTATAGAATTGTAGGTATTATTGATATCTACAAATACATGCAAAGAAAGAACATTAAATTTAATTAATTTATCTAAAACAAAAATTAAAGTGCTTCAGTTAGGAAAGAGAGCACCGTGTAATCCAAGTGAGAGTGAGGATCAGCCGATGTGGCAATTTTTCCAGTATAAATCTTGGATGTTAGTTTAGCTCTCAATTATTCAAATTAATTATTTGCGTATAATTAAACTGAAAAATCAAACCATTAAGCATTCCAACAGAGCTGTGGCATCAAAGTTTCAAGCCCTTCAAAGTTTTGAATGACACTAGCAATGAATCGTAGTAACTGGTGGCAGAATAATGTATGGAAGTTTTTGAAGAATCAGTTGGAAAACAGGAAAGACGTTCCGAGGTGCTTGTACACCTTAAGTGGGAGGGGGCTCAGAAAATGTACCAGTCAATCCTTTAACAAAAATGGACACTGGTTCAGATTCCCGGGAAACACCACAGCAACATTATTTTGGAGCCCTGCATTTAGCAGATCACAGTTCAGTGGGAGCCAGTTCTCTGACAAGTAAGTACTGTAATTTGAAAATTAATTAAGCATAAGAAATGTGTTTAGCTTGTGTAATAAATTTCATGGCTAATGAAAACTATTCAAGATGTAATAATTGTATGGCATTAATAGCAAACCATCATTTGCATGTAAATAAATTGTACAATCTCTTTTTTCGATGTGCAGTTTATTTTGAAGGGCATACAATGCAAGATGTACAACATATGAATATTCATGAAAAGCAGGGTACATTGTATTGCATTGTAAGGACATATACGTCATCAGTTTTGTATTACATTGACAGTACATGTAGGTAATCTTTGTATCTAATTTTGCATTGTCCTGTTACTTTGAGAGCCTCCATATTTGTAGAAAAAAAGCAACAGTAGGGACAACATTACATACATTTTAATAATAATAATAATAATAATAATAATAATAACAATCATCATCATTATCAATAATAATAATAATAATAATAATCAATCATAATAACAATAATAATAACAATAACAATAATAATAACAATAACAATAACAATAATAATAATAATAACAATAATAATCAATGATAATAACAATAATCAATAATAGTAATAACAATCATCATCATCATCAATAATAATAATAATAATAATAATAATAATAATAATAATAATAATAATCATTATACACTGAACATCTCCATATAAAGGACTTCTGATTGTAGAGGACAGTTTATATATGCCCACTTTTTTCAAGTTGATATATTTCAACTCAATACAGTATCAAGGACAACCATCCATAAAAGCAAATTTTGGGATCCATGAGTGTTCTTCCTTGACAGGTTTCAGTGTGAACACATCTTGTATCTGATGGATTTTATATTATATCAGCTTGGTCACTATTTTGTTGGGGGTGGTGGTAAGTAGTATGGGAGAAGGGTGATTATAGAGTATGCAATATAAAGTGTGGACATATAAAAATGACAAGCCATTGCAGTTGCCTTAGTTAGTAGTAGTAGTAGTTGCAGTAGTATTAGTATTAGTAGCAGTAATAGTAGTAGTAGTAGTCGTATTACACTGAAACCTGTCAAGGCAGAATGCTCATGGTATCATAAAATTTACAGATGGATGTACTTGATAATGTCAGTTTATAGCGACGTCTTGCACTGGAACATCATGCCACAGACTTTTAGCATGATGTCCCACCCAGTTACAGGCTGACTAGTCCTAACACTAGCCTATTAATGCTGCTGTTAGTACCATTTGCTCAAGTCTTTGGTATGACTCAGCTGAGGTTCAAACCTGCACCCTCCCTCATTCAAGGTGGATGTTCAAACCACTAGGCTACCTGAGCAGTCAAATGGCTTGAATTAAAATTACTGCCAGCTTACAGATATTTTTTTTTCTGGGAGTATTGTTTTATTTTGCTAAGGATGGGAATGGCATATGAACAGATGATAAGTCTAAACCTGTCCAGTCTGTCATCTGCATACTGGAAATGCAGCCAGTGTGGCAACACATATAAAGCAGCACCACCCTACCATAGTCAGACATTGTAAAGATGAAAAGACCATTAGTTGATTTGTGTATTGATAATGTATCATATCAAAGACTGTGTATCAGGATTTATGTCAATGCATGCCACATGTTTATCATTTTACCTCTGTGTATACCTAGAATAGAAAATTGGGGTGAGGGAATATATTTGATCAATATTCCATCTTCATCGCAAAAGTAGGACACTGCGACACATGCTACATATCAACAACTAATTTAACAGAATTATTTTAAGTTTATTTCTTAAGCACTTTTCATGATAATAGTCATCAGACTAGATGATTTATACACCTATGTTAGTACAACAAAAAGAAGGTCACTGTGACCAGATAGTTTTCTTTGCAACTTATTGTTATCCATCCCTGTTAGTACCACACACTTAATGCAAAAAAATAATAACTATGACCTACATTTCATATTGGACATTGGTTAAGGTTTGCATGAAACTCTTAACCAAATAGTCTTTTTGCATCCAGTATAAATTTCATCATATCTAACAATGAAAATGTGAGAAGATGCATCTTTATGATTGCTACAGTGTATCATAAAGTAGGTCACTCTGAGCCATATTTCATGCTTCAGTGACTTAAAGTATATTTTAACTGCCCCTGCGTGAATCATCAAACTAGATTATACTTTTTTATCTCAGTAGCAGACCTTTACAAAAAAGATAAATCTCTTGCTGTCAGCTTATGACCACATAAGTTTTGGCATGCTGTCCTACCATGAATTATGAAAGTTGGCAAAGGGATACATCTCAGTGAGCATTTCTCCCTCCCTGCAGAACTAGGTCAATATGACCAGTATTTTACACTTTAGTGACTTGGGCTACATTTTGGGTTTGATTTTCATTTCTTAAGCATTGTTCATGCTAGAATCATGAACATGTTAATGACATGCATCATAATGACTATCGAAAAAGTGTATCGTGTCCTACATGTAAATTTTATCTTTTTTTGGCTTTGGCTGTCTTTTGTGTTTAGCTCATCATCACATACTTTTAGCATGCTACAGTATATGCATACTGTCCTACCTAGGTTTGGCTGTCTTTTGTGTTTAGCTCATCATCACATACTTTTAGCATACTACAGTATATGCATACTGTCCTACCTAAGTTTGGCTGTCTTTTGCATTAAGCTCATCATCACATACTTTTAGCATACTACAGTATATGCATACTGTCCTACCTAGGTTTGGCTCTTTTGTGTTTAGCTCATCATCACATACTTTTAGCATACTACAGTATATGCATACTGTCCTACCTAAGTTTGGCTGTCTTTTGCATTTAGCTCATCATCACACACTTTTAGCATACTACAGTATATGCATACTGTCCTACCTAAGTTTGGCTGTCTTTTGCATTTAGCTCATCATCACATACTTTTAGCATACTACAGTATATGCATACTGTCCTACCTAGGTTTGGCTGTCTTTTGCATTAAGCTCATCATCACATACTTTTAGCATACTACAGTATATGCATACTGTCCTACCTAAGTTTGGCTGTCTTTTGCATTAAGCTCATCATCACATACTTTTAGCATACTACAGTATATGCATACTGTCCTACCTAAGTTTGGCTGTCTTTTGCATTAAGCTCATCATCACATACTTTTAGCATACTACAGTATATGCATACTGTCCTACCTAGGTTTGGCTGTCTTTTGCATTTAGCTCACTGTCACATGCTTTTAGCATACTACACATATACTAGCCTACATACAATCATGAATAGGGGATGCATTTTACCCTTATTAGACCCTTATTGTAAAACCTCATTGACCTTATTCTGTTTTTAAGTTTCATAATATTAACATGAACAGCAAGCAAAACAGGAAATGCAAATGTTCAGTTATTGGTTGCTGGTTATGTTCAAATAATGAAATTTGATAATTAGATGCATTTGTGTTATTACTACACTCTTAAAACCAATGAAGGTCACTATGACCAACATTTATGTTTTAGGACATGGTTTTGCTTATAGCCACATAGATTCTTCAGTGTAATATAAGGGGCCCCCACCTGGCTAAGTGGTCTAAAGCACTCTGCATTATGAATCACTGCCATCTCGCCTCTGTCTGCATGGGTTCGGGTCTAGGATTTGGCCAAAGTGGGTATGTGAGAAAGATTGCCATTAGCTTCTCGTGGGTCATTGGTACTTCCTGGGGTTTTCCTGGGTTCTTTCTTCACCATTAATACTCCAGGCTGCCATGGGGGCCCCAAGTGGCCAAGTGGTCTAAAGCGCTCTCCATTACAGATCACTGCCATCTCACCTCTGTCTGTGTGGGTTCGAGTCTCATATTCGGCCAACATGGGTTTGTGAGAAAGCTTGCCACTAGCTTCTTGTGGGTCGGTTGTTCTTTCCGGCGTTTTCCTGGGTTATTCCTCCACCATTAATACTGGCTGCCATGTATAGCCTATCGTGTGCTGAAAGATGGCATTAAACCCTACAACAACAACAACAACAAGTAGACTGCCATGCATAACCTATCATGTGCTGAAAAATGGCCTTAAACCCCACAACAACAACAACATCAGTGTAATATATATCCCCACCTATACAGAAAGCACTTGTTTGCTGATCCAAAGATAGTACTTTGATGCGTTATCTATAGCAGATTAACTGTGTATTGTACAGTGGGATGAGCATGGGAATCAAACTGCATGCTTTTCATGTGATGCCTCAGATAATCCACTTATTCCTGATGCATGGTCTGGTATTGGGTGGCATCTTTTTGCTGAAGGTCTGTAACTTTTACACAGTAAGACTTAGGGTCTATGGGGTGAGCAGCAGAAATAGATCCTGAAGCAGACATTAAGAACTGTTGGTAATGCACAATTCATTACAGATAGCAAGAATTATGCTATTATTTTTAATGTGATTTAGGGTAAGTACAGTTTGGATTATCTGCTATTATTTTTAATGTGATATAGGGTAAGTACAGTTTGGATTATCTATTTTTAATGTGATTTGGGGTAAGTACAGTTTGGATTATCTATCAGTCTTCATGTGTATGTGTAGCAGCTTGCATAGGATTTAAAAGGGTGGGGTGGGGGGGGTCCAAAAAAGTTGGGAAAAAGATATAGAGTTATCAGCTTTGAAATTAAATATACATGTACTTAATTGCTGTTGGTGAAAATGATTGTCAGTGTGACTATTTGGGATTTATACTATAATCTGATGTCTTCAAAATCCCACTTTTATATTGTTGTACCTCACAAACTGTGGTCGAACTTTCAGCAGGGTGTGGAATGACTGACTGCTTGATTATGAATGAATTGCCCAAGCTGAATGAATGACCCAGAGAAAGAAAAATAAATGGAGTATCAGTGTATTGGTCTCTATAGGTGCAAGAATTGTGCAGATAGAGATGATAGCCTAGCTTCAGGGCATTTAATTTAATGGCAGTGGATATGGTCCGTTTAGTACAAGTGGATGGGGGATGGTACTTTGTGAAAAAATGGCTAAAAATTAGCGTAATAATGATATCAGTTAGATTTCAGTAATTATCCAGTAAAACTCAGAAGTGAGTGTGTGAAAGAATGACTTACAATTATGAAAAATTCGATACGTTTTTTGCCAACAGACAATGATGCAGTATTGCACATGATGGAGTGAGTCTATATACACTGATAAAGAAATGTCAGTGACATTTATGAATAATACATTTAGTAGCAAAAAGTGGATTATGTATTGAATTTGGAGACTGAACACGACCTTTATTCATTGCACATGCTGTTTGCAAATAAAAAATATTTTTGAAATTTGTTATATTTTCTGAAAAAGTCCCAGCAGTAATTAACAAGAAATGGTCAGGCCATAAGCAGTATTTTGGTAATGACATGATGACAACAGTTGTAAATATGTTTTGGTAATGACATGATGACACAGTTGTAAATGTATTTTGGTAATGACATGATGACAATAGTTGTTGTTGTTGTAGGGTTTAATGCCATTTTTAGCACATGATAGGCTATACATGGTGGCCAGTATTAATGGTGGAGGAAGAACCAGGGAAAACACTGGAAAGAACCACCGACCCTCAAAGAAGCTACTGGCAAGCTTTCTCACATACCCACATTGGCCGAATCCGAGACCCGAACCCACGCAGACAGAGGTGAGATGGCATTGATCCATAAAGGAGAGCACTTTAGACCACTCGGCCACTTGGGGCCCCCCCGACAACAGTTGTAAATGTATTTTGGTAATGACATGATGACACAGTTGCAAATGTCAACAACACAATCAGTCTAACCTGTACTGATGATTTTGAAAATTACTTCTTTTGCTTAACCTTGTGAAAATACAAGATTTTTCTCCCTTTAGCCTCAATATGATAAATCAGTTAAATTCTGTAGGTGATTTTGACTGAGCAGGTGATTTCTTAGGGGAAGTAATTTAATGTTTTCATTGACTTGCTCTCAACATAAACTGAGTTGTGTCCCATTTAATAACTTTGACAAATGAGTTTCATTACAGAATTTGTTAATGTTTGTCCTTCATAAATCATTAATCTAACAGAAATGGAATCAATAATCATATTGTCTAGCAGGAAGAGTAGGCAACCTTAACTGAAAATCCATATGCAGAAGAAAATACAAAGATCTTATTATCACAATCCCTATTGCTGTACTTGACCCATGGTCAGTTGTGATATTTTGCATTGATTTGATTGGTTCATTACAATTTATCACATTACCAATCTTTTATTTATCATTATTTACATTTCTGTTTAGCAGTTTAGAATGTAAATTGTTTTGTGAATATCAACAGTTATCTCCCCATTGGAAATTAAGTCACGTAAACATGTGGAAAGTAACTCTTTAAGTGATTTGCACATTAATCCCCGTTGTTCACGTTTTCCAAGTATTGATACATAGTCTTTTCATTCCCTGTAAAGTTGTAGAAGGTTACATATATGGGAGGATTTCGTTAGTTTTAGATTTGTGATCAAGGAGATGAATCTGCATGAATAACTATTAGGGACCAACCATCTTGTTTTGTTGGTGGCGGCACTGGTAATTTCGAAGGGGGATTGGATTTTCTTTTCATTCAGGATATTTCTATTTCTATCAATATATTCTCAGCAGTTTAAGCCTAACCTTAATCCCTGGCAGATTCCTTTTTCTGCCACAGCAAATTCAAGGAGTTTTACTTTTCAGAATTCCAACCATTTTCAAGTCAACTGATCAAATTTAAGAGTTTTCTAGGCAATCAATCAAATTTAAGCGTTTTTTTTTAAGGCTTAAGAAACCATGTATATTAAAGTTTGTAAAATCTAAAATATGAACTGGGTTGGTTTGTGTGATTTGGATTTTTAATGTAGCTTTAACAATTTTTCATTCATACTGCTATGATGTCTGCAGTGTGGCAGTTTAAAGCGATAGCTAGCACTGGAGCATCATACTGCAGACCTGTAGCATGATGTTCCACCCAGACACATTATCCTGACACAAGGCTGACCAGTCCTAACACTAACCTCTTAATGCTGAGCACCAAGCAAGGTAGCGGTTAGTACCATTTTTGTAAGTCTTTGGTATGACTCAGCCAGGAATAGAACCCATGACCTCATGCATCCAAGGTAGATGCTCTAACCACTAGGCCACTGGAGTGGTTATGAACTGGGTTGGGATAAATGAAACTGAATACCACTTTTTTTCTAGTGTTTCTGAAATCTAACAAGAGAAATTCTCCAATGGACACCAATTAGGGAGAGTACACATTGTACCTAGAGAACCAAGCACTATGAGGGGCAATATCTGTGACAACACTGTGTTTTGCCTGAATTTAGTAAAATGGGAGAGTTTGGTGAAAATGGAACAGCTCATTTAAAACTTACGGCCAAAAAAGTATAAACAGATGAAAATTGTGTTTTTTCTTCTTATTAAGCTGAATCTCAAGATGATATTGTAAACACCTACAGATGCGATTATGAGAATCGGCTCTTGAAGGCTTGATAACATTGCAGGAGCTTTTCAGATGCGACTCCAATAAGTGATTATCTGTACAACAAGACTGCATGATCACCAACTATTGTTATTTATATTTAATTGTAATTGTTTTTCTGTTAGTTTTAATTTTTTTAATTTCATTACATGTTATTGTAATGTAACATTGTTTGCTGGACTCGACCATGTCCAAATTAGAGTTAATTTCTGCTTGACCTGATTGACTTTTTAAAACTTTTAAAAATTTTATTTATGTAAACAACTAATAATAACTTCATTATTCTCTATGTGTATGAGCTTATTATCAGGATTATTAAACATGTTGATCATTCCTAAGTGGATTTTGTAGGCTAGTGTTGTAAATAAACAAGGCTCATTTGGTCATTCTAGAAGATTATTTTACATCAGGTAATGATTGTCTTTAGAAAATGCTAATTATGACCTGAGGTCAAGCAGAGAACTATATTATCTTGTGTCTATGATGACTTTTACCAGTCGTGCTTCAACGTCTAGCACTTTAGGCCATATTATGTTGTGACCATTTTGGGCTGAATTTTATTTTCTTCAAACCATTCAAGTGATTATTTTCTCTGGAAATACAAAAGTGCTCTGACAAAATTCTTGGATAAAGACACTTGTTGGAATTTATACTGGATAAAGACACTTGTTGGAATTTATACTGAATTCAAAAACATGGAATAATATTTCTATTTCTATAATATTTATATGATTCAACGAGAGATATTTGATGCAGCAGCATTTCACAGGCCATAACAGACACATCATCACCTTCAATTTTCGATCTCTTTGGGACTTGAACTGAGTTTTATTCAGGATATTTTATTGCTAGGATTTGTTTTTAATTCTTTGATTATTTTGGGATTTAATTCACAATTCCATTCTTGTTTTCTCTTTTTTTCACTTCGTATTCTAGGGAAATAAATTATTTCTTCAACTTTGCAAAACTTCTTGTCTTCACTCTTTTCTGTTACTTATTTTAGGAGCATAGACTGTAACACTATCTTTAAATGTGAAGTATGAAAAGGACAACATTTTCATTAAAACTTTAATGCCTGATTTTTTGAAAACTTTTTAATACGCACTCCATCCCCACCTCAAAAAATTAAAGTGTTAGAAATTAAAGAAAAAATAAAAAGAGAAGGAAAAGGACTCAAAATTGAATCATTTTGTCTAAAAGATCTACTTTCATATAAATGAGCATATGCATGCATTCTTAAACTGCACATGATTGTGCCATTTCAAACGTTCTTTGTGTGGGGGCAGGGTTTTGGTTTTGGGTTTGGATTTTTAATGTAGCTTTAACAATTTGTCAATCATATCGCTATGATGCCTGCAATGTGGCACCTTATAGTGGTGTCTAAGGAACAAACTTAAAGACCTTACAATGTTCCCTACCTTAAAATATTTACAGCATGTTTTTATGTTTTCTAATTTCATGGTGGTGGTTTTCTGTAATAATATCATTATATATGTTTTTGTATGTTATAGGTGTTGTATAATGTTGCACTTAGAGCTTCTAAAGATTAGGCGCTATACAAAGTCCTCATTATTATTATTATTATTATGCTGCAGACATGTTGCATCTTGTCCCACCCAGTCACATTATCCTGTCACCAGGCCGACCAGTCCTAACACTAACCTTGTAATGCTGAGAGAAATGAACCTGTTATGGTGATACTGCTGACTTTTCTGTAACAGTAAACATATGGAATATATTATCTGGTTTTAGAACAAGAATACATGGTGAACTCGTCAATTTTACTTGGCTCTTTGAAATAATTCTCCAACGAATATTGAGTTTCTTTTTTTTATATAACATTCATGCTTGAGAGAATTTATCCTGTAGGAGTTTCACAAGTTTAGAATCTACTATCTCAGCATCATAATAAATTTTGTTCATTTCTAATGGAACATCTGGAGACAAGTGCTCATATTCACTTAATAGCTGTTTTAGTTGATACAGGTCTTGTTGTTGTAGATGTCAAAGTTTCCGGTCCAGATTGTTCAATATTTCTCAGTTCCAGAGATTTGTTAAACCAATGTCACAAGTCAGATAATATTCCATTGTTGGCATCCTCAGTTTGTGACTGATCCAACTAAAAATTGATTGAATAATTAACTGGTCTGACTGTACCAAAATAAATCCATTAACATATTTGTATGACAGTATTGTCATTTCTGACTCTAGGATTGTTAATGGTGTAATTTATGGAATTTACTTTATTTTCAATTGTATAAGGATGATAACATTTAGCACAAAGAGGATTTTGGGCAAGAGAGGCTGAAAACTCTTTTCCTTTGTATTTTCTGATAACGTTATTTTAATTCTTGACTGAATAGAGTGAAGAGTAGTTCTTGCTGCTTCACAAGCCTTTGACATATTGTATTGAACTTACAAACAGAGAAAGATTAATCTTAGAATCGTCATTTTGAACGAGTTCTTTTTAATTAAGTAATGGTCCATGGACAACATGACCAGAAACTAGAAACTAAAACCCAATGAGTCTTGAATTAATTCTTTAACAGCAGCCAACAGGATGTGATCCTAATTGTTTTCTGTATCAAAGCCTAATTAAAATCTTCAGAGTTAGATGAAATTTTTCTAATTCCCTCCGACTTTCAGGGTCATCGGGAGAATATTTAAATTGTTGGATGCCTCAATCTAGCATAACTTGCCCAAGAATTCCTGATTTAAAATTTGATGATTGATCAGACTGAAAAAAACCTCAAGAAACTATCAAAGCTTTTCCTATCTTTATAGTTTTAATATTTCTGAAAGGACTTGCCTCAGTCGGTAAATCTTGTGGATGCACATATTATGGTCCACAATTATTGGTTTCCTGACTTAGTCTTGGGTAAGGGACTGACACAGGGTACCATTCTGCTAAATATTTCATCAAATGCAGGAATAAGTTGAATATTAACATTAGGTATAGTCTGCTTGGGTTTTCACATATGACAAGTGTAACAAAATCTACAGTATTTAGAAACATTACTTTTACATTTTGGACAATACAAATGATACAAAGATCTTGTAATAAGTCTTATTGACTCTGAAATGACCTTGACTAAGACTAAGGCTAGACTAAGAATTTCAAATTGTTATGATTTGGAATGACAATTTGATAACTCGTTGACCATTGGTCACTAGCAGTTGCCAAAGGTGGTCTCCATTTTCTCGTTATAGGCACAATATTGGGTATTGGTTCAATTATTGATAATGTCTGAATGACTGATTTTTCAGCCACTACATTTAACTACCATTTCAGTCAATATTTCAGCCACACATTCAGTCAATATTTCAGACACTTTTTCAGTCAATATTTCAGCCACACTTTCAATCAGTTTTTCAGCCACAGTCAGTATTTCAGCCACATAGTAAACGTTTCAGACACTTTTTCAGTCAATATTTCAGCCACACTTTCAGTCAGTATTTCAGCCATACATTCAGTAAATATTTTAGCCACAGTTTAGGAAACAAGGTGACAATGAAACAAAATCTTAAACATCAGTGAAAGCAACCTTTTTATTGGTTGACAATTGATTGTTAGTAACAGAAACTGATTCATGCATAGAACATAAACGTTAATAGTGAGTCAACTTTAAGCAAATTTTACTCTGGCTTACAATAATTTGTTCAGCAGGTTTATGTGTATTGATTAGAAATGAGGAAATCTTGTCAAGAAAAAGTAAAATAAGATTTTCACCTATGTCTTGCAGCAATGATCTGCCACAGGGCATGTTGGAATCAATGGAGGTGTGCTTAGCACTGCGTCTATTTGCGAGTTTTCACTAAAATGTGTGTGCATTTATTAATTCGCATGCAAGTACAGGTAAAACTAATGCAGTTCCACTTATAAAGCGATGGCTGCATGGCTCCAATTTTTTTTATTTAAGCTGACCTCATTTTAACATTCTAAATACATGCTATCAGAAAAGCAGATTATTCATATCCCAAGCAGATCAAGAGGTTTGTTAAAACTGATGACATTGAAATTTCATTACATATTTTCTTTGGGGAAAGTTTTTCGAAAAATGTGTTACTGTGATCCCGCTTATATTGTGATGTTATTCTTTGGACCCCAAGCATTGTGTTATAATGGGTTTTACCTGTATAATGAATTTGGCTTTTTGGGGGGTGCTGTTTTTCTGCCTGACCCATCCTTTTCATGTGAAAGCTGCTAACTTCTTTATCTTTAAATAGTAATCTGAGATGGAAAAGAAAACGCTTTTTGTAAATTTCTGAATATTTTGTCACAAATGGTCATTCTAGAGTTGACTGCTCCTGTGGCCTAAGTGGTTGGAGTGTCTGCCTCAGATGCATGAAGTTGTTGGTTTGAACACTGGTCGAGCCATACCAAAGACTTTTACAAATGTTACATGCAGCTGCCTCGCTTGGCACTCAGCATTAGGAGGTTAGAATTAGGACTAATTGTCCTGGTGTCGGGATAATATGACTCGGTGAGACGTGATGCTACATGTCTGTAGCATTAAGCCCAAATACTGTGCATCACTATAATCTGCCACACTGCAGACATTGTAGCAATATAACTAATATAGCTAAAAGCTATGTTAAAAATTCAAAAAGCACAAAGATGCACATTCTACAGTAGACACTAATACATTCTTTGATAGGTTTTATGTGATATGTGTTTTATGTGATACACTGATACATTTGGGGCCCCAAGTGGCCAAGTGGTCTAAAGTGCTCACCATTACGGATCACTGCCATCTCACCTCTGTCTGCGTGAGTTCGAGTCTCAGGCTCAGCTAACGTTGGTACGTGAGAAAGCCTGCCAGTAGCTTCTTGTGGGTTGGTGGTTCTTCTCAGGGTTTTCTAGGGTTCCTCCACCACCAATTATAGTGGCCGCCATTTATAGCCTGTCTTGTGCTGAAAAATGGCGTTAAACCCAACAACAACAACAACAACAACAACATGTGATACATTGATGATCTGGAATTTCTTTTAAGAGACACTAGGCTTCTTGTGTTGCAGGACTGCATTATATCACTTATTTTACATCTGTCAGAATTATGTTCCTTGTTGGACATCTGATTTTTGTATTGTCACTTGTTAGTCAGTTCATCTTTCCATCCATCCATCTGTTTCTCTGTCACACACTGGTCAAGTTTTGAGCTGAAGTCAGCTTCAGGCATTGTTGTGGGGCATTCCTGTTCTGTGAACAGATTTCTAGATCAAGTTTGTGTTACAGGCCATTGTATGAAGTTTAGAAATAATGACAAAAGTTTGAAATTTTAATGTTAACCATGTTCAGCATGCATTTTTAAAGTTCTTCATGAGTTTAGAAAAAAAATTTCTCTCTCTGTGTTTTTCCAGAAACTTGATTGACTTTGAGGATAAACTGTTTGATTGCCTCGCAGAAAAAGATGGATTGGTCCGTATTAGCAGATTCAGACAGGTAAGAGTACTTTATTTGTTGGTTTATAATACATGCCACTTCCAAGAGCATTGGACCAGATCTGACATCTCATAAAATCATGGCAGATATGGCTCCAGTGAGAATGTCCTCAGCTTTTATTAAAAAACTTTGGAAAGAGACCAGATGTTCCAACTGATCTGGCTGTATGTTGTTCACTCGACTAGATTTAATATACAATCCTAGACTGATCTGGCTGTATGGCGCTCACTCTACTAGATTTAATATACAATCCTAGACTGATCTGGCTGTATGGTGTTCACTCTACTATATTTAATATACAATCCTAGACTGATCTGGCTGTATGGTGTTCACTTGGCATAACATTTAATATACAAGCATAGACTGATATGCAGAATTAATATACAAACAGAAACTTGCCTGTCTGTATGTTATTCACTCAGCTTATGATTTAATATACAAGTTTAGACTGGTCTGACTGTATGGTGTTCATTCTTAAGATTTAATATACAGAAATAGTCTGGTCTTGCTGTAAGGTGTTCATTAAATATAGGATTTATTATACAAGTGTAGACTTATCTGGCTTTATGGTGTTCATTCTATGTAAGGTTCAAATATATACATGTTGACTGATCTGGAAGTATCCTGTACATTGTTCATCCTGGTAAGACTGATCTGGCTGTAATGTGTTCAGTCTGATCTGGCTGTATGGTTTTCAGTCTGATCTGGCTGTATGGTTTTCATTCTACTTTGAATTTCATGTACAAGAATAGACTGATCTGGCTGTATGGTGTTCAGTCTGATCTGGCTGTATGGTGTACTGTATGGTTTTCAGTCTGATCTGGCTGTATGGTTTTCATTCTACTTTGAATTTAATGTACAAGAATAGACTGATCTGGCTGTATGGTGTTCAGTCTGATCTGGCTGTATGGATTTCATTCTACTTTGAATTTAATGTACAATAATAGACTGAGCTGGCTGTATGATGTTCAGTCTGATCTGGCTGTATGGTGTTCAGTCTGATATGGCTTTTTGTTCATTCTCTGTGATTTCCTGTCACTGACCAAGAATAAGATTTGTGTGATAAAGAGCAGCATTTGTCATCATTACTTATGTTTGTATGCAAGCAAATTTTTATGTTGTCTTCACCCGTCCCCCCACCTCTCGCTGCCTATGAGCAAAGGGGAGGGGGCATGTTGTGTGTTAAACATCTTCTTGTGAGCTATATTCCTGCACTGTAACTTCCAAGCACAACATATAAGAAGAGTTTGGTCATGTTCAGTTTTCAAAGATTTCCAAGAATAATAAATGGAGTTAAGGCACCTGTTTTACTTAGAACTGGAGAGTTATGGTCCCAGTTTTTTATATACTTAAAACCCTTTAATTGCATTATATTGGTGGCATATTCCATATTGTATTGCTAATTTTATGTTAAAGTACTACTCCTAACAACTCATATAAACATTGACAACACATCTTTTTTTCAAAGAATTGTAGCCCTCTTTCCTTTTTCTTCCAGGAACTGTTCGAGTCGGGTTTGCGAGAAAATGATCCCCGCCTGAAGGAATGCATGGGCAAGTTGGAACGAGTCCATTTGGGCTCTCGAGAGGAAACACATGCATTCGGTCATGGTCAAATTGATAGGCAAACATTTAAAGAGTTAGTATTTGAGAAAATCGTAAAAAGAACTAAATGTCTTGCTGAAAGTACCATATTTTCAATGGTGAAAAGAGTAGTCCACATTAAAGAGCATGCATGGATTGTACATCACACAAATAGCCAGCAGATCTGACCTGTGCATTTTGCTGTTCGTAATTGATTGATTTAATATTTTGTTGGGCTTGATTGATTGATTTGGCATTTTGCTAGTCATAATTGAGTGATTGTGTATTTTGCTGGGAATGGTTGATTTATTTGACATTTTGCTGGTCATGGTTAATTGATTGGGCATTATGCTAGGCATGATTGATTGATTGGGCATATTGCTAAGCATGATCAATTGATTTGATATTTTACTGGGCATCATTGATTGATTGGATATTTTGCTGGACATAGTTGATTGATTGATTTGAGCCTTTGCTGGGCATGGTTGATCAGTTTGGCATTTTGATGGGCATGATTGATTGATTGGGCATTTTGATGGGCATGGTTGATTGATTGGGTATTTTTCAGGGCATGATTGATTAAGACAATTTGCTTAGCATGATTGACTGTTTGGGCATTTTGCTGGGCATGGTTCATTGATTGGGCATTTCGCTTAGCATGATTGATTGATTGGATATTTTGCTTAGCATGATTGATTTATTAGACATTTTGCTTGGCATGGTTGATCAGCTTGGCATTTTGCTTGGCATGAACGATTGATTGGATATTTTGCTTAACATGAATCATTGGTTAGACATTTGGCTAGGCATGGTTGATTGATTTGAGCTTTTGCTGGGCATGGTTGATCAGTTGGGCATGTTGATGGGCATGATTGATGGATTGGGCATTTTGCTGGGCATGGTTGATTGATTGGGTATTTTTAATGGCATGATTGATTGATTAAGGCAATTTGCCTAGCATGATTGACTGTTTGGGCATATTGCTGGGCATGGTTGATTGATTGGGCATTTTGCTTAACATGAACGATTGATTAGACATTTGGATAGGCATAGTTGATTGATTTGAGCTTTTGCTGGGCATGGTTGATCAGTTGGGCATTTTGTTGGGCATGATTGATTGATTGAGCATTTCGCTGGGCATGGTTGATTGATTGGGTATTTTTATGGGCATCATTGATTGATTAAGGCAATTTGCTTGGCATGATTGATTGATTGGATCTTTTGCTTGGCATGGTTGATTGATTTGAGCTCTTGCTTGGCATGGTTGATCAGTGGTGGAGATAATGGGAAGGATGCAAAATCTTCTTTTAATTTTAAAATCTAGAAACCTATTTATTCTTCAAAAAATAGTTGAAGAATTTCTTAAATTTAAGGAAATTTGCAACATTTCCTCAGAGATATGTAATGATTCATTTAAGGAAAATTATGTTTATACCAGTAGTGCAATATAATTCCGGATGACGTGGAATGTTGGAAAGCAGAAATAAGTTTTTTTCAATCAAGAAGAAAGATTTTTATATAAATCTTATTTTAAGAAAGAAATTTTGAGTTATAATGATATTAGGGCCTGGCAAATATATTCCTGCTGTAACATCAGCTGTAAAATTTGCAGCAAAAATTTGATTCACAGGAATCTGCAAAGTTGATGTGATGAATAAACAGTTAAGATGATAAAATCTTTATGAAAAACCAACAGAACCTTTTTTCCTGTATGTTGAAGATATAGATGATTTCATGAATTGACGTTTGCTACAATACAAGTACTGTGTATTCTCGCTTACAACAGCAAACTGGCTAAACAAAATTTAGTCAAATTCCACAGGAAGCAGTCATGCATAAAAGCATTTCAAATTTGCACAAAAGATGTTGAATCAATATTTAGCATGGCAGTTGTTACTAAATTATGAGCAACCATTAAATTGATTCTCCAAATCAGCCAGTTGAATCTCATAGAAAGCATCCAGTAATATGGCTGTGTGTGTACACAAATGAGCTCGAAATGCCATCTATTGTAGCTGTGATTACTAAAAAGGGAAAAAAATCATCAGGTGTGTGAAAGTGTCATGCTAATCTGTAATTCCTGGCAAATTGGCCCTAAATTTTGGTTTTGACATAAATGTTGGCAGGGTGAACAATCTTCATCCCATATGGGCATCATGTTTACAAGTAAGCATTAGTGTTCTGTCATTTAGGCTGCTGAGAATATTCATCACTTTATGCTGTCCTTTTACTCTTGTTTTAGGGCAATTAGTGAGAACATCATTCTGATAGCCAAAGCCTTCAAAAACCATTTGATCATTCCAGAATTTCGAGACTTTTGTAAGGATATAGATACTTTGTATTGGAATTCCCGGAATACTATTTCAGGACAGGTAAGTAATCATCTCTTATTCATTGATTGCTGTATATTTATGAAGAGTCCACTGTTGATAAGTTTCTTGATGTCAGAAATTGTCATGCCATGAAAAATCTCTACACATTTTATTACTATAAGTCTCCAGTGGTAGACCTTATGTTTGACAATAAGCCCACTATTCACTCTCAGAAAAAGTAGGCAAATTTTTTATCATGAACCCCTTGACAATTGAGAAATGCCTGTTCTATAAAAAATTTGATAATGCAAGCCCCTGGTTTTATTATAGGAAAATACTGTATGTGCCACCCATGAACTACCTACTCAACTCATGGTTTATAAGCCAAAATAGGTCATATATTTTGTCTTCATATTAAATTTTTTAAAAATATATTGTACAAATTTGTCTCATGTGATCGTCTGTTGCTAAAGTGATTGACATAGATTAAATGTTGTCCTCGTAGTACAGATTAGTGCTAATAATTATGTCAAATCAGCATTAAAATGTACCATGTGGCCAACAGATAAATTTGCTGGAGATGCAGCTGTTGTGTCTGTCTTGTGTCATCTGATTGTTTCCATCAGTTTTTGAATATTTTTGCAGCCTTCAAAAATAGATTTGTACAACCTTTTATCACAATATTTTCTTCGTTTCTATAATGGTTTTATAGTTTAATGCTAGTCAGGTTTCAAATTGGTGAAAGATGCTGTTATTTTGTTTTTCAAAGGTTATTTAGTTTGATTCTTGAAACTGCAGATTAAGCCATCCCACTGGCTGGTTGACTTTTATGATGCATTATTTTCTACATTGTTGCAAGTGGCAGTGAAGCAAGAATTTCACTCAATGATTATTATATTTACTTTAAAGTAATTATTAATGAAGATGAAATGTTGTCCTCCCAAAATGGTTTAATTCTAATAATTTTCTCTACTGGCAGTCTTCTCGTGTCACATGGTTGGCATGATTAAAGCTGTGAAAATCCCCCAGTCATCCAACACAGACTGGTGCTAATTTATATTTTGATCAGCACCAGGATTGTACTGGATGATGCAGTGCTAATAAAGACTGCTGCTAATAACACCCTCTGATTCTTGTCATTTCACATGTGTGGCCCAATTAGGCTGTTGAACAACCCTCTACATACAACCCAGACTACTGCTATATCTGATGATGTTGGATAATGTAAGGCTAATGATTCAAAGTGAAATAAATCTTTTCATCCTGGTGGAATCGCTAGGGAAGTGTGAGCCTACAGTTTGGTGAAATATGTTTGAAATATAATTAAGTTTGATTAAGTAATCTTTCCTACTAACTTGAAAGATGTTAGGTAACACTAGCATGGAGACCACAATGAGAATTAAAGCAGCAAATTGAAATGACGTGCATCCTGATTCTATTTTTAATGACATGTTAAATTTTAGTCAAAGATGCTTGTTTTTTGAAAGGTCATTTATTAGAGTTGCTGAAACTGCAGATTGGTAATAATTTTCTTGAATAAGCAGCCTTCATGTGTGACATGGTTTGCCTGATTAAGCAGAGGAAAGTCCATAGTCATCCAACACATACTTGTGATAATTTCTGTTTTTATCAGCATCCATACATTATCTGATGATGTAGGGCTAGTGAAAGAAATCTGTTAAAATCTTGCATGTTCTAATCTGGTGAAAGATGCTGATGTTTGTTTGAAAGGTCCTCTTTGTGGAAGCTTGAGACTATTGAAGACTACTCCCACTTGAATGATTAAACTGTCTGCTTTTTTGGTAGTGAAAGTATGAAGGCCCCTATGGGCGATAAAGTATTAAATTCAAATGATTCCAATCTTATCTCTTGAAGGATTGTAAGCAGATTAAATGTTGTCCTCATAGTACAGACTAGTGGTAATAATTGTGTCAAATCAGCATTATAATTTACCATGTGGCCAACAGTAAATTTTCTGGAGATGCAGCTGCTCTGTCTGTCTTGTCATTTGATTGTTTCCATCAGTTTTTTGTTGAACACTTGTCACCTACTACAGAAATGTGCAACATTTTATTGCAATTGGTATTAGGACTGTACAAATATATTTTAAATAAATAAATAATTAATGAAGATGATATGTTTTCCACCAAACATTTGTTTAATTCTGACAATTTCCTCTACTCAGCAGTCTTCTCGTGTTGTGTTGTTTGCACTATTAAGCTGTAAAAAGGCCGTAGTCATCGAACACAGACTTATGCTAATTTCTGTTTTCATCAGCATCAAGACTGAATTGGATGATGGTGAGCTAGTGATTGAAAGTGAAAGAAATAAATTTTCTTTTTACACTAGTGTTAGGGGCTCCGAGTGGCCAAGTGGTCTAAAGCGTTTTCCATTATGGAGCACTGCCATCTCACCTCTGCTTGCATGGGTTCGAATCTCGGATTTGGCTAATGTGGGTATGTGCAAAAGCTTGCCAGTAGCTTCTTGTGGGTCGGTGGTTCTTTGTGGGCTTTTCCCGGGTTCTTCCTCCACCATTAATACTGGCCGCCATGCATAGCCTATCATGTGCTGAAAAATGGCATAAAACCCTACAACAACAAAAAAAACAACAAAAAAAACACTAGTGTTAAAAACTTGCATGTCAAAATCCAAAGAAAGATGCTGATGTTGGTTTGAAAGGTCCCTGACATGGAAGCTTGATACTATTGACGACTACTCCCACTGGCTAGTTATCCTTTCGAATTCGATATTGTCACTGGTATTCCTAGGGGAGAAAAAAGGACAAGTTTCCAAAGAAGACAAATGCGTTCCTGATGAAGTGATAATGGTGGATAAAATCTCCAGTACTTAAATTTTTTAGTTATTCCATATAATTAGTGTTCTTGCCAATTGCAGTTGTTATCACCATGTAGCTATGGAACCATGTTCATCCCCCAAAACAGGCGTGTGCTAATTCTGATGTTGATCAGCATTGAGACTGTGCTGGATGATGTAAAGGGCTAATGTTTGAAAGTGGAGATGTCCATTGTAGTGCTATTGTTACAGTTTAATTAGGTTAAATTTGGGTGAAATATGATGTTTGAATGATTAAACTTGTAAATGATTTCAAAGATTTTGTTAGGTAATGCAAGTATGAAGACCACAATGGGCGATAAAGTAGGAGATGATGCCAAGGAATGAAAGAAGCCTATTTGCTGTCCTCACAGTACAGACTTGTGCTAATAAATGTTTCAAATCAACATTAGAATGTACCATGTGGCCAACAGTGAACTTTTCCGGAGATGTAGCTGCTGTGTCTGTCTTATGTCATCTCATTATTTCCATCAGTTTGTTGCTGAACACTTGTCATCCTTTAAAGTAGATGTTTACATCTGTTTATCATAATTAGTGTCAGAACTGTGCAAATATATTTAATTAAATAATTAACGAAGATGAAATCTTTTCCACCAAATATGGTTTAGTTTTAATAATTTGCTCTACTCAGCAGTCTTCTCGTGTCACATGGATGGTATGGTCAAGCTGTAAAAATGTCTGTAGTCATCCAACTTAGCCTTATGCTAATATATATTTCGATCAGCATCAGGACTGTAATGGATGATGAAGGGCTAGCATTTGACAGTGAAAGAAATTACTTTCTTTCAGCACTAGTGTTATGTTAAAATCTTACATCTTATAATCCGGTGAAAGATGCTGATGTTTGTTTGAAAGGTCCTTGACATGGAAGCTTGATACTATTGACGACTGCTCCCGCTGGCTAGTTTCTTGTTGAACACTTGTCACCTACTACATAAATGTATAACGTTTTATTGTAATTGGTGTTAGGACTGTGCAAATATCTTTTACCTAATAAGTAATTAATGGAGAGATGTTTTCCACCAAACATTTGTTTGGTTCTGATAATTGCCTCTACTCAGCAGTCTTCTTGTGCTGCGTTGTTTGCACTATTAAGCTGTAAAAAGGCCGTAGTCATCCAACAGACTTATGCTAATTTCTGTTTTGATCAGCATCAATACTGTATTGGATGATTGTGAACTAGTGATTGAAAGTAAAACAAATACATTTTCTTTTTGCACTAGTGTTAAGAACTTGCATGTCAAAATGCAAAGAAAGATGCTGATGTTGGTTTGAAAGGTTGTTGACATGGAAGCTTGATGCTATTGACGACTACTCCCACTGGCTAGTTATCCTTTTGAATTCAGTATTATCACTGGTATTCCTAGGGGAGAAAAAAACACATTTGCAAAGAACAGAAATATATTTTTGATGATGTGATAATGGTCAATAAAGTCCTGAATAGTACCGGTACTAGTGCTAGTAATTCAATCTAATTAGTGTTTTTGCCAATTGCAGTTGTTATCACGATGAAGCTGTGGAACACCGTTCAGCACCCATTACACAGGATTGTGCTAATTCTGATGTTGATAAGCATTGAGATTGTGCTGGATGAGATGTGGCTAATGCTTGAATCTGAAGGAAATATGTCTATCCTAGTGCAGTTGTTACAGTTGTTGGGTTAACAGTTTGGTGAAATATGATGTTTATATGATCATGAAGTTTGAATGATTAAACTTTCCACTGATACGAAAGGTCTTGTTAGGTAATTTAAGTATAAGACCACATTGGGCGATAAAGTAGGAAATTAAAATGATTCCAATCGTATCTCTTGAAGGAATGTAAGCAGACTAAATGTTGTCTCCATAGTACAGACTAGTGCTAATAATTGTCAAATCAGCATTAAAATGTACCATGTGGCCAACAGTCAGATTTTCTGGAGCTGCAGCTGCTGTGTCTGTTTTGTCATTTGATTGTTTCCATTACTTTGTTGTTGAACACTTGTCACCTTCTACAGAAATGTACAACGTTTTATCGTAATTGTTGTTAGGACTGTGCAAATATCTTTTACCTAAATAAATAATAAATGAAGATATGTTTTCCACCAAACATTTGTTTAGTTCTGATAATTTCCTCTACTCAGCAGTCTTCTCGTGCTGCATTGTTTGCACTATTAACTGTAAAAAGGCCGTAGTCATCCAACACAGACTTATGCTAATTTCTGTTTTGATCAGCATCAAGACTGAATTGGATGATGGTGAGCTAGTGATTGAAAGTGAAATAAATAAATCTTCTTTTTGCACTAGTGTTAACAACTTGCATGTCAAAATGCAAAGAAAGATTTTGATGTTGGTTTGAAAGGTTGTTGACATGGAAGCTTGATACTATTGATGACTACTCTCACTGGCTAGTTATTCTTTCGAATTAGATATTATCACTGGTATTCCTGGGGGAGAGGAAAGGATGAGCTTTGAAAGAAGACACATTGTTGATGAAGTGATAATGGTGGATAAAATCTTCAGTACTTACAATTGTTAGTTATTCCCTATAATTAGTGTTCCAGCCAATTGCATTTGTTATCACGATGGAGCTGTGAAACACTGTACATCCCCCAATACAGGCGTGCACTAATTCTGATGTTGATCAGCATAGAGACTGTGCTGGATGATGTAAAGGGCTAATGTTTGAAAGTGGAGATGTCCATTCAGGTGCTATTGTTACAGTTTAGTTAGGTTAAATTGTGGTGAAATATGATGTTTGAATGATTAAACTTGTAAATGATTTCAAAGGTTTTGTTAGGTAATGCAGATATGAAAACCACAATGGGCGATAAAGTAGGAAATTGAGATGATGCCAAGGAATGAAAGCAACCTAATTGCTGTCCTCACAGTACAGACTTGTGCTAATAATTGTGTCAAATCAGCATTAGAATGTACCATGTGGCCAACTGTGAACTTTTCCGGAGATGTAGCTGCTGTGTCTGTCTTATGTCATCTCATTATTTCCTTGTTTGTTGTTGAACACTTGTCATCCTTTAGAGTAGATGTTTACATCTGTTTATCATAATTAGTATCAGGACTGTGCAAATATATTTAATTAAAAAATTAAATAAGATGACATGTTTTCCACCGAATATGGTTTAGTTTTAATAATTTGCTCTACTCAGCAGTCTTCTCGTGTCACATGGATGGTATGGTTAAGCTGTAAAAATGCCGGTAGTCATCCAACATAGCCTTATGCTGATGTATATTTCGATGAGCATCATGACTGTAATGGATGAGGTAGGGCTAACGTGTGATAGTGAAAGAAATTGCTTTCCTTCTGCACTCGTGTTGAATGTTAAAATCTTATATCTTATAATCTGGTGAAAGATGCTGATGTTTGTTTGAAAGGTTGTTGACATGAAAGGTTGATACTCTGACGACTACTCCCACTGGCTAGTTATCCTTTTGAATTCGATGTTATCAATGGTATTCATTGGGAAGAAAAGCACACGTTTCCAAAGATGACAAATATATTTCTGATGATGTGATAATGGTCGATAAAGTCCTGAAGAGTACTAATGTTATTAATTCCATCTAATTAGTGATTTTGCCAATGGCAGTTATGAGGATGAAGCTGTGGAACACTGCATCAGCCAACACAGGCTTAGGATAATGCTCATGTTGATAAGCATTGAGACTGTACTGGATGATATATGGATGGCTAATGCTTGAATGTGAAAGAAATATTTCCATCCTAGTGCAATTGTTACAGTTTAGTTAGGTTAAATTTTGGTGAAATATGAATGCAGTTGTTATCATGATGGAGCTGTGAAATATGGTGTAGGGAATTCAAAGGATACCAATCGTATCTCTTGAAGGAATGTAAGCAGACTAAATGTTCTCCTCATAGTACAGACTAATTGTCACATCAGCATTAAATGTGGCCAACAGTAAAATTTTCTGGAGATGCAGCTGCTGTGTCTGTCTTGACATTTGATTCTTTCCATTAGTTTGTTGTTGAACACTTGTCACCTACTACAGAAATGTAGAACGTTTTATCGTAATTGGTGTTAGGACTGTGCAAATATATTTTACTTAGATAAATAAATAATGAAGATATGTTTTCCAACAAACATTTGTTTAGTTCTGATAATTTCCTCTACTCAGCAATCTTCTCGTGTTGTTTGCACTATTAAGCTGTAAAATGGCCATAGTAATACAAAACAAATGACTACTCGCACTGGTTAGTTATCCTTTTGCATTTGATATCACTGGCATTCCTAGGAGGAAAAAACACATGTTTACAAAGAAGATAAATATATGTCTGATGATGTGATAAAGGTCAGTAAAGTCCTGAATAGTATTAGTGTTAGTAATCCAATCTAATTAGTGTTTTTGCCAATTGCAGTTGTTGTCACGATGAAGCTGTGGAACACCGTTCAGCAGCCCTCACACAGGATTGTGCTAATTCTGATGTTGATAAGCAATGAGACTGTGCTGGATGCATGAGATATGGCTAATTCTTGAATGTGAAGGAAATATGTCCATCCTAGTGCAATTGTTAAAGTTGTCAGGTTACAGTTTGGTGAAATATGATTATATGATCATGAAGTTTGAATGATTAAGCTTTCCACTGATATGAAAGGTCTTGTTAGGTAATTTAATTATGAAGACCACAATGGGCTATAAAGTAGGAAATTAAAAGGATTCCAATCGTATCTCTTGAAGGAATGTAAGCAGACTAAATGTTGTCTCCATAGTACAGACTAGTGCTAATAATTGTCAAATCAGCATTAAAATGTACCATGTGGCCAACAGTCAGATTTTCTGGAGCTGCAGCTGCTGTGTCTGTTTTGTCATTTGATTGTTTCCATTACTTTGTTGTTGAACACTTGTCACCTACTACAGAAATGTACAACGTTTTATGGTAATTGTTGTTAGGACTGTGCAAATATCTTTTACCTAAATAAATAATAAATGAAGATATGTTTTCCACCAAACATTTGTTTAGTTCTGATAATTTCCTCTACTCAGCAGTCTGCTCGTGTTGCGTTGTTTGCACTATTAAGCTGTAAAAAGGCCGTAGTCATCCAACACAGACTTATGCTAATTTCTGTTTTGATCAGCATCAAGACTGTATTGGATGATGGTGAGCTAGTGATTGAAAGTGAAATAAATAAATCTTCTTTTTGCACTAGTGTTAAGAACTTGCATGTCAAAATGCAAAGAAAGTTGCTGCTGTTGGTTTGAATGGTCCCTGACATGGAAGTTTGATACTATTGACGACTACTCCCACTGGCTAGTTATCCTTTCGAATTCGATATTGTTACTGGTATTCCTAGGGGAGAAAAAAGGACGAGTTTCCAAAGAAGACATATATTTCTGATGAAGTGATAATGGTGGATAAAATCTCCAGTACTTACAATTGTTTGTTATTCCATATAAATAGTGTTCTTGCCAATTGTCGTTGTTATCACGATGGAGCAGTGGAACACTGTTCATCATCCAATACAGGCGTGTGCTAATTCTGATGTTGATCAGCATTGAGACTGTGCTTAAATGATGTAAAGTGTTAATGTTTGAAAGTGAAGATGTCCACTCTGGTGCTATTGTTACAGTTTATTTAGGTTAGAGTTTGGTGAAATATGATGTTTGAATGATTAAACTTGTAAATGATTTCAAAGGGTTTGTTAGGTAATGCAAGTATGAAGACCACACCGGGCTATAACGTAGGAATTCAGATGATGCCACGAACTGAAAGCAGCCTAATTGCTGTCCTTACAGTACAGACTAGTGCTAATAATTGTTTCAAATCAGCATTAAAATGTACCATGTGGCCAACAGTCAAATTTTCTGGAGATGCTGCTGCTGTGTCTGTCTTGTCATTTGATTCTTTCCATCAGTTTGTTGTTGAACACCTGCCACCTTTATCATAATTGCTGTTAGGACTGTGCAAATATCTTTTACCTAAATAAATAATTAATGGAGATGATATGTTTTCAACCAAACCTTTTAGTTCTGATAATTGCCTCTTCTCGTGTTGCGTTGTTTGCACTATTAAGCTGTAAAAAGGCTGTAGTCATCCAACACAGACTTATGCTTATTTCTGTTTTGATCATCATCAAGACTGTATTGGATGATGGTGAGCTAGTGATTGAAAGTAAAATAAATACATTTTCTTTTTGCACTAGTGTTAACAGCTTGCATGTCAAAATCCAACGAAAGATGCAGATTTTTCTTTGAAAGGTCCCTGTCATGGAACCTTGTTACTGCTGAAGACTACTCCCACTGGCTAGTTATCCTTTGGAATTCGATATTGTTGCTGGTATTCCTAGGGGAGAAAAAAGGAGTTTCCAAAGAGGACAAATACATTCCTGATGAAGTGATAATGGTGGATAAAATCTCCAGTACTTAAAATTGTTAGTTATTCCATATAATTAGTGTTCTTGCCAATTGCAGTTGTTATCACGATGAAGCTGTGGAACCATGTTCATCCCCCAATACAGGCTTGTGCTAATTCTGATGTTGATCAGCATCAAGACTGTGCTGGATGATGTAAAGGGCTAATGTTTGAAAGTGAAGGAGATATATCCTTTCTGGTGCTATTGTTACAGTTTAGTTAGGTTAAATTTTGGTGAAATATGATGTTTGAATGATTAAACTTGCAAATGATTTCAAAGATTTTGTTAGGTAATGCAAGTATGAAGACCACAATGATCGATAAAGTAGGAAATTGAGATGATGCCAAGGAATGAAAGCAGTCTAATTGCTGTCCTCACAGTACAGACTTGTGCTAATAATTGTAAAATCAGCATTAGAATGTAACATGCGGCCAACAGTGAAATTTTCTGGAGATGTAGCTGCTGTTTCTGTCTTATGTCATCTCATTATTTCCATCAGTTTGTTGTTTAACACCTGTCATCTTTTAAAGTAGATGTTTACATCTCTTTATCATAATTAGTGTCAGGACTGTGCAAATATATTTAATTAAATAATTAATGAAGACAAAATGTTTTCCACCGAATATGGTTTAGTTTGAATACTTTTCTCTACTCAGCAGTCTTCTCGTGTCACATGAATGGTATGGTTAAGCTGTAAAAATGCCTGTAGTCATCCAACTTAGCCTTGTGCTAATATATATTTCGACCAGCATCAGGACTGTAATGGATGATGTAGGGCTAGCGTTTGACAGTGAAAGAAATAGCTTTCTTTCAGCACTAGTGTTGAATGTTAAAATCTTACATCTTATAATCCGGTGAAGATGCTGATGTTTGTTTGAAAGGTCGTTGACATGGAAGCTTGATACTATTGACGACTACTCCCGCTGGCTAGTTGTTCTTTTGAATTCGATATTATCACTGGTATTCTTAGGGGAGAAAAACACGTTTCCAAAGATGACAATTATATTTCTGATCATGTGATAATGGTCGATAAAGTCCTGAATAGTACTAGTGCTAGTAATTCAATCTGATTGTTTTTGCCAATTGCAGTTGTTATCACGATGAAGCTGTGGAACACCGTTCATCAGTGAACACACAGGCTTGTGCTAATTCTGATGTTGATAAGTATTGAGACTGCTGGATGAGATATGGCTAATGCTTGAATGTGAAGGAAATATGTCTATCCTAGTGCAATTGTTACAGTTGTCGGGTTACAATTTGGTGAAATATGATGTTGATATGATCTTGAAGTTTGAATGATTAAACTTTCCACTGATATGAAAGGTCTTGTTAGGTAATGTGAGTATGAAGACTGCAATGGGCGATAAAGTATTAAATTCAAATGATTCCAATCTTATCTATTGAAGGAATGTAAGCAGACTAAATGTTGTTCTCATAGTACAGACTAGTGCTAATAATTGTGTCAAATCAGCATTAAAATGTACCATGTGGCCGACAGTAAATTTTTTGGAGATGCAGCTGCTGTGTCTGTCTTGTCATTTGATTCTTTCCATCAGTTTGTTGTTGAACACTTGTCACCTACAACAGAAATGTGTAACGTTTTATCGTATTAGGACTGTGCAAATATTTGTTACCTAAATAAATAATTAATGAAGATATGTTTTCCACGAAACATTTGTTTTGTTCTGATAATTTCCTCTACTCAGCAGTCTTCTCGTGTTGCGTTGTTTGCACTATTAAGCTGTAAAAAGGCCGTTGTCATCCAAAACAGACTTATGCTAATTTCTGTTTTGATCAGCATCAAGACTGAATTGGATGATGGTGAGCTAGTGATTGAAAGTGAAATAAATAAATTTTCTTTTTGCACTAGTGTTAACAACTTGCGTCTCAAAATCCGATGAAAGATGCTGCTGTTGGTTTGAATGGTCCCTGCCATGGAAGCTTGATGCTACTGTTAGTTACCCGTTTGAATTCGATATTATCACTGGTATTCCTAGGGGAGAAAAACACATGTTTCCAAAGATGACAAATATATTTCTGATGACGTGATAATGGTTGATAAAGACCTGAATAGTACTAGTGCTAGTAATTCCATCTAATTAGTGATTTTGCCAATGGCAGTTGTTATCACGATGAAGCCGTGGAACAGTGTTCATCAGCCAACACAGGCTTATGCTAAATCTGATGTTGATAAGCATTGAGACTGTGCTGGATGAGATATAGATAATGCTTGAACGTGAAGGAAATATTTCCATCCTAGTGCAATTGTTATAGTTATTGGGTTACAGTTTGGTGAAATATGATGTTTATATGATCAGGAAGTTAGAAGGATTAAACTTTCCACTGATATGAAAGGTCTTGTTAGGTAATTTAAGTATGAAGACCACAATGGGCGATAAAGTAGGAAATTAAAAGGATTCCAATCGTATCTCTTGAAGGAATGTAAGCAGACTAAATGTTGTCCCCATAGTACAGACTAGTGCTAATAATTGTCAGATCAGCATTAAAATGTACCATGTGGCCAACAGTCAGATTTTCTGGAGCTGCAGCTGTTTTGTCATTCGATTGTTTCCATCAGTTTGTTGTTGAACACTTGTCACCTACTACAGAAATGTACAACGTTTTATCGTAATTGGTGTTAGGACTGTGCAAATTTCTTTTACCTAAATAAGTAATAAATGAAGATATGTTTTCCACCAAACATTTGTTTAGTTATGATAATTTCCTCTGCTCAGGGTCTTCTCGTGTTGCGTTGTTTGCACTATTAAGCTGTAAAATGGCTGTAGTCATCCAACACAGACTTATGCTAATTTCTGTTTTGATCAGCATCAAGACTGTATTGGATGATAGTGAGCTAGTGATTGAAAGTAAAACAAATACATTTTCTTTTTGCACTAGTGTTAAGAACTTGCATGTCAAAATCCAAAGAAAGATGCTGATGTTGGTTTGAAATTTTGTTGACATGGAAGCTTGATGCTATTGACGACTACTCCCACTGGCTAGTTATCCTTTTGAATTCGATATTATCACTGGTATTCCTAGGGAAGAAGAAAAACATGTTTGCAAAGAACAGAAATATATTTCTGATGATGTGATAATGGTCAATAAAGTCCTGAATAGTACTAGTGCTAGTAATTCAATCTAATTAGTGTTCTTGCCAATTGCAGTTGTTATCACGATGAAGCTATGGAACACCGTTCAGCAGCCATTACACAGGATTGTGCTAATTCTGATGTTGATAAGCATTGAGATTGTGCTGGATGAGATGTGGCTAATGCTTGAATCTGAAGGAAATATGTCTATCCTAGTGCAGTTGTTACAGTTGTTGGGTTAACAGTTTGGTGAAATATGATGTTTATATGATCATGAAGTTTGAATGATTAAACTTTCCACTGATATGAAAGGTCTTGTTAGGTAATTTAAGTATAAGACCACAGTGGGCGATAAAGTATTAAATTCAAATGTTTCCAATCTTATCTCTTGAAGGAATGTAAGCAGACTAAATGTTGTTCTCATAGTACAGACTAGTGCTAATAATTGTGTCAAATCAGCATTAAAATGTACCATGTGGCCGACAGTAAACTTTTTGGAGATGCAGCTGCTCTGTTTTCTGTCGTCTGATTCTTTCCATCAGTTTGCTATTGAACACTTGTCACCTTCTAAAGAAGATATGTACATGTAGTTCTAATAATTTCCTCTACTCAATAGTTTTGATCATTATCAAGGCTGTGTTGGATGATGATTTTATTATCTACTCATTTTTTTCCCCGTTAACTTTACATTGTCAGAATCGTTCAATATTCCCCGATACTGAACGCGTGCGACAATATACATATAGCATTCACGTGAATAAAGGAACTACTTTCTATTGTAAACAAACAATGACGCAGACTTCAGCACTTTTGATTTGTAAACAAATCATATACACTCGCGCAAGAGGCTCTTTACGTTTTGGTTGTTTAAATTTGTTTCTGAATGAACTAAAACATGTTTCTTGGACTGCAAAAAAAAAAACAAAAAAAACCCCAGCCGTTTTGGCACATTCCGCGCTGATGCAATGTTACGGATTTAGGCTAGCTACATTATATAAAAAACGGAAGATCAGGTCCTTACAAATAACATACAAGTGACAAGGCATATACTGTCTTCTTTATCTGGTGATAAGAAGAGCAAAATAAAATATACTTGCAGTTTTACATCTTGAATTTCCTCAAAATGTTTTTTTCTTGATTCTGCAATCCGAATTACATGAGCCATGTCATAGGTTTTCAATCTGGATTACACATTTCGAAATTGTGCTGTAATTTCGATGATAAGTGCAATTGCATCCTCCTTACTGCACTCAAAATGAAATAAGTATTAAGTTACATAACGTCTTTTTGATAATTGCAATTGAAAGATGTCCTCTTAGTACAGACTAGTCCTAATCTTTCTCAAATCACCGCCACACTTTACCATTGAGACATCAGTCCATTTTACGAGAACTGTTGATGTATTTCTCTTGCATTGGATGAGAGTATGCTGCAGATTTCCCATAATATTCTAACACTCGTGCTTATTTCCGTGAAAAGTTGTGTCATGTTTGTACAGGATCTCCTCCTCTAGGGCTAGAAGTAAAGACCTATCAGGTTTTCTTGGGGTTAGAGATGATGTATCTTCCTATTTCGTTGAGTTGTACAAGGTGTCCAAGATTTCTCCTAGCTTTTGAAGCATGCTCCTAGAATTTCCTTTTCTATTTACCATACTTACCTTCAGGAAGATGTAAGTTACCGTTCATGTTGTATCATAAATTTAAGTTGCTTTGTGTCTGCGTAAATATTGTACTGGATGTACGATGTTTCCAACTCTTTCCCTGGGATGTGACTGCAGACTGTTAAAAGTTGTTTTGTTTTCCTATAATGGGAATGTATCAATTAAATTAAAGATTAATCGGTTGTCAGTTACCCACATCATGAAGTATATATGTCAGGTGATTATTTGTAGATTGGTGTTGGCACATTGAGTTTGGTTTAAGATCTTGATTTGCACAAGTTGACTCGTCTGCAGGAATACACTTCGATGCGGTTCTTTAGTTTGATCCGTTTGATTTATTGGATGGTTTCTGCATAATAATGTGCACTTCTGCCATTCTGTCCACATACATTCATCAGTACATCAAGTCTCTAGAAAAGAAACCACTGGCAAACAATATTACACCTTTGATAAATTAACTGAACTTACCAACCTCAGTCTTCAAATTTGCAGGATTTTGGTTGCTTTATCTTGTTTCTTTACCACGTAATGGATCTACAAATTCAAGTAAACATTTCAAATATGCACCGAATATAATGCACACTTGTAATTTACAAGATTAAGAAATCTGTACAATATATATGCAGATTTGTGAAAGTGAGTTTAGATATATACCCTGGATGGAAAGATCTTCTGTTGACACTTCTCACTAAGTGCCACCTGGTCTGTAATATTCCGTAATCAACACGTGTATTTCCTTTCTCACACCTTAGTTTGTCTAGCTATAGTTTACAGTAGTTTTCTTCCTGTTGAAAGTTCGTGTACAGCAAGAGTCCAGGCTAATCAGCGTTAGAATGTATCATGTGACCAACAGTTATGTTCATCAGAACGAATGATACTGTATATTCCTTAATTGACCTTGGTTTAGGGTTACAATTGCCGTTAATAAGATTGTTACCTTGACATTTTAAAAGTTATATTAGGGTTCGGGTGCTCTGACATAGTGAATCTATATAATAATAACGATCATACCTGATGAAGTGCCCGAAGCAACTTAAATGCTGACATCCCAGTACAGAATAGTGTTAAATGGTGTGTCCAATCAACATCAAAATGTACCATGTGGCCAACAGTGCTGTTTCCGATAACTTATTCTCCAACGTTTCTGGTTTTTCAGTCAGGGTTAAGGTTAGGTTTAGGTTGCTGTGAAGCAATACCATCTTGTGCTTACTATCATACCTCATGAAAATGTTGACAACGATTAATTTTGTCTCCACAGTACAGACCTGTACTAATATGCTTGTTAAATCAGCATCAGAATATGCTGATATTAAATTAATTGTGTAGTTAGTTTGTATTGGTATCATTTTAGCTATCATTACTGATGAATCCTATTTCACATTGCATGGCATATTAATCTTCCCTGTTTTGTTGTACTTTAAGGTGTCTTTTCTATTAGTTTGAGGTTGTGCAAGGATTATTTTGCCTTATTTTTAATGGCTGAAACGAGGGCATGTGAGTGGTATAATCCGTGTCCCCATGGATGTCGAGGTTGTTGCAGTTTCCAATTGTATTGGTTGTACTTGATTGTCAGGTACCATTTTTAGTGTTCGAGATATTGTTAGTTCTTTAGTTTATTTATTATTGGTTAGGTGCAAAGTAGCAGTAAATTTAAATCATTACGATGTTACTTCATGAAGTGATTGAGGTATAGGTAATGCTGTCCTCACAATGCAGACTAGTGTTATTAAGTGTGTCAAAGCAGCATTAGAGTGTACCATGTGGCCAATAGTTCAGTTTACGAGAAATAAGTCTGCTGTATTTCCTCTTCTGTTATCACGATTAAGCGTTAGAGTTCGAATCCGAGTTATGGTTAGGGTTAGGTTGCGCGGAAGAAAGAACTTTAAATGCTAACAATCTTACCTCATGAACCGATTGGCGTAAATAAAATGTTGTCCTCACGGTACAGACTTGTGCTAATATGTTCGTCAAATCAGCATCAGAATGTACGATGTGGCGAACATTTCTCTTTATAGGAGCAAATGCTGCTGTAGTTTTCTCGTGTCATCCGAGTTTACGGTTAGCGTTATGGTTCGTGTCAGGGATTGGGTTAGGGTTAGGCTGCAATGAAACAGTAACTGTAAATGATGATAAGGATCTTACCTCGTGATGTCATTGACACTTATTTAAGGCAGTCCTCACAGTATATACTAGTTCTGACAAGTTTGTCATCTCAGCAGCAGCATGTACCATGTGGTTAACATTTATAACCGTAAATAAATGCTGCTTTATTTGTTCTATGTGATCTGGCTTTAAGGTTAGAATTGCCGTCAGGGGTAGTGTTATTTCTAAGGGTTAGGAGTTATGTTTGGGTTAGGGTACACTGAAGCAGTTGATATAACTAATAACGAGCTTAACTGATGAAGTGCTTGACGCAACTTAAATGTTGTCCTCACAGTACAGACTAGTGCTAATAGGTGTCACATCAGCAGCAGAATGTACCATGTGGCCAACAGTTTTGTTTTGCAATAAATAATTCTGCTACGTTTCTCTTCTTTCATTCAGATTAAGGCTTAGAGTTGGGGTTAGGCTGCGATGCAGAAAGTACTTTCAATGTTTATTGTCTTACCGCATCAAATGTTTGACGCCGACTAATGCTGTCCCAACAGTACATACTTGTATTAATGTTTGATAAATCAGCATCAATATATGTACCATGTGGCAAGCAGTTCTGTTTATGCGGGGGAAACAACGCAACATGTCTCGTCTCATCCGGTTCTAGGGTTAGAGTTTGCGTTAAGGTTAGCAGTTAGGTTAGGGTTAGAGTACAATGAAACAATAAGCATAAATAATAAGCCTCTTGCCTCATGAAGTGATTGACGTAAATTAAATGCGGTTCCCATAGTACAGGCTAGTGCTAATAACTTTGTCGAAATAGCATCAGAATGTACCATGTGGCCGACAGTTTTGTATATGAGAAATAAAATGCTGAATTCTGCTGTATTGCTCTTCTCTCATCCGGATCAAGGGTTAGGGTTTCGATTGTCGTTTTGGTTAGGATGCGATGAAGCAATAACATTAAATGTTACATTTTTTTCCTCCATCAAATGGCTGACGCACATTAAATGATGTCTTCACAGTACAGGCTTGTGCTAATACGTTTGTCAAATCAGCATCAGAATGTACTATGTGGCGATCATTGTTTATGGTATCAGATGCTGCTGCTGTAGTTGTATTCGTTTCAAATCAGATTTAGGAAAAGTGTAGAGGTTTTAGGGTTAGAATGCAATGAATCAGTAAATGCAAATATTGACAATAAAGTGAGTGAGACAACTTAAATGCTGTTCTCACAGTACAGAGAAGTGCTAATAAGTGAATCAAAACATCAGAATGTACCATGTGTCGAACGGTTCTGTCTACGAGGAATACTTTGGCGGAATTTCTCTTGCATTATGCGTGTTAAGGGTTAGGGTTAGAATTATAGTTTTGTTATTGGCTAGGTTGGTATGAAGCAATAACTTTAAATGCTATCCGCCTTGTCGCATGAAATTGTTGAGGCCGATTAAATGTTGTCTTGACAATACAGACTTGTGCAAATATGTTTGTGAAATGAGCGTCAGAATGCAGCATGTGGCGATCATTTCTGTGTATTTGTGGCAATGCTACTTTATTTGTCTTGTGTTATCCGGGTCCAGGCTTTGAGTTACCTTTAAGATTAAAGGTTGTTTTGCGGTTAGGGTGCTGTAAAATTGTAAATATAAATGATAAGCATCTTGTCTGATTAAGTGATTAAAGCATTGGTCAAATTAGTATCAGAAATGGAATATGTGCCCAACATTTTTGGTTTCGAGATTAAATATATGCTGAGGTCTACTGCATTGCTCTTGTATCATTATGGTTAAATGGGTATGATTAGGATTCGAGTTTTGGTTAGGATTAGTGTTAATTGTAGGGAGCAATGAATTAGTAAATATAACTTATGAAAACGATCTTACCTCATAAGGCGGCTAACGCAGATTGAAGGATGTCCTCTTAGTACAGACTAGTCCTAATCTTTCTCAAATCACCGCCACACTTTACCATTGAGACATCAGTCCATTTTACGAGAACTGTTGATGTATTTCTCTTGCATTGGATGAGAGTATGCTGCAGATTTCCCATAATATTCTAACACTTGTGCTTATTTCCGTGAAAAGTTGTGTCATGTTTGTACAGGATCTCCTCCTCTAGGGCTAGAAGTAAAGACCTATCAGGTTTTCTTGGGGTTAGAGATGATGTATCTTCCTATTTCGTTGAGTTGTACAAGGTGTCCAAGATTTCTCCTAGCTTGTGAAGCATGCTCCTAGAATTTCCTTTTCTATTTACCATACTTACCTTCAGGAAGATGTAAGTTACCGTTCATGTTGTATCATAAATTTAAGTTGCTTTGTGTCTGCGTAAATATTGTACTGGATGTACGATGTTTCCAACTCTTTCCCTGGGATGTGACTGCAGACTGTTAAAAGTTGTTTTGTTTTCCTATAATGGGAATGTATCAATTAAATTAAAGATTAATCGGTTGTCAGTTACCCACATCATGAAGTATATATGTCAGGTGATTATTTGTAGATTGGTGTTGGCACATTGAGTTTGGTTTAAGATCTTGATTTGCACAAGTTGACTCGTCTGCAGGAATACACTTCGATGCGGTTCTTTAGTTTGATCCGTTTGATTTATTGGATGGTTTCTGCATAATAATGTGCACTTCTGCCATTCTGTCCACATACATTCATCAGTACATCAAGTCTCTAGAAAAGAAACCACTGGCAAACAATATTACACCTTTGATAAATTAACTGAACTTACCATCCTCAGTCTTCAAATTTGCAGGATTTTGGTTGCTTTATCTTGTTTCTTTACCACGTAATGGATCTACAAATTCAAGTAAACATTTCAAATATGCACCGAATATAATGCACACTTGTAATTTACAAGATTAAGAAATCTGTACAATATATATGCAGATTTGTGAAAGTGAGTTTAGATATATACCCTGGATGGAAAGATCTTCTGTTGACACTTCTCACTAAGTGCCACCTGGTCTGTAATATTCCGTAATCAACACGTGTATTTCCTTTCTCACACCTTAGTTTGTCTAGCTATAGTTTACAGTAGTTTTCTTCCTGTTGAAAGTTCGTGTACAGCAAGAGTCCAGGCTAATCAGCGTTAGAATGTATCATGTGACCAACAGTTATGTTCATCAGAACGAATGCTACTGTATATTCCTTAATTGACCTTGGTTTAGGGTTACAATTGCCGTTAATAAGATTGTTACCTTGACATTTTAAAAGTTATATTAGGGTTCGGGTGCTCTGACATAGTGAATCTATATAATAATAACGATCATACCTGATGAAGTGCCCGAAGCAACTTAAATGCTGACATCCCAGTACAGAATAGTGTTAAATGGTGTGTCCAATCAACATCAAAATGTACCATGTGGCCAACAGTGCTGTTTCCGATAACTTATTCTCCAACGTTTCTGGTTTTTCAGTCAGGGTTAAGGTTAGGTTTAGGTTGCTGTGAAGCAATACCATCTTGTGCTTACTATCATACCCCATGAAAATGTTGACAACGATTAATTTTGTCTCCACAGTACAGACCTGTACTAATATGCTTGTTAAATCAGCATCAGAATATGCTGATATTAAATTAATTGTGTAGTTAGTTTGTATTGGTATCATTTTAGCTATCATTACTGATGAATCCTATTTCACATTGCATAGCATATTAATCTTCCCTGTTTTGTTGTACTTTAAGGTGTCTTTTCTATTAGTTTGAGGTTGTGCAAGGATTATTTTGCCTTATTTTTAATGGCTGAAACGAGGGCATGTGAGTGGTATAATCCGTGTCCCCATGGATGTCGAGGTTGTTGCAGTTTCCAATTGTATTGGTTGTACTTGATTGTCAGGTACCATTTTTAGTGTTCGAGATATTGTTAGTTCTTTAGTTTATTTATTATTGGTTAGGTGCAAAGTAGCAGTAAATTTAAATCATTACGATGTTACTTCATGAAGTGATTGAGGTATAGGTAATGCTGTCCTCACAATGCAGACTAGTGTTATTAAGTGTGTCAAAGCAGCATTAGAGTGTACCATGTGGCCAATAGTTCAGTTTACGAGAAATAAGTCTGCTGTATTTCCTCTTCTGTTATCACGATTAAGCGTTAGAGTTCGAATCCGAGTTATGGTTAGGGTTAGGTTGCGCGGAAGAAAGAACTTTAAATGCTAACAATCTTACCTCATGAACCGATTGGCGTAAATAAAATGTTGTCCTCACGGTACAGACTTGTGCTAATATGTTCGTCAAATCAGCATCAGAATGTACCATGTGGCGAACATTTCTCTTTATAGGAGCAAATGCTGCTGTAGTTTTCTCGTGTCATCCGAGTTTACGGTTAGCGTTATGGTTCGTGTCAGGGATTGGGTTAGGGTTAGGCTGCAATGAAACAGTAAATGTAAATGATGATAAGGATCTTACCTCGTGATGTCATTGACACTTATTTAAGGCAGTCCTCACAGTACATACTAGTTCTGACAAGTTTGTCATCTCAGCAGCAGCATGTACCATGTGGTTAACATTTATAACCGTAAATAAATGCTGCTTTATTTGTTCTATGTGATCTGGCTTTAAGGTTAGAATTGCCGTCAGGGGTAGTGTTATTTCTAAGGGTTAGGAGTTATGTTTGGGTTAGGGTACACTGAAGCAGTTGATATAACTAATAACGAGCTTAACTGATGAAATGCTTGACGCAACTTAAATGCTGTCCTCACAGTACAGACTAGTGCTAATAGGTGTCACATCAGCAGCAGAATGTACCATGTGGCCAACAGTTTTGTTTTGCAATAAATAATTCTGCTACGTTTCTCTTCTTTCATTCAGATTAAGGCTTAGAGTTGGGGTTAGGCTGCGATGCAGAAAGTACTTTCAATGTTTATTGTCTTACCGCATCAAATGTTTGACGCCGACTAATGCTGTCCCAACAGTACATACTTGTATTAATGTTTGATAAATCAGCATCAATATATGTACCATGTGGCAAGCAGTTCTGTTTATGCGGGGGAAACAACGCAACATGTCTCGTCTCATCCGGTTCTAGGGTTAGAGTTTGCGTTAAGGTTAGCAGTTAGGTTAGGGTTAGAGTACAATGAAACAATAAGCATAAATAATAAGCCTCTTGCCTCATGAAGTGATTGACGTAAATTAAATGCGGTTCCCATAGTACAGGCTAGTGCTAATAACTTTGTCGAAATAGCATCAGAATGTACCATGTGGCCAACAGTTTTGTATATGAGAAATAAAATGCTGAATTCTGCTGTATTGCTCTTCTCTCATCCGGATCAAGGGTTAGGGTTTCGATTGTCGTTTTGGTTAGGATGCGATGAAGCAATAACATTAAATGTTACATTTTTTTCCTCCATCAAATGGCTGACGCACATTAAATGATGTCCTCACAGTACAGGCTTGTGCTAATACGTTTGTCAAATCAGCATCAGAATGTACTATGTGGCGATCATTGTTTATGGTATCAGATGCTGCTGCTGTAGTTGTATTCGTTTCAAATCAGATTTAGGAAAAGTGTAGAGGTTTTAGGGTTAGAATGCAATGAATCAGTAAATGCAAATATTGACAATAAAGTGAATGAGACAACTTAAATGCTGTTCTCACAGTACAGAGAAGTGCTAATAAGTGAATCAAAACATCAGAATGTACCATGTGTCGAACGGTTCTGTCTACGAGGAATACTTTGGCTGAATTTCTCTTGCATTATGCGTGTTAAGGGTTAGGGTTAGAATTATAGTTTTGTTATTGGCTAGGTTGGTATGAAGCAATAACTTTAAATGCTATCCGCCTTGTCGCATGAAATTGTTGAGGCCGATTAAATGTTGTCTTGACAATACAGACTTGTGCAAATATGTTTGTGAAATGAGCGTCAGAATGCAGCATGTGGCGATCATTTCTGTGTATTTGTGGCAATGCTACTTTATTTGTCTTGTGTTATCCGGGTCCAGGCTTTGAGTTACCTTTAAGATTAAAGGTTGTTTTGCGGTTAGGGTGCTGTAAAATTGTAAATATAAATGATAAGCATCTTGTCTGATTAAGTGATTAAAGCATTGGTCAAATTAGTATCAGAAATGGAATATGTGCCCAACATTTTTGGTTTCGAGATTAAATATATGCTGAGGTCTACTGCATTGCTCTTGTATCATTATGGTTAAATGGGTATGATTAGGATTCGAGTTTTGGTTAGGATTAGTGTTAATTGTAGGGAGCAATGAATTAGTAAATATAACTTATGAAAACGATCTTACCTCATAAGGCGGCTAACGCAGATTGAAGGATGTCCTCTTAGTACAGACTAGTCTTAATCTTTCTCAAATCACCGCCACACTTTACCATTGAGACATCAGTCCATTTTACGAGAACTGTTGATGTATTTCTCTTGCATTGGATGAGAGTATGCTGCAGATTTCCCATAATATTCTAACACTCGTGCTTATTTCCGTGAAAAGTTGTGTCATGTTTGTACAGGATCTCCTCCTCTAGGGCTAGAAGTAAAGACCTATCAGGTTTTCTTGGGGTTAGAGATGATGTATCTTCCTATTTCGTTGAGTTGTACAAGGTGTCCAAGATTTCTCCTAGCTTGTGAAGCATGCTCCTAGAATTTCCTTTTCTATTTACCATACTTACCTTCAGGAAGATGTAAGTTACCGTTCATGTTGTATCATAAATTTAAGTTGCTTTGTGTCTGCGTAAATATTGTACTGGATGTACGATGTTTCCAACTCTTTCCCTGGGATGTGACTGCAGACTGTTAAAAGTTGTTTTGTTTTCCTATAATGGGAATGTATCAATTAAATTAAAGATTAATCGGTTGTCAGTTACCCACATCATGAAGTATATATGTCAGGTGATTATTTGTAGATTGGTGTTGGCACATTGAGTTTGGTTTAAGATCTTGATTTGCACAAGTTGACTCGTCTGCAGGAATACACTTCGATGCGGTTCTTTAGTTTGATCCGTTTGATTTATTGGATGGTTTCTGCATAATAATGTGCACTTCTGCCATTCTGTCCACATACATTCATCAGTACATCAAGTCTCTAGAAAAGAAACCACTGGCAAACAATATTACACCTTTGATAAATTAACTGAACTTACCAACCTCAGTCTTCAAATTTGCAGGATTTTGGTTGCTTTATCTTGTTTCTTTACCACGTAATGGATCTACAAATTCAAGTAAACATTTCAAATATGCACCGAATATAATGCACACTTGTAATTTACAAGATTAAGAAATCTGTACAATATATATGCAGATTTGTGAAAGTGAGTTTAGATATATACCCTGGATGGAAAGATCTTCTGTTGACACTTCTCACTAAGTGCCACCTGGTCTGTAATATTCCGTAATCAACACGTGTATTTCCTTTCTCACACCTTAGTTTGTCTAGCTATAGTTTACAGTAGTTTTCTTCCTGTTGAAAGTTCGTGTACAGCAAGAGTCCAGGCTAATCAGCGTTAGAATGTATCATGTGACCAACAGTTATGTTCATCAGAACGAATGATACTGTATATTCCTTAATTGACCTTGGTTTAGGGTTACAATTGCCGTTAATAAGATTGTTACCTTGACATTTTAAAAGTTATATTAGGGTTCGGGTGCTCTGACATAGTGAATCTATATAATAATAACGATCATACCTGATGAAGTGCCCGAAGCAACTTAAATGCTGACATCCCAGTACAGAATAGTGTTAAATGGTGTGTCCAATCAACATCAAAATGTACCATGTGGCCAACAGTGCTGTTTCCGATAACTTATTCTCCAACGTTTCTGGTTTTCAGTCAGGGTTAAGGTTAGGTTTAGGTTGCTGTGAAGCAATACCATCTTGTGCTTACTATCATACCTCATGAAAATGTTGACAACGATTAATTTTGTCTCCACAGTACAGACCTGTACTAATATGCTTGTTAAATCAGCATCAGAATATGCTGATATTAAATTAATTGTGTAGTTAGTTTGTATTGGTATCATTTTAGCTATCATTACTGATGAATCCTATTTCACATTGCATAGCATATTAATCTTCCCTGTTTTGTTGTACTTTAAGGTGTCTTTTCTATTAGTTTGAGGTTGTGCAAGGATTATTTTGCCTTATTTTTAACGGCTGAAACGAGGGCATGTGAGTGGTATAATCCGTGTCCCCATGGATGTCGAGGTTGTTGCAGTTTCCAATTGTATTGGTTGTACTTGATTGTCAGGTACCATTTTTAGTGTTCGAGATATTGTTAGTTCTTTAGTTTATTTATTATTGGTTAGGTGCAAAGTAGCAGTAAATTTAAATCATTACGATGTTACTTCATGAAGTGATTGAGGTATAGGTAATGCTGTCCTCACAATGCAGACTAGTGTTATTAAGTGTGTCAAAGCAGCATTAGAGTGTACCATGTGGCCAATAGTTCAGTTTACGAGAAATAAGTCTGCTGTATTTCCTCTTCTGTTATCACGATTAAGCGTTAGAGTTCGAATCCGAGTTATGGTTAGGGTTAGGTTGCGCGGAAGAAAGAACTTTAAATGCTAACAATCTTACCTCATGAACCGATTGGCGTAAATAAAATGTTGTCCTCACGGTACAGACTTGTGCTAATATGTTCGTCAAATCAGCATCAGAATGTACGATGTGGCGAACATTTCTCTTTATAGGAGCAAATGCTGCTGTAGTTTTCTCGTGTCATCCGAGTTTACGGTTAGCGTTATGGTTCGTGTCAGGGATTGGGTTAGGGTTAGGCTGCAATGAAACAGTAACTGTAAATGATGATAAGGATCTTACCTCGTGATGTCATTGACACTTATTTAAGGCAGTCCTCACAGTATATACTAGTTCTGACAAGTTTGTCATCTCAGCAGCAGCATGTACCATGTGGTTAACATTTATAACCGTAAATAAATGCTGCTTTATTTGTTCTATGTGATCTGGCTTTAAGGTTAGAATTGCCGTCAGGGGTAGTGTTATTTCTAAGGGTTAGGAGTTATGTTTGGGTTAGGGTACACTGAAGCAGTTGATATAACTAATAACGAGCTTAACTGATGAAGTGCTTGACGCAACTTAAATGCTGTCCTCACAGTACAGACTAGTGCTAATAGGTGTCACATCAGCAGCAGAATGTACCATGTGGCCAACAGTTTTGTTTTGCAATAAATAATTCTGCTACGTTTCTCTTCTTTCATTCAGATTAAGGCTTAGAGTTGGGGTTAGGCTGCGATGCAGAAAGTACTTTCAATGTTTATTGTCTTACCGCATCAAATGTTTGACGCCGACTAATGCTGTCCCAACAGTACATACTTGTATTAATGTTTGATAAATCAGCATCAATATATGTACCATGTGGCAAGCAGTTCTGTTTATGCGGGGGAAACAACGCAACATGTCTCGTCTCATCCGGTTCTAGGGTTAGAGTTTGCGTTAAGGTTAGCAGTTAGGTTAGGGTTAGAGTACAATGAAACAATAAGCATAAATAATAAGCCTCTTGCCTCATGAAGTGATTGACGTAAATTAAATGCGGTTCCCATAGTACAGGCTAGTGCTAATAACTTTGTCGAAATAGCATCAGAATGTACCATGTGGCCAACAGTTTTGTATATGAGAAATAAAATGCTGAATTCTGCTGTATTGCTCTTCTCTCATCCGGATCAAGGGTTAGGGTTTCGATTGTCGTTTTGGTTAGGATGCGATGAAGCAATAACATTAAATGTTACATTTTTTTCCTCCATCAAATGGCTGACGCACATTAAATGATGTCCTCACAGTACAGGCTTGTGCTAATACGTTTGTCAAATCAGCATCAGAATGTACTATGTGGCGATCATTGTTTATGGTATCAGATGCTGCTGCTGTAGTTGTATTCGTTTCAAATCAGATTTAGGAAAAGTGTAGAGGTTTTAGGGTTAGAATGCAATGAATCAGTAAATGCAAATATTGACAATAAAGTGAGTGAGACAACTTAAATGCTGTTCTCACAGTACAGAGAAGTGCTAATAAGTGAATCAAAACATCAGAATGTACCATGTGTCGAACGGTTCTGTCTACGAGGAATACTTTGGCTGAATTTCTCTTGCATTATGCGTGTTAAGGGTTAGGGTTAGAATTATAGTTTTGTTATTGGCTAGGTTGGTATGAAGCAATAACTTTAAATGCTATCCGCCTTGTCGCATGAAATTGTTGAGGCCGATTAAATGTTGTCTTGACAATACAGACTTGTGCAAATATGTTTGTGAAATGAGCGTCAGAATGCAGCATGTGGCGATCATTTCTGTGTATTTGTGGCAATGCTACTTTATTTGTCTTGTGTTATCCGGGTCCAGGCTTTGAGTTACCTTTAAGATTAAAGGTTGTTTTGCGGTTAGGGTGCTGTAAAATTGTAAATATAAATGATAAGCATCTTGTCTGATTAAGTGATTAAAGCATTGGTCAAATTAGTATCAGAAATGGAATATGTGCCCAACATTTTTGGTTTCGAGATTAAATATATGCTGAGGTCTACTGCATTGCTCTTGTATCATTATGGTTAAATGGGTATGATTAGGATTCGAGTTTTGGTTAGGATTAGTGTTAATTGTAGGGAGCAATGAATTAGTAAATATAACTTATGAAAACGATCTTACCTCATAAGGCGGCTAACGCAGATTGAAGGATGTCCTCTTAGTACAGATTAGTCCTAATCTTTCTCAAATCACCGCCACACTTTACCATTGAGACATCAGTCCATTTTACGAGAACTGTTGATGTATTTCTCTTGCATTGGATGAGAGTATGCTGCAGATTTCCCATAATATTCTAACACTTGTGCTTATTTCCGTGAAAAGTTGTGTCATGTTTGTACAGGATCTCCTCCTCTAGGGCTAGAAGTAAAGACCTATCAGGTTTTCTTGGGGTTAGAGATGATGTATCTTCCTATTTCGTTGAGTTGTACAAGGTGTCCAAGATTTCTCCTAGCTTGTGAAGCATGCTCCTAGAATTTCCTTTTCTATTTACCATACTTACCTTCAGGAAGATGTAAGTTACCGTTCATGTTGTATCATAAATTTAAGTTGCTTTGTGTCTGCGTAAATATTGTACTGGATGTACGATGTTTCCAACTCTTTCCCTGGGATGTGACTGCAGACTGTTAAAAGTTGTTTTGTTTTCCTATAATGGGAATGTATCAATTAAATTAAAGATTAATCGGTTGTCAGTTACCCACATCATGAAGTATATATGTCAGGTGATTATTTGTAGATTGGTGTTGGCACATTGAGTTTGGTTTAAGATCTTGATTTGCACAAGTTGACTCGTCTGCAGGAATACACTTCGATGCGGTTCTTTAGTTTGATCCGTTTGATTTATTGGATGGTTTCTGCATAATAATGTGCACTTCTGCCATTCTGTCCACATACATTCATCAGTACATCAAGTCTCTAGAAAAGAAACCACTGGCAAACAATATTACACCTTTGATAAATTAACTGAACTTACCAACCTCAGTCTTCAAATTTGCAGGATTTTGGTTGCTTTATCTTGTTTCTTTACCACGTAATGGATCTACAAATTCAAGTAAACATTTCAAATATGCACCGAATATAATGCACACTTGTAATTTACAAGATTAAGAAATCTGTACAATATATATGCAGATTTGTGAAAGTGAGTTTAGATATATACCCTGGATGGAAAGATCTTCTGTTGACACTTCTCACTAAGTGCCACCTGGTCTGTAATATTCCGTAATCAACACGTGTATTTCCTTTCTCACACCTTAGTTTGTCTAGCTATAGTTTACAGTAGTTTTCTTCCTGTTGAAAGTTCGTGTACAGCAAGAGTCCAGGCTAATCAGCGTTAGAATGTATCATGTGACCAACAGTTATGTTCATCAGAACGAATGCTACTGTATATTCCTTAATTGACCTTGGTTTAGGGTTACAATTGCCGTTAATAAGATTGTTACCTTGACATTTTAAAAGTTATATTAGGGTTCGGGTGCTCTGACATAGTGAATCTATATAATAATAACGATCATACCTGATGAAGTGCCCGAAGCAACTTAAATGCTGACATCCCAGTACAGAGTAGTGTTAAATGGTGTGTCCAATCAACATCAAAATGTACCATGTGGCCAACAGTGCTGTTTCCGATAACTTATTCTCCAACGTTTCTGGTTTTTCAGTCAGGGTTAAGGTTAGGTTTAGGTTGCTGTGAAGCAATACCATCTTGTGCTTACTATCATACCCCATGAAAATGTTGACAACGATTAATTTTGTCTCCACAGTACAGACCTGTACTAATATGCTTGTTAAATCAGCATCAGAATATGCTGATATTAAATTAATTGTGTAGTTAGTTTGTATTGGTATCATTTTAGCTATCATTACTGATGAATCCTATTTCACATTGCATAGCATATTAATCTTCCCTGTTTTGTTGTACTTTAAGGTGTCTTTTCTATTAGTTTGAGGTTGTGCAAGGATTATTTTGCCTTATTTTTAATGGCTGAAACGAGGGCATGTGAGTGGTATAATCCGTGTCCCCATGGATGTCGAGGTTGTTGCAGTTTCCAATTGTATTGGTTGTACTTGATTGTCAGGTACCATTTTTAGTGTTCGAGATATTGTTAGTTCTTTAGTTTATTTATTATTGGTTAGGTGCAAAGTAGCAGTAAATTTAAATCATTACGATGTTACTTCATGAAGTGATTGAGGTATAGGTAATGCTGTCCTCACAATGCAGACTAGTGTTATTAAGTGTGTCAAAGCAGCATTAGAGTGTACCATGTGGCCAATAGTTCAGTTTACGAGAAATAAGTCTGCTGTATTTCCTCTTCTGTTATCACGATTAAGCGTTAGAGTTCGAATCCGAGTTATGGTTAGGGTTAGGTTGCGCGGAAGAAAGAACTTTAAATGCTAACAATCTTACCTCATGAACCGATTGGCGTAAATAAAATGTTGTCCTCACGGTACAGACTTGTGCTAATATGTTCGTCAAATCAGCATCAGAATGTACGATGTGGCGAACATTTCTCTTTATAGGAGCAAATGCTGCTGTAGTTTTCTCGTGTCATCCGAGTTTACGGTTAGCGTTATGGTTCGTGTCAGGGATTGGGTTAGGGTTAGGCTGCAATGAAACAGTAACTGTAAATGATGATAAGGATCTTACCTCGTGATGTCATTGACACTTATTTAAGGCAGTCCTCACAGTATATACTAGTTCTGACAAGTTTGTCATCTCAGCAGCAGCATGTACCATGTGGTTAACATTTATAACCGTAAATAAATGCTGCTTTATTTGTTCTATGTGATCTGGCTTTAAGGTTAGAATTGCCGTCAGGGGTAGTGTTATTTCTAAGGGTTAGGAGTTATGTTTGGGTTAGGGTACACTGAAGCAGTTGATATAACTAATAACGAGCTTAACTGATGAAGTGCTTGACGCAACTTAAATGCTGTCCTCACAGTACAGACTAGTGCTAATAGGTGTCACATCAGCAGCAGAATGTACCATGTGGCCAACAGTTTTGTTTTGCAATAAATAATTCTGCTACGTTTCTCTTCTTTCATTCAGATTAAGGCTTAGAGTTGGGGTTAGGCTGCGATGCAGAAAGTACTTTCAATGTTTATTGTCTTACCGCATCAAATGTTTGACGCCGACTAATGCTGTCCCAACAGTACATACTTGTATTAATGTTTGATAAATCAGCATCAATATATGTACCATGTGGCAAGCAGTTCTGTTTATGCGGGGGAAACAACGCAACATGTCTCGTCTCATCCGGTTCTAGGGTTAGAGTTTGCGTTAAGGTTAGCAGTTAGGTTAGGGTTAGAGTACAATGAAACAATAAGCATAAATAATAAGCCTCTTGCCTCATGAAGTGATTGACGTAAATTAAATGCGGTTCCCATAGTACAGGCTAGTGCTAATAACTTTGTCGAAATAGCATCAGAATGTACCATGTGGCCAACAGTTTTGTATATGAGAAATAAAATGCTGAATTCTGCTGTATTGCTCTTCTCTCATCCGGATCAAGGGTTAGGGTTTCGATTGTCGTTTTGGTTAGGATGCGATGAAGCAATAACATTAAATGTTACATTTTTTTCCTCCATCAAATGGCTGACGCACATTAAATGATGTCCTCACAGTACAGGCTTGTGCTAATACGTTTGTCAAATCAGCATCAGAATGTACTATGTGGCGATCATTGTTTATGGTATCAGATGCTGCTGCTGTAGTTGTATTCGTTTCAAATCAGATTTAGGAAAAGTGTAGAGGTTTTAGGGTTAGAATGCAATGAATCAGTAAATGCAAATATTGACAATAAAGTGAGTGAGACAACTTAAATGCTGTTCTCACAGTACAGAGAAGTGCTAATAAGTGAATCAAAACATCAGAATGTACCATGTGTCGAACGGTTCTGTCTACGAGGAATACTTTGGCTGAATTTCTCTTGCATTATGCGTGTTAAGGGTTAGGGTTAGAATTATAGTTTTGTTATTGGCTAGGTTGGTATGAAGCAATAACTTTAAATGCTATCCGCCTTGTCGCATGAAATTGTTGAGGCCGATTAAATGTTGTCTTGACAATACAGACTTGTGCAAATATGTTTGTGAAATGAGCGTCAGAATGCAGCATGTGGCGATCATTTCTGTGTATTTGTGGCAATGCTACTTTATTTGTCTTGTGTTATCCGGGTCCAGGCTTTGAGTTACCTTTAAGATTAAAGGTTGTTTTGCGGTTAGGGTGCTGTAAAATTGTAAATATAAATGATAAGCATCTTGTCTGATTAAGTGATTAAAGCATTGGTCAAATTAGTATCAGAAATGGAATATGTGCCCAACATTTTTGGTTTCGAGATTAAATATATGCTGAGGTCTACTGCATTGCTCTTGTATCATTATGGTTAAATGGGTATGATTAGGATTCGAGTTTTGGTTAGGATTAGTGTTAATTGTAGGGAGCAATGAATTAGTAAATATAACTTATGCAAACGATCTTACCTCATAAGGCGGCTAACGCAGATTGAAGGATGTCCTCTTAGTACAGACTAGTCCTAATCTTTCTCAAATCACCGCCACACTTTACCATTGAGACATCAGTCCATTTTACGAGAACTGTTGATGTATTTCTCTTGCATTGGATGAGAGTATGCTGCAGATTTCCCATAATATTCTAACACTTGTGCTTATTTCCGTGAAAAGTTGTGTCATGTTTGTACAGGATCTCCTCCTCTAGGGCTAGAAGTAAAGACCTATCAGGTTTTCTTGGGGTTAGAGATGATGTATCTTCCTATTTCGTTGAGTTGTACAAGGTGTCCAAGATTTCTCCTAGCTTGTGAAGCATGCTCCTAGAATTTCCTTTTCTATTTACCATACTTACCTTCAGGAAGATGTAAGTTACCGTTCATGTTGTATCATAAATTTAAGTTGCTTTGTGTCTGCGTAAATATTGTACTGGATGTACGATGTTTCCAACTCTTTCCCTGGGATGTGACTGCAGACTGTTAAAAGTTGTTTTGTTTTCCTATAATGGGAATGTATCAATTAAATTAAAGATTAATCGGTTGTCAGTTACCCACATCATGAAGTATATATGTCAGGTGATTATTTGTAGATTGGTGTTGGCACATTGAGTTTGGTTTAAGATCTTGATTTGCACAAGTTGACTCGTCTGCAGGAATACACTTCGATGCGGTTCTTTAGTTTGATCCGTTTGATTTATTGGATGGTTTCTGCATAATAATGTGCACTTCTGCCATTCTGTCCACATACATTCATCAGTACATCAAGTCTCTAGAAAAGAAACCACTGGCAAACAATATTACACCTTTGATAAATTAACTGAACTTACCAACCTCAGTCTTCAAATTTGCAGGATTTTGGTTGCTTTATCTTGTTTCTTTACCACGTAATGGATCTACAAATTCAAGTAAACATTTCAAATATGCACCGAATATAATGCACACTTGTAATTTACAAGATTAAGAAATCTGTACAATATATATGCAGATTTGTGAAAGTGAGTTTATATATATATACCCTGGATGGAAAGATCTTCTGTTGACACTTCTCACTAAGTGCCACCTGGTCTGTAATATTCCGTAATCAACACGTGTATTTCCTTTCTCACACCTTAGTTTGTCTAGCTATAGTTTACAGTAGTTTTCTTCCTGTTGAAAGTTCGTGTACAGCAAGAGTCCAGGCTAATCAGCGTTAGAATGTATCATGTGACCAACAGTTATGTTCATCAGAACGAATGCTACTGTATATTCCTTAATTGACCTTGGTTTAGGGTTACAATTGCCGTTAATAAGATTGTTACCTTGACATTTTAAAAGTTATATTAGGGTTCGGGTGCTCTGACGTAGTGAATCTATATAATAATAACGATCATACCTGATGAAGTGCCCGAAGCAACTTAAATGCTGACATCCCAGTACAGAGTAGTGTTAAATGGTGTGTCCAATCAACATCAAAATGTACCATGTGGCCAACAGTGCTGTTTCCGATAACTTATTCTCCAACGTTTCTGGTTTTTCAGTCAGGGTTAAGGTTAGGTTTAGGTTGCTGTGAAGCAATACCATCTTGTGCTTACTATCATACCCCATGAAAATGTTGACAACGATTAATTTTGTCTCCACAGTACAGACCTGTACTAATATGCTTGTTAAATCAGCATCAGAATATGCTGATATTAAATTAATTGTGTAGTTAGTTTGTATTGGTATCATTTTAGCTATCATTACTGATGAATCCTATTTCACATTGCATAGCATATTAATCTTCTCTGTTTTGTTGTACTTTAAGGTGTCTTTTCTATTAGTTTGAGGTTGTGCAAGGATTATTTTGCCTTATTTTTAATGGCTGAAACGAGGGCATGTGAGTGGTATAATCCGTGTCCCCATGGATGTCGAGGTTGTTGCAGTTTCCAATTGTATTGGTTGTACTTGATTGTCAGGTACCATTTTTAGTGTTCGAGATATTGTTAGTTCTTTAGTTTATTTATTATTGGTTAGGTGCAAAGTAGCAGTAAATTTAAATCATTACGATGTTACTTCATGAAGTGATTGAGGTATAGGTAATGCTGTCCTCACAATGCAGACTAGTGTTATTAAGTGTGTCAAAGCAGCATTAGAGTGTACCATGTGGCCAACAGTTCAGTTTACGAGAAATAAGTCTGCTGTATTTCCTCTTCTGTTATCACGATTAAGCGTTAGAGTTCGAATCCGAGTTATGGTTAGGGTTAGGTTGCGCGGAAGAAAGAACTTTAAATGCTAACAATCTTACCTCATGAACCGATTGGCGTAAATAAAATGTTGTCCTCACGGTACAGACTTGTGCTAATATGTTCGTCAAATCAGCATCAGAATGTACCATGTGGCGAACATTTCTCTTTATAGGAGCAAATGCTGCTGTAGTTTTCTCGTGTCATCCGAGTTTACGGTTAGCGTTATGGTTCGTGTCAGGGATTGGGTTAGGGTTAGGCTGCAATGAAACAGTAAATGTAAATGATAAGGATCTTACCTCGTGATGTCATTGACACTTATTTAAGGCAGTCCTCACAGTACATACTAGTTCTGACAAGTTTGTCATCTCAGCAGCAGCATGTACCATGTGGTTAACATTTATAACCGTAAATAAATGCTGCTTTATTTGTTCTATGTGATCTGGCTTTAAGGTTAGAATTGCCGTCAGGGGTAGTGTTATTTCTAAGGGTTAGGAGTTATGTTTGGGTTAGGGTACACTGAAGCAGTTGATATAACTAATAACGAGCTTAACTGATGAAGTGCTTGACGCAACTTAAATGCTGTCCTCACAGTACAGACTAGTGCTAATAGGTGTCACATCAGCAGCAGAATGTACCATGTGGCCAACAGTTTTGTTTTGCAATAAATAATTCTGCTACGTTTCTCTTCTTTCATTCAGATTAAGGCTTAGAGTTGGGGTTAGGCTGCGATGCAGAAAGTACTTTCAATGTTTATTGTCTTACCGCATCAAATGTTTGACGCCGACTAATGCTGTCCCAACAGTACATACTTGTATTAATGTTTGATAAATCAGCATCAATATATGTACCATGTGGCAAGCAGTTCTGTTTATGCGGGGGAAACAACGCAACATGTCTCGTCTCATCCGGTTCTAGGGTTAGAGTTTGCGTTAAGGTTAGCAGTTAGGTTAGGGTTAGAGTACAATGAAACAATAAGCATAAATAATAAGCCTCTTGCCTCATGAAGTGATTGACGTAAATTAAATGCGGTTCCCATAGTACAGGCTAGTGCTAATAACTTTGTCGAAATAGCATCAGAATGTACCATGTGGCCAACAGTTTTGTATATGAGAAATAAAATGCTGAATTCTGCTGTATTGCTCTTCTCTCATCCGGATCAAGGGTTAGGGTTTCGATTGTCGTTTTGGTTAGGATGCGATGAAGCAATAACATTAAATGTTACATTTTTTTCCTCCATCAAATGGCTGACGCACATTAAATGATGTCCTCACAGTACAGGCTTGTGCTAATACGTTTGTCAAATCAGCATCAGAATGTACTATGTGGCGATCATTGTTTATGGTATCAGATGCTGCTGCTGTAGTTGTATTCGTTTCAAATCAGATTTAGGAAAAGTGTAGAGGTTTTAGGGTTAGAATGCAATGAATCAGTAAATGCAAATATTGACAATAAAGTGAGTGAGACAACTTAAATGCTGTTCTCACAGTACAGAGAAGTGCTAATAAGTGAATCAAAGCATCAGAATGTACCATGTGTCGAACGGTTCTGTCTACGAGGAATACTTTGGCTGAATTTCTCTTGCATTATGCGTGTTAAGGGTTAGGGTTAGAATTATAGTTTTGTTATTGGCTAGGTTGGTATGAAGCAATAACTTTAAATGCTATCCGCCTTGTCGCATGAAATTGTTGAGGCCGATTAAATGTTGTCTTGACAATACAGACTTGTGCAAATATGTTTGTGAAATGAGCGTCAGAATGCAGCATGTGGCGATCATTTCTGTGTATTTGTGGCAATGCTACTTTATTTGTCTTGTGTTATCCGGGTCCAGGCTTTGAGTTACCTTTAAGATTAAAGGTTGTTTTGCGGTTAGGGTGCTGTAAAATTGTAAATATAAATGATAAGCATCTTGTCTGATTAAGTGATTAAAGCATTGGTCAAATTAGTATCAGAAATGGAATATGTGCCCAACATTTTTGGTTTCGAGATTAAATATATGCTGAGGTCTACTGCATTGCTCTTGTATCATTATGGTTAAATGGGTATGATTAGGATTCGAGTTTTGGTTAGGATTAGTGTTAATTGTAGGGAGCAATGAATTAGTAAATATAACTTATGAAAACGATCTTACCTCATAAGGCGGCTAACGCAGATTGAAGGATGTCCTCTTAGTACAGACTAGTCCTAATCTTTCTCAAATCACCGCCACACTTTACCATTGAGACATCAGTCCATTTTACGAGAACTGTTGATGTATTTCTCTTGCATTGGATGAGAGTATGCTGCAGATTTCCCATAATATTCTAACACTCGTGCTTATTTCCGTGAAAAGTTGTGTCATGTTTGTACAGGATCTCCTCCTCTAGGGCTAGAAGTAAAGACCTATCAGGTTTTCTTGGGGTTAGAGATGATGTATCTTCCTATTTCGTTGAGTTGTACAAGGTGTCCAAGATTTCTCCTAGCTTGTGAAGCATGCTCCTAGAATTTCCTTTTCTATTTACCATACTTACCTTCAGGAAGATGTAAGTTACCGTTCATGTTGTATCATAAATTTAAGTTGCTTTGTGTCTGCGTAAATATTGTACTGGATGTACGATGTTTCCAACTCTTTCCCTGGGATGTGACTGCAGACTGTTAAAAGTTGTTTTGTTTTCCTATAATGGGAATGTATCAATTAAATTAAAGATTAATCGGTTGTCAGTTACCCACATCATGAAGTATATATGTCAGGTGATTATTTGTAGATTGGTGTTGGCACATTGAGTTTGGTTTAAGATCTTGATTTGCACAAGTTGACTCGTCTGCAGGAATACACTTCGATGCGGTTCTTTAGTTTGATCCGTTTGATTTATTGGATGGTTTCTGCATAATAATGTGCACTTCTGCCATTCTGTCCACATACATTCATCAGTACATCAAGTCTCTAGAAAAGAAACCACTGGCAAACAATATTACACCTTTGATAAATTAACTGAACTTACCAACCTCAGTCTTCAAATTTGCAGGATTTTGGTTGCTTTATCTTGTTTCTTTACCACGTAATGGATCTACAAATTCAAGTAAACATTTCAAATATGCACCGAATATAATGCACACTTGTAATTTACAAGATTAAGAAATCTGTACAATATATATGCAGATTTGTGAAAGTGAGTTTATATATATATACCCTGGATGGAAAGATCTTCTGTTGACACTTCTCACTAAGTGCCACCTGGTCTGTAATATTCCGTAATCAATACGTGTATTTCCTTTCTCACACCTTAGTTTGTCTAGCTATAGTTTACAGTAGTTTTCTTCCTGTTGAAAGTTCGTGTACAGCAAGAGTCCAGGCTAATCAGCGTTAGAATGTATCATGTGACCAACAGTTATGTTCATCAGAACGAATGCTACTGTATATTCCTTAATTGACCTTGGTTTAGGGTTACAATTGCCGTTAATAAGATTGTTACCTTGACATTTTAAAAGTTATATTAGGGTTCGGGTGCTCTGACGTAGTGAATCTATATAATAATAACGATCATACCTGATGAAGTGCCCGAAGCAACTTAAATGCTGACATCCCAGTACAGAGTAGTGTTAAATGGTGTGTCCAATCAACATCAAAATGTACCATGTGGCCAACAGTGCTGTTTCCGATAACTTATTCTCCAACGTTTCTGGTTTTTCAGTCAGGGTTAAGGTTAGGTTTAGGTTGCTGTGAAGCAATACCATCTTGTGCTTACTATCATACCCCATGAAAATGTTGACAACGATTAATTTTGTCTCCACAGTACAGACCTGTACTAATATGCTTGTTAAATCAGCATCAGAATATGCTGATATTAAATTAATTGTGTAGTTAGTTTGTATTGGTATCATTTTAGCTATCATTACTGATGAATCCTATTTCACATTGCATAGCATATTAATCTTCCCTGTTTTGTTGTACTTTAAGGTGTCTTTTCTATTAGTTTGAGGTTGTGCAAGGATTATTTTGCCTTATTTTTAATGGCTGAAACGAGGGCATGTGAGTGGTATAATCCGTGTCCCCATGGATGTCGAGGTTGTTGCAGTTTCCAATTGTATTGGTTGTACTTGATTGTCAGGTACCATTTTTAGTGTTCGAGATATTGTTAGTTCTTTAGTTTATTTATTATTGGTTAGGTGCAAAGTAGCAGTAAATTTAAATCATTACGATGTTACTTCATGAAGTGATTGAGGTATAGGTAATGCTGTCCTCACAATGCAGACTAGTGTTATTAAGTGTGTCAAAGCAGCATTAGAGTGTACCATGTGGCCAACAGTTCAGTTTACGAGAAATAAGTCTGCTGTATTTCCTTTTCTGTTATCACGATTAAGCGTTAGAGTTCGAATCCGAGTTATGGTTAGGGTTAGGTTGCGCGGAAGAAAGAACTTTAAATGCTAACAATCTTACCTCATGAACCGATTGGCGTAAATAAAATGTTGTCCTCACGGTACAGACTTGTGCTAATATGTTCGTCAAATCAGCATCAGAATGTACCATGTGGCGAACATTTCTCTTTATAGGAGCAAATGCTGCTGTAGTTTTCTCGTGTCATCCGAGTTTACGGTTAGCGTTATGGTTCGTGTCAGGGATTGGGTTAGGGTTAGGCTGCAATGAAACAGTAAATGTAAATGATGATAAGGATCTTACCTCGTGATGTCATTGACACTTATTTAAGGCAGTCCTCACAGTACATACTAGTTCTGACAAGTTTGTCATCTCAGCAGCAGCATGTACCATGTGGTTAACATTTATAACCGTAAATAAATGCTGCTTTATTTGTTCTATGTGATCTGGCTTTAAGGTTAGAATTGCCGTCAGGGGTAGTGTTATTTCTAAGGGTTAGGAGTTATGTTTGGGTTAGGGTACACTGAAGCAGTTGATATAACTAATAACGAGCTTAACTGATGAAGTGCTTGACGCAACTTAAATGCTGTCCTCACAGTACAGACTAGTGCTAATAGGTGTCACATCAGCAGCAGAATGTACCATGTGGCCAACAGTTTTGTTTTGCAATAAATAATTCTGCTACGTTTCTCTTCTTTCATTCAGATTAAGGCTTAGAGTTGGGGTTAGGCTGCGATGCAGAAAGTACTTTCAATGTTTATTGTCTTACCGCATCAAATGTTTGACGCCGACTAATGCTGTCCCAACAGTACATACTTGTATTAATGTTTGATAAATCAGCATCAATATATGTACCATGTGGCAAGCAGTTCTGTTTATGCGGGGGAAACAACGCAACATGTCTCGTCTCATCCGGTTCTAGGGTTAGAGTTTGCGTTAAGGTTAGCAGTTAGGTTAGGGTTAGAGTACAATGAAACAATAAGCATAAATAATAAGCCTCTTGCCTCATGAAGTGATTGACGTAAATTAAATGCGGTTCCCATAGTACAGGCTAGTGCTAATAACTTTGTCGAAATAGCATCAGAATGTACCATGTGGCCAACAGTTTTGTATATGAGAAATAAAATGCTGAATTCTGCTGTATTGCTCTTCTCTCATTCGGATCAAGGGTTAGGGTTTCGATTGTCGTTTTGGTTAGGATGCGATGAAGCAATAACATTAAATGTTACATTTTTTTCCTCCATCAAATGGCTGACGCACATTAAATGATGTCCTCACAGTACAGGCTTGTGCTAATACGTTTGTCAAATCAGCATCAGAATGTACTATGTGGCGATCATTGTTTATGGTATCAGATGCTGCTGCTGTAGTTGTATTCGTTTCAAATCAGATTTAGGAAAAGTGTAGAGGTTTTAGGGTTAGAATGCAATGAATCAGTAAATGCAAATATTGACAATAAAGTGAGTGAGACAACTTAAATGCTGTTCTCACAGTACAGAGAAGTGCTAATAAGTGAATCAAAACATCAGAATGTACCATGTGTCGAACGGTTCTGTCTACGAGGAATACTTTGGCTGAATTTCTCTTGCATTATGCGTGTTAAGGGTTAGGGTTAGAATTATAGTTTTGTTATTGGCTAGGTTGGTATGAAGCAATAACTTTAAATGCTATCCGCCTTGTCGCATGAAATTGTTGAGGCCGATTAAATGTTGTCTTGACAATACAGACTTGTGCAAATATGTTTGTGAAATGAGCGTCAGAATGCAGCATGTGGCGATCATTTCTGTGTATTTGTGGCAATGCTACTTTATTTGTCTTGTGTTATCCGGGTCCAGGCTTTGAGTTACCTTTAAGATTAAAGGTTGTTTTGCGGTTAGGGTGCTGTAAAATTGTAAATATAAATGATAAGCATCTTGTCTGATTAAGTGATTAAAGCATTGGTCAAATTAGTATCAGAAATGGAATATGTGCCCAACATTTTTGGTTTCGAGATTAAATATATGCTGAGGTCTACTGCATTGCTCTTGTATCATTATGGTTAAATGGGTATGATTAGGATTCGAGTTTTGGTTAGGATTAGTGTTAATTGTAGGGAGCAATGAATTAGTAAATATAACTTATGAAAACGATCTTACCTCATAAGGCGGCTAACGCAGATTGAAGGATGTCCTCTTAGTACAGACTAGTCCTAATCTTTCTCAAATCACCGCCACACTTTACCATTGAGACATCAGTCCATTTTACGAGAACTGTTGATGTATTTCTCTTGCATTGGATGAGAGTATGCTGCAGATTTCCCATAATATTCTAACACTTGTGCTTATTTCCGTGAAAAGTTGTGTCATGTTTGTACAGGATCTCCTCCTCTAGGGCTAGAAGTAAAGACCTATCAGGTTTTCTTGGGGTTAGAGATGATGTATCTTCCTATTTCGTTGAGTTGTACAAGGTGTCCAAGATTTCTCCTAGCTTGTGAAGCATGCTCCTAGAATTTCCTTTTCTATTTACCATACTTACCTTCAGGAAGATGTAAGTTACCGTTCATGTTGTATCATAAATTTAAGTTGCTTTGTGTCTGCGTAAATATTGTACTGGATGTACGATGTTTCCAACTCTTTCCCTGGGATGTGACTGCAGACTGTTAAAAGTTGTTTTGTTTTCCTATAATGGGAATGTATCAATTAAATTAAAGATTAATCGGTTGTCAGTTACCCACATCATGAAGTATATATGTCAGGTGATTATTTGTAGATTGGTGTTGGCACATTGAGTTTGGTTTAAGATCTTGATTTGCACAAGTTGACTCGTCTGCAGGAATACACTTCGATGCGGTTCTTTAGTTTGATCCGTTTGATTTATTGGATGGTTTCTGCATAATAATGTGCACTTCTGCCATTCTGTCCACATACATTCATCAGTACATCAAGTCTCTAGAAAAGAAACCACTGGCAAACAATATTACACCTTTGATAAATTAACTGAACTTACCAACCTCAGTCTTCAAATTTGCAGGATTTTGGTTGCTTTATCTTGTTTCTTTACCACGTAATGGATCTACAAATTCAAGTAAACATTTCAAATATGCACCGAATATAATGCACACTTGTAATTTACAAGATTAAGAAATCTGTACAATATATATGCAGATTTGTGAAAGTGAGTTTAGATATATACCCTGGATGGAAAGATCTTCTGTTGACACTTCTCACTAAGTGCCACCTGGTCTGTAATATTCCGTAATCAACACGTGTATTTCCTTTCTCACACCTTAGTTTGTCTAGCTATAGTTTACAGTAGTTTTCTTCCTGTTGAAAGTTCGTGTACAGCAAGAGTCCAGGCTAATCAGCGTTAGAATGTATCATGTGACCAACAGTTATGTTCATCAGAACGAATGCTACTGTATATTCCTTAATTGACCTTGGTTTAGGGTTACAATTGCCGTTAATAAGATTGTTACCTTGACATTTTAAAAGTTATATTAGGGTTCGGGTGCTCTGACATAGTGAATCTATATAATAATAACGATCATACCTGATGAAGTGCCCGAAGCAACTTAAATGCTGACATCCCAGTACAGAGTAGTGTTAAATGGTGTGTCCAATCAACATCAAAATGTACCATGTGGCCAACAGTGCTGTTTCCGATAACTTATTCTCCAACGTTTCTGGTTTTTCAGTCAGGGTTAAGGTTAGGTTTAGGTTGCTGTGAAGCAATACCATCTTGTGCTTACTATCATACCCCATGAAAATGTTGACAACGATTAATTTTGTCTCCACAGTACAGACCTGTACTAATATGCTTGTTAAATCAGCATCAGAATATGCTGATATTAAATTAATTGTGTAGTTAGTTTGTATTGGTATCATTTTAGCTATCATTACTGATGAATCCTATTTCACATTGCATAGCATATTAATCTTCCCTGTTTTGTTGTACTTTAAGGTGTCTTTTCTATTAGTTTGAGGTTGTGCAAGGATTATTTTGCCTTATTTTTAATGGCTGAAACGAGGGCATGTGAGTGGTATAATCCGTGTCCCCATGGATGTCGAGGTTGTTGCAGTTTCCAATTGTATTGGTTGTACTTGATTGTCAGGTACCATTTTTAGTGTTCGAGATATTGTTAGTTCTTTAGTTTATTTATTATTGGTTAGGTGCAAAGTAGCAGTAAATTTAAATCATTACGATGTTACTTCATGAAGTGATTGAGGTATAGGTAATGCTGTCCTCACAATGCAGACTAGTGTTATTAAGTGTGTCAAAGCAGCATTAGAGTGTACCATGTGGCCAATAGTTCAGTTTACGAGAAATAAGTCTGCTGTATTTCCTCTTCTGTTATCACGATTAAGCGTTAGAGTTCGAATCCGAGTTATGGTTAGGGTTAGGTTGCGCGGAAGAAAGAACTTTAAATGCTAACAATCTTACCTCATGAACCGATTGGCGTAAATAAAATGTTGTCCTCACGGTACAGACTTGTGCTAATATGTTCGTCAAATCAGCATCAGAATGTACGATGTGGCGAACATTTCTCTTTATAGGAGCAAATGCTGCTGTAGTTTTCTCGTGTCATCCGAGTTTACGGTTAGCGTTATGGTTCGTGTCAGGGATTGGGTTAGGGTTAGGCTGCAATGAAACAGTAACTGTAAATGATGATAAGGATCTTACCTCGTGATGTCATTGACACTTATTTAAGGCAGTCCTCACAGTATATACTAGTTCTGACAAGTTTGTCATCTCAGCAGCAGCATGTACCATGTGGTTAACATTTATAACCGTAAATAAATGCTGCTTTATTTGTTCTATGTGATCTGGCTTTAAGGTTAGAATTGCCGTCAGGGGTAGTGTTATTTCTAAGGGTTAGGAGTTATGTTTGGGTTAGGGTACACTGAAGCAGTTGATATAACTAATAACGAGCTTAACTGATGAAGTGCTTGACGCAACTTAAATGCTGTCCTCACAGTACAGACTAGTGCTAATAGGTGTCACATCAGCAGCAGAATGTACCATGTGGCCAACAGTTTTGTTTTGCAATAAATAATTCTGCTACGTTTCTCTTCTTTCATTCAGATTAAGGCTTAGAGTTGGGGTTAGGCTGCGATGCAGAAAGTACTTTCAATGTTTATTGTCTTACCGCATCAAATGTTTGACGCCGACTAATGCTGTCCCAACAGTACATACTTGTATTAATGTTTGATAAATCAGCATCAATATATGTACCATGTGGCAAGCAGTTCTGTTTATGCGGGGGAAACAACGCAACATGTCTCGTCTCATCCGGTTCTAGGGTTAGAGTTTGCGTTAAGGTTAGCAGTTAGGTTAGGGTTAGAGTACAATGAAACAATAAGCATAAATAATAAGCCTCTTGCCTCATGAAGTGATTGACGTAAATTAAATGCGGTTCCCATAGTACAGGCTAGTGCTAATAACTTTGTCGAAATAGCATCAGAATGTACCATGTGGCCAACAGTTTTGTATATGAGAAATAAAATGCTGAATTCTGCTGTATTGCTCTTCTCTCATCCGGATCAAGGGTTAGGGTTTCGATTGTCGTTTTGGTTAGGATGCGATGAAGCAATAACATTAAATGTTACATTTTTTTCCTCCATCAAATGGCTGACGCACATTAAATGATGTCCTCACAGTACAGGCTTGTGCTAATACGTTTGTCAAATCAGCATCAGAATGTACTATGTGGCGATCATTGTTTATGGTATCAGATGCTGCTGCTGTAGTTGTATTCGTTTCAAATCAGATTTAGGAAAAGTGTAGAGGTTTTAGGGTTAGAATGCAATGAATCAGTAAATGCAAATATTGACAATAAAGTGAGTGAGACAACTTAAATGCTGTTCTCACAGTACAGAGAAGTGCTAATAAGTGAATCAAAACATCAGAATGTACCATGTGTCGAACGGTTCTGTCTACGAGGAATACTTTGGCTGAATTTCTCTTGCATTATGCGTGTTAAGGGTTAGGGTTAGAATTATAGTTTTGTTATTGGCTAGGTTGGTATGAAGCAATAACTTTAAATGCTATCCGCCTTGTCGCATGAAATTGTTGAGGCCGATTAAATGTTGTCTTGACAATACAGACTTGTGCAAATATGTTTGTGAAATGAGCGTCAGAATGCAGCATGTGGCGATCATTTCTGTGTATTTGTGGCAATGCTACTTTATTTGTCTTGTGTTATCCGGGTCCAGGCTTTGAGTTACCTTTAAGATTAAAGGTTGTTTTGCGGTTAGGGTGCTGTAAAATTGTAAATATAAATGATAAGCATCTTGTCTGATTAAGTGATTAAAGCATTGGTCAAATTAGTATCAGAAATGGAATATGTGCCCAACATTTTTGGTTTCGAGATTAAATATATACTGAGGTCTACTGCATTGCTCTTGTATCATTATGGTTAAATGGGTATGATTAGGATTCGAGTTTTGGTTAGGATTAGTGTTAATTGTAGGGAGCAATGAATTAGTAAATATAACTTATGAAAACGATCTTACCTCATAAGGCGGCTAACGCAGATTGAAGGATGTCCTCTTAGTACAGACTAGTCCTAATCTTTCTCAAATCACCGCCACACTTTACCATTGAGACATCAGTCCATTTTACGAGAACTGTTGATGTATTTCTCTTGCATTGGATGAGAGTATGCTGCAGATTTCCCATAATATTCTAACACTTGTGCTTATTTCCGTGAAAAGTTGTGTCATGTTTGTACAGGATCTCCTCCTCTAGGGCTAGAAGTAAAGACCTATCAGGTTTTCTTGGGGTTAGAGATGATGTATCTTCCTATTTCGTTGAGTTGTACAAGGTGTCCAAGATTTCTCCTAGCTTGTGAAGCATGCTCCTAGAATTTCCTTTTCTATTTACCATACTTACCTTCAGGAAGATGTAAGTTACCGTTCATGTTGTATCATAAATTTAAGTTGCTTTGTGTCTGCGTAAATATTGTACTGGATGTACGATGTTTCCAACTCTTTCCCTGGGATGTGACTGCAGACTGTTAAAAGTTGTTTTGTTTTCCTATAATGGGAATGTATCAATTAAATTAAAGATTAATCGGTTGTCAGTTACCCACATCATGAAGTATATATGTCAGGTGATTATTTGTAGATTGGTGTTGGCACATTGAGTTTGGTTTAAGATCTTGATTTGCACAAGTTGACTCGTCTGCAGGAATACACTTCGATGCGGTTCTTTAGTTTGATCCGTTTGATTTATTGGATGGTTTCTGCATAATAATGTGCACTTCTGCCATTCTGTCCACATACATTCATCAGTACATCAAGTCTCTAGAAAAGAAACCACTGGCAAACAATATTACACCTTTGATAAATTAACTGAACTTACCAACCTCAGTCTTCAAATTTGCAGGATTTTGGTTGCTTTATCTTGTTTCTTTACCACGTAATGGATCTACAAATTCAAGTAAACATTTCAAATATGCACCGAATATAATGCACACTTGTAATTTACAAGATTAAGAAATCTGTACAATATATATGCAGATTTGTGAAAGTGAGTTTATATATATATACCCTGGATGGAAAGATCTTCTGTTGACACTTCTCACTAAGTGCCACCTGGTCTGTAATATTCCGTAATCAATACGTGTATTTCCTTTCTCACACCTTAGTTTGTCTAGCTATAGTTTACAGTAGTTTTCTTCCTGTTGAAAGTTCGTGTACAGCAAGAGTCCAGGCTAATCAGCGTTAGAATGTATCATGTGACCAACAGTTATGTTCATCAGAACGAATGCTACTGTATATTCCTTAATTGACCTTGGTTTAGGGTTACAATTGCCGTTAATAAGATTGTTACCTTGACATTTTAAAAGTTATATTAGGGTTCGGGTGCTCTGACGTAGTGAATCTATATAATAATAACGATCATACCTGATGAAGTGCCCGAAGCAACTTAAATGCTGACATCCCAGTACAGAGTAGTGTTAAATGGTGTGTCCAATCAACATCAAAATGTACCATGTGGCCAACAGTGCTGTTTCCGATAACTTATTCTCCAACGTTTCTGGTTTTTCAGTCAGGGTTAAGGTTAGGTTTAGGTTGCTGTGAAGCAATACCATCTTGTGCTTACTATCATACCCCATGAAAATGTTGACAACGATTAATTTTGTCTCCACAGTACAGACCTGTACTAATATGCTTGTTAAATCAGCATCAGAATATGCTGATATTAAATTAATTGTGTAGTTAGTTTGTATTGGTATCATTTTAGCTATCATTACTGATGAATCCTATTTCACATTGCATAGCATATTAATCTTCCCTGTTTTGTTGTACTTTAAGGTGTCTTTTCTATTAGTTTGAGGTTGTGCAAGGATTATTTTGCCTTATTTTTAATGGCTGAAACGAGGGCATGTGAGTGGTATAATCCGTGTCCCCATGGATGTCGAGGTTGTTGCAGTTTCCAATTGTATTGGTTGTACTTGATTGTCAGGTACCATTTTTAGTGTTCGAGATATTGTTAGTTCTTTAGTTTATTTATTATTGGTTAGGTGCAAAGTAGCAGTAAATTTAAATCATTACGATGTTACTTCATGAAGTGATTGAGGTATAGGTAATGCTGTCCTCACAATGCAGACTAGTGTTATTAAGTGTGTCAAAGCAGCATTAGAGTGTACCATGTGGCCAACAGTTCAGTTTACGAGAAATAAGTCTGCTGTATTTCCTTTTCTGTTATCACGATTAAGCGTTAGAGTTCGAATCCGAGTTATGGTTAGGGTTAGGTTGCGCGGAAGAAAGAACTTTAAATGCTAACAATCTTACCTCATGAACCGATTGGCGTAAATAAAATGTTGTCCTCACGGTACAGACTTGTGCTAATATGTTCGTCAAATCAGCATCAGAATGTACCATGTGGCGAACATTTCTCTTTATAGGAGCAAATGCTGCTGTAGTTTTCTCGTGTCATCCGAGTTTACGGTTAGCGTTATGGTTCGTGTCAGGGATTGGGTTAGGGTTAGGCTGCAATGAAACAGTAAATGTAAATGATGATAAGGATCTTACCTCGTGATGTCATTGACACTTATTTAAGGCAGTCCTCACAGTACATACTAGTTCTGACAAGTTTGTCATCTCAGCAGCAGCATGTACCATGTGGTTAACATTTATAACCGTAAATAAATGCTGCTTTATTTGTTCTATGTGATCTGGCTTTAAGGTTAGAATTGCCGTCAGGGGTAGTGTTATTTCTAAGGGTTAGGAGTTATGTTTGGGTTAGGGTACACTGAAGCAGTTGATATAACTAATAACGAGCTTAACTGATGAAGTGCTTGACGCAACTTAAATGCTGTCCTCACAGTACAGACTAGTGCTAATAGGTGTCACATCAGCAGCAGAATGTACCATGTGGCCAACAGTTTTGTTTTGCAATAAATAATTCTGCTACGTTTCTCTTCTTTCATTCAGATTAAGGCTTAGAGTTGGGGTTAGGCTGCGATGCAGAAAGTACTTTCAATGTTTATTGTCTTACCGCATCAAATGTTTGACGCCGACTAATGCTGTCCCAACAGTACATACTTGTATTAATGTTTGATAAATCAGCATCAATATATGTACCATGTGGCAAGCAGTTCTGTTTATGCGGGGGAAACAACGCAACATGTCTCGTCTCATCCGGTTCTAGGGTTAGAGTTTGCGTTAAGGTTAGCAGTTAGGTTAGGGTTAGAGTACAATGAAACAATAAGCATAAATAATAAGCCTCTTGCCTCATGAAGTGATTGACGTAAATTAAATGCGGTTCCCATAGTACAGGCTAGTGCTAATAACTTTGTCGAAATAGCATCAGAATGTACCATGTGGCCAACAGTTTTGTATATGAGAAATAAAATGCTGAATTCTGCTGTATTGCTCTTCTCTCATTCGGATCAAGGGTTAGGGTTTCGATTGTCGTTTTGGTTAGGATGCGATGAAGCAATAACATTAAATGTTACATTTTTTTCCTCCATCAAATGGCTGACGCACATTAAATGATGTCCTCACAGTACAGGCTTGTGCTAATACGTTTGTCAAATCAGCATCAGAATGTACTATGTGGCGATCATTGTTTATGGTATCAGATGCTGCTGCTGTAGTTGTATTCGTTTCAAATCAGATTTAGGAAAAGTGTAGAGGTTTTAGGGTTAGAATGCAATGAATCAGTAAATGCAAATATTGACAATAAAGTGAGTGAGACAACTTAAATGCTGTTCTCACAGTACAGAGAAGTGCTAATAAGTGAATCAAAACATCAGAATGTACCATGTGTCGAACGGTTCTGTCTACGAGGAATACTTTGGCTGAATTTCTCTTGCATTATGCGTGTTAAGGGTTAGGGTTAGAATTATAGTTTTGTTATTGGCTAGGTTGGTATGAAGCAATAACTTTAAATGCTATCCGCCTTGTCGCATGAAATTGTTGAGGCCGATTAAATGTTGTCTTGACAATACAGACTTGTGCAAATATGTTTGTGAAATGAGCGTCAGAATGCAGCATGTGGCGATCATTTCTGTGTATTTGTGGCAATGCTACTTTATTTGTCTTGTGTTATCCGGGTCCAGGCTTTGAGTTACCTTTAAGATTAAAGGTTGTTTTGCGGTTAGGGTGCTGTAAAATTGTAAATATAAATGATAAGCATCTTGTCTGATTAAGTGATTAAAGCATTGGTCAAATTAGTATCAGAAATGGAATATGTGCCCAACATTTTTGGTTTCGAGATTAAATATATGCTGAGGTCTACTGCATTGCTCTTGTATCATTATGGTTAAATGGGTATGATTAGGATTCGAGTTTTGGTTAGGATTAGTGTTAATTGTAGGGAGCAATGAATTAGTAAATATAACTTATGAAAACGATCTTACCTCATAAGGCGGCTAACGCAGATTGAAGGATGTCCTCTTAGTACAGACTAGTCCTAATCTTTCTCAAATCACCGCCACACTTTACCATTGAGACATCAGTCCATTTTACGAGAACTGTTGATGTATTTCTCTTGCATTGGATGAGAGTATGCTGCAGATTTCCCATAATATTCTAACACTTGTGCTTATTTCCGTGAAAAGTTGTGTCATGTTTGTACAGGATCTCCTCCTCTAGGGCTAGAAGTAAAGACCTATCAGGTTTTCTTGGGGTTAGAGATGATGTATCTTCCTATTTCGTTGAGTTGTACAAGGTGTCCAAGATTTCTCCTAGCTTGTGAAGCATGCTCCTAGAATTTCCTTTTCTATTTACCATACTTACCTTCAGGAAGATGTAAGTTACCGTTCATGTTGTATCATAAATTTAAGTTGCTTTGTGTCTGCGTAAATATTGTACTGGATGTACGATGTTTCCAACTCTTTCCCTGGGATGTGACTGCAGACTGTTAAAAGTTGTTTTGTTTTCCTATAATGGGAATGTATCAATTAAATTAAAGATTAATCGGTTGTCAGTTACCCACATCATGAAGTATATATGTCAGGTGATTATTTGTAGATTGGTGTTGGCACATTGAGTTTGGTTTAAGATCTTGATTTGCACAAGTTGACTCGTCTGCAGGAATACACTTCGATGCGGTTCTTTAGTTTGATCCGTTTGATTTATTGGATGGTTTCTGCATAATAATGTGCACTTCTGCCATTCTGTCCACATACATTCATCAGTACATCAAGTCTCTAGAAAAGAAACCACTGGCAAACAATATTACACCTTTGATAAATTAACTGAACTTACCAACCTCAGTCTTCAAATTTGCAGGATTTTGGTTGCTTTATCTTGTTTCTTTACCACGTAATGGATCTACAAATTCAAGTAAACATTTCAAATATGCACCGAATATAATGCACACTTGTAATTTACAAGATTAAGAAATCTGTACAATATATATGCAGATTTGTGAAAGTGAGTTTATATATATATACCCTGGATGGAAAGATCTTCTGTTGACACTTCTCACTAAGTGCCACCTGGTCTGTAATATTCCGTAATCAATACGTGTATTTCCTTTCTCACACCTTAGTTTGTCTAGCTATAGTTTACAGTAGTTTTCTTCCTGTTGAAAGTTCGTGTACAGCAAGAGTCCAGGCTAATCAGCGTTAGAATGTATCATGTGACCAACAGTTATGTTCATCAGAACGAATGCTACTGTATATTCCTTAATTGACCTTGGTTTAGGGTTACAATTGCCGTTAATAAGATTGTTACCTTGACATTTTAAAAGTTATATTAGGGTTCGGGTGCTCTGACGTAGTGAATCTATATAATAATAACGATCATACCTGATGAAGTGCCCGAAGCAACTTAAATGCTGACATCCCAGTACAGAGTAGTGTTAAATGGTGTGTCCAATCAACATCAAAATGTACCATGTGGCCAACAGTGCTGTTTCCGATAACTTATTCTCCAACGTTTCTGGTTTTTCAGTCAGGGTTAAGGTTAGGTTTAGGTTGCTGTGAAGCAATACCATCTTGTGCTTACTATCATACCCCATGAAAATGTTGACAACGATTAATTTTGTCTCCACAGTACAGACCTGTACTAATATGCTTGTTAAATCAGCATCAGAATATGCTGATATTAAATTAATTGTGTAGTTAGTTTGTATTGGTATCATTTTAGCTATCATTACTGATGAATCCTATTTCACATTGCATAGCATATTAATCTTCCCTGTTTTGTTGTACTTTAAGGTGTCTTTTCTATTAGTTTGAGGTTGTGCAAGGATTATTTTGCCTTATTTTTAATGGCTGAAACGAGGGCATGTGAGTGGTATAATCCGTGTCCCCATGGATGTCGAGGTTGTTGCAGTTTCCAATTGTATTGGTTGTACTTGATTGTCAGGTACCATTTTTAGTGTTCGAGATATTGTTAGTTCTTTAGTTTATTTATTATTGGTTAGGTGCAAAGTAGCAGTAAATTTAAATCATTACGATGTTACTTCATGAAGTGATTGAGGTATAGGTAATGCTGTCCTCACAATGCAGACTAGTGTTATTAAGTGTGTCAAAGCAGCATTAGAGTGTACCATGTGGCCAATAGTTCAGTTTACGAGAAATAAGTCTGCTGTATTTCCTCTTCTGTTATCACGATTAAGCGTTAGAGTTCGAATCCGAGTTATGGTTAGGGTTAGGTTGCGCGGAAGAAAGAACTTTAAATGCTAACAATCTTACCTCATGAACCGATTGGCGTAAATAAAATGTTGTCCTCACGGTACAGACTTGTGCTAATATGTTCGTCAAATCAGCATCAGAATGTACGATGTGGCGAACATTTCTCTTTATAGGAGCAAATGCTGCTGTAGTTTTCTCGTGTCATCCGAGTTTACGGTTAGCGTTATGGTTCGTGTCAGGGATTGGGTTAGGGTTAGGCTGCAATGAAACAGTAACTGTAAATGATGATAAGGATCTTACCTCGTGATGTCATTGACACTTATTTAAGGCAGTCCTCACAGTATATACTAGTTCTGACAAGTTTGTCATCTCAGCAGCAGCATGTACCATGTGGTTAACATTTATAACCGTAAATAAATGCTGCTTTATTTGTTCTATGTGATCTGGCTTTAAGGTTAGAATTGCCGTCAGGGGTAGTGTTATTTCTAAGGGTTAGGAGTTATGTTTGGGTTAGGGTACACTGAAGCAGTTGATATAACTAATAACGAGCTTAACTGATGAAGTGCTTGACGCAACTTAAATGCTGTCCTCACAGTACAGACTAGTGCTAATAGGTGTCACATCAGCAGCAGAATGTACCATGTGGCCAACAGTTTTGTTTTGCAATAAATAATTCTGCTACGTTTCTCTTCTTTCATTCAGATTAAGGCTTAGAGTTGGGGTTAGGCTGCGATGCAGAAAGTACTTTCAATGTTTATTGTCTTACCGCATCAAATGTTTGACGCCGACTAATGCTGTCCCAACAGTACATACTTGTATTAATGTTTGATAAATCAGCATCAATATATGTACCATGTGGCAAGCAGTTCTGTTTATGCGGGGGAAACAACGCAACATGTCTCGTCTCATCCGGTTCTAGGGTTAGAGTTTGCGTTAAGGTTAGCAGTTAGGTTAGGGTTAGAGTACAATGAAACAATAAGCATAAATAATAAGCCTCTTGCCTCATGAAGTGATTGACGTAAATTAAATGCGGTTCCCATAGTACAGGCTAGTGCTAATAACTTTGTCGAAATAGCATCAGAATGTACCATGTGGCCAACAGTTTTGTATATGAGAAATAAAATGCTGAATTCTGCTGTATTGCTCTTCTCTCATCCGGATCAAGGGTTAGGGTTTCGATTGTCGTTTTGGTTAGGATGCGATGAAGCAATAACATTAAATGTTACATTTTTTTCCTCCATCAAATGGCTGACGCACATTAAATGATGTCCTCACAGTACAGGCTTGTGCTAATACGTTTGTCAAATCAGCATCAGAATGTACTATGTGGCGATCATTGTTTATGGTATCAGATGCTGCTGCTGTAGTTGTATTCGTTTCAAATCAGATTTAGGAAAAGTGTAGAGGTTTTAGGGTTAGAATGCAATGAATCAGTAAATGCAAATATTGACAATAAAGTGAGTGAGACAACTTAAATGCTGTTCTCACAGTACAGAGAAGTGCTAATAAGTGAATCAAAACATCAGAATGTACCATGTGTCGAACGGTTCTGTCTACGAGGAATACTTTGGCTGAATTTCTCTTGCATTATGCGTGTTAAGGGTTAGGGTTAGAATTATAGTTTTGTTATTGGCTAGGTTGGTATGAAGCAATAACTTTAAATGCTATCCGCCTTGTCGCATGAAATTGTTGAGGCCGATTAAATGTTGTCTTGACAATACAGACTTGTGCAAATATGTTTGTGAAATGAGCGTCAGAATGCAGCATGTGGCGATCATTTCTGTGTATTTGTGGCAATGCTACTTTATTTGTCTTGTGTTATCCGGGTCCAGGCTTTGAGTTACCTTTAAGATTAAAGGTTGTTTTGCGGTTAGGGTGCTGTAAAATTGTAAATATAAATGATAAGCATCTTGTCTGATTAAGTGATTAAAGCATTGGTCAAATTAGTATCAGAAATGGAATATGTGCCCAACATTTTTGGTTTCGAGATTAAATATATGCTGAGGTCTACTGCATTGCTCTTGTATCATTATGGTTAAATGGGTATGATTAGGATTCGAGTTTTGGTTAGGATTAGTGTTAATTGTAGGGAGCAATGAATTAGTAAATATAACTTATGAAAACGATCTTACCTCATAAGGCGGCTAACGCAGATTGAAGGATGTCCTCTTAGTACAGACTAGTCCTAATCTTTCTCAAATCACCGCCACACTTTACCATTGAGACATCAGTCCATTTTACGAGAACTGTTGATGTATTTCTCTTGCATTGGATGAGAGTATGCTGCAGATTTCCCATAATATTCTAACACTTGTGCTTATTTCCGTGAAAAGTTGTGTCATGTTTGTACAGGATCTCCTCCTCTAGGGCTAGAAGTAAAGACCTATCAGGTTTTCTTGGGGTTAGAGATGATGTATCTTCCTATTTCGTTGAGTTGTACAAGGTGTCCAAGATTTCTCCTAGCTTGTGAAGCATGCTCCTAGAATTTCCTTTTCTATTTACCATACTTACCTTCAGGAAGATGTAAGTTACCGTTCATGTTGTATCATAAATTTAAGTTGCTTTGTGTCTGCGTAAATATTGTACTGGATGTACGATGTTTCCAACTCTTTCCCTGGGATGTGACTGCAGACTGTTAAAAGTTGTTTTGTTTTCCTATAATGGGAATGTATCAATTAAATTAAAGATTAATCGGTTGTCAGTTACCCACATCATGAAGTATATATGTCAGGTGATTATTTGTAGATTGGTGTTGGCACATTGAGTTTGGTTTAATATCTTGATTTGCACAAGTTGACTCGTCTGCAGGAATACACTTCGATGCGGTTCTTTAGTTTGATCCGTTTGATTTATTGGATGGTTTCTGCATAATAATGTGCACTTCTGCCATTCTGTCCACATACATTCATCAGTACATCAAGTCTCTAGAAAAGAAACCACTGGCAAACAATATTACACCTTTGATAAATTAACTGAACTTACCAACCTCAGTCTTCAAATTTGCAGGATTTTGGTTGCTTTATCTTGTTTCTTTACCACGTAATGGATCTACAAATTCAAGTAAACATTTCAAATATGCACCGAATATAATGCACACTTGTAATTTACAAGATTAAGAAATCTGTACAATATATATGCAGATTTGTGAAAGTGAGTTTATATATATATACCCTGGATGGAAAGATCTTCTGTTGACACTTCTCACTAAGTGCCACCTGGTCTGTAATATTCCGTAATCAACACGTGTATTTCCTTTCTCACACCTTAGTTTGTCTAGCTATAGTTTACAGTAGTTTTCTTCCTGTTGAAAGTTCGTGTACAGCAAGAGTCCAGGCTAATCAGCGTTAGAATGTATCATGTGACCAACAGTTATGTTCATCAGAACGAATGCTACTGTATATTCCTTAATTGACCTTGGTTTAGGGTTACAATTGCCGTTAATAAGATTGTTACCTTGACATTTTAAAAGTTATATTAGGGTTCGGGTGCTCTGACGTAGTGAATCTATATAATAATAACGATCATACCTGATGAAGTGCCCGAAGCAACTTAAATGCTGACATCCCAGTACAGAGTAGTGTTAAATGGTGTGTCCAATCAACATCAAAATGTACCATGTGGCCAACAGTGCTGTTTCCGAGAACTTATTCTCCAACGTTTTTGGTTTTTCAGTCAGGGTTAAGGTTAGGTTTAGGTTGCTGTGAAGCAATACCATCTTGTGCTTACTATCATACCCCATGAAAATGTTGACAACGATTAATTTTGTCTCCACAGTACAGACCTGTACTAATATGCTTGTTAAATCAGCATCAGAATATGCTGATATTAAATTAATTGTGTAGTTAGTTTGTATTGGTATCATTTTAGCTATCATTACTGATGAATCCTATTTCACATTGCATAGCATATTAATCTTCCCTGTTTTGTTGTACTTTAAGGTGTCTTTTCTATTAGTTTGAGGTTGTGCAAGGATTATTTTGCCTTATTTTTAATGGCTGAAACGAGGGCATGTGAGTGGTATAATCCGTGTCCCCATGGATGTCGAGGTTGTTGCAGTTTCCAATTGTATTGGTTGTACTTGATTGTCAGGTACCATTTTTAGTGTTCGAGATATTGTTAGTTCTTTAGTTTATTTATTATTGGTTAGGTGCAAAGTAGCAGTAAATTTAAATCATTACGATGTTACTTCATGAAGTGATTGAGGTATAGGTAATGCTGTCCTCACAATGCAGACTAGTGTTATTAAGTGTGTCAAAGCAGCATTAGAGTGTACCATGTGGCCAATAGTTCAGTTTACGAGAAATAAGTCTGCTGTATTTCCTCTTCTGTTATCACGATTAAGCGTTAGAGTTCGAATCCGAGTTATGGTTAGGGTTAGGTTGCGCGGAAGAAAGAACTTTAAATGCTAACAATCTTACCTCATGAACCGATTGGCGTAAATAAAATGTTGTCCTCACGGTACAGACTTGTGCTAATATGTTCGTCAAATCAGCATCAGAATGTACGATGTGGCGAACATTTCTCTTTATAGGAGCAAATGCTGCTGTAGTTTTCTCGTGTCATCCGAGTTTACGGTTAGCGTTATGGTTCGTGTCAGGGATTGGGTTAGGGTTAGGCTGCAATGAAACAGTAACTGTAAATGATGATAAGGATCTTACCTCGTGATGTCATTGACACTTATTTAAGGCAGTCCTCACAGTATATACTAGTTCTGACAAGTTTGTCATCTCAGCAGCAGCATGTACCATGTGGTTAACATTTATAACCGTAAATAAATGCTGCTTTATTTGTTCTATGTGATCTGGCTTTAAGGTTAGAATTGCCGTCAGGGGTAGTGTTATTTCTAAGGGTTAGGAGTTATGTTTGGGTTAGGGTACACTGAAGCAGTTGATATAACTAATAACGAGCTTAACTGATGAAGTGCTTGACGCAACTTAAATGCTGTCCTCACAGTACAGACTAGTGCTAATAGGTGTCACATCAGCAGCAGAATGTACCATGTGGCCAACAGTTTTGTTTTGCAATAAATAATTCTGCTACGTTTCTCTTCTTTCATTCAGATTAAGGCTTAGAGTTGGGGTTAGGCTGCGATGCAGAAAGTACTTTCAATGTTTATTGTCTTACCGCATCAAATGTTTGACGCCGACTAATGCTGTCCCAACAGTACATACTTGTATTAATGTTTGATAAATCAGCATCAATATATGTACCATGTGGCAAGCAGTTCTGTTTATGCGGGGGAAACAACGCAACATGTCTCGTCTCATCCGGTTCTAGGGTTAGAGTTTGCGTTAAGGTTAGCAGTTAGGTTAGGGTTAGAGTACAATGAAACAATAAGCATAAATAATAAGCCTCTTGCCTCATGAAGTGATTGACGTAAATTAAATGCGGTTCCCATAGTACAGGCTAGTGCTAATAACTTTGTCGAAATAGCATCAGAATGTACCATGTGGCCAACAGTTTTGTATATGAGAAATAAAATGCTGAATTCTGCTGTATTGCTCTTCTCTCATCCGGATCAAGGGTTAGGGTTTCGATTGTCGTTTTGGTTAGGATGCGATGAAGCAATAACATTAAATGTTACATTTTTTTCCTCCATCAAATGGCTGACGCACATTAAATGATGTCCTCACAGTACAGGCTTGTGCTAATACGTTTGTCAAATCAGCATCAGAATGTACTATGTGGCGATCATTGTTTATGGTATCAGATGCTGCTGCTGTAGTTGTATTCGTTTCAAATCAGATTTAGGAAAAGTGTAGAGGTTTTAGGGTTAGAATGCAATGAATCAGTAAATGCAAATATTGACAATAAAGTGAGTGAGACAACTTAAATGCTGTTCTCACAGTACAGAGAAGTGCTAATAAGTGAATCAAAACATCAGAATGTACCATGTGTCGAACGGTTCTGTCTACGAGGAATACTTTGGCTGAATTTCTCTTGCATTATGCGTGTTAAGGGTTAGGGTTAGAATTATAGTTTTGTTATTGGCTAGGTTGGTATGAAGCAATAACTTTAAATGCTATCCGCCTTGTCGCATGAAATTGTTGAGGCCGATTAAATGTTGTCTTGACAATACAGACTTGTGCAAATATGTTTGTGAAATGAGCGTCAGAATGCAGCATGTGGCGATCATTTCTGTGTATTTGTGGCAATGCTACTTTATTTGTCTTGTGTTATCCGGGTCCAGGCTTTGAGTTACCTTTAAGATTAAAGGTTGTTTTGCGGTTAGGGTGCTGTAAAATTGTAAATATAAATGATAAGCATCTTGTCTGATTAAGTGATTAAAGCATTGGTCAAATTAGTATCAGAAATGGAATATGTGCCCAACATTTTTGGTTTCGAGATTAAATATATGCTGAGGTCTACTGCATTGCTCTTGTATCATTATGGTTAAATGGGTATGATTAGGATTCGAGTTTTGGTTAGGATTAGTGTTAATTGTAGGGAGCAATGAATTAGTAAATATAACTTATGAAAACGATCTTACCTCATAAGGCGGCTAACGCAGATTGAAGGATGTCCTCTTAGTACAGACTAGTCCTAATCTTTCTCAAATCACCGCCACACTTTACCATTGAGACATCAGTCCATTTTACGAGAACTGTTGATGTATTTCTCTTGCATTGGATGAGAGTATGCTGCAGATTTCCCATAATATTCTAACACTTGTGCTTATTTCCGTGAAAAGTTGTGTCATGTTTGTACAGGATCTCCTCCTCTAGGGCTAGAAGTAAAGACCTATCAGGTTTTCTTGGGGTTAGAGATGATGTATCTTCCTATTTCGTTGAGTTGTACAAGGTGTCCAAGATTTCTCCTAGCTTGTGAAGCATGCTCCTAGAATTTCCTTTTCTATTTACCATACTTACCTTCAGGAAGATGTAAGTTACCGTTCATGTTGTATCATAAATTTAAGTTGCTTTGTGTCTGCGTAAATATTGTACTGGATGTACGATGTTTCCAACTCTTTCCCTGGGATGTGACTGCAGACTGTTAAAAGTTGTTTTGTTTTCCTATAATGGGAATGTATCAATTAAATTAAAGATTAATCGGTTGTCAGTTACCCACATCATGAAGTATATATGTCAGGTGATTATTTGTAGATTGGTGTTGGCACATTGAGTTTGGTTTAATATCTTGATTTGCACAAGTTGACTCGTCTGCAGGAATACACTTCGATGCGGTTCTTTAGTTTGATCCGTTTGATTTATTGGATGGTTTCTGCATAATAATGTGCACTTCTGCCATTCTGTCCACATACATTCATCAGTACATCAAGTCTCTAGAAAAGAAACCACTGGCAAACAATATTACACCTTTGATAAATTAACTGAACTTACCAACCTCAGTCTTCAAATTTGCAGGATTTTGGTTGCTTTATCTTGTTTCTTTACCACGTAATGGATCTACAAATTCAAGTAAACATTTCAAATATGCACCGAATATAATGCACACTTGTAATTTACAAGATTAAGAAATCTGTACAATATATATGCAGATTTGTGAAAGTGAGTTTATATATATATACCCTGGATGGAAAGATCTTCTGTTGACACTTCTCACTAAGTGCCACCTGGTCTGTAATATTCCGTAATCAACACGTGTATTTCCTTTCTCACACCTTAGTTTGTCTAGCTATAGTTTACAGTAGTTTTCTTCCTGTTGAAAGTTCGTGTACAGCAAGAGTCCAGGCTAATCAGCGTTAGAATGTATCATGTGACCAACAGTTATGTTCATCAGAACGAATGCTACTGTATATTCCTTAATTGACCTTGGTTTAGGGTTACAATTGCCGTTAATAAGATTGTTACCTTGACATTTTAAAAGTTATATTAGGGTTCGGGTGCTCTGACGTAGTGAATCTATATAATAATAACGATCATACCTGATGAAGTGCCCGAAGCAACTTAAATGCTGACATCCCAGTACAGAGTAGTGTTAAATGGTGTGTCCAATCAACATCAAAATGTACCATGTGGCCAACAGTGCTGTTTCCGAGAACTTATTCTCCAACGTTTTTGGTTTTTCAGTCAGGGTTAAGGTTAGGTTTAGGTTGCTGTGAAGCAATACCATCTTGTGCTTACTATCATACCCCATGAAAATGTTGACAACGATTAATTTTGTCTCCACAGTACAGACCTGTACTAATATGCTTGTTAAATCAGCATCAGAATATGCTGATATTAAATTAATTGTGTAGTTAGTTTGTATTGGTATCATTTTAGCTATCATTACTGATGAATCCTATTTCACATTGCATAGCATATTAATCTTCTCTGTTTTCTTGTACTTTAAGGTGTCTTTTCTATTAGTTTGAGGTTGTGCAAGGATTATTTTGCCTTATTTTTAATGGCTGAAACGAGGGCATGTGAGTGGTATAATCCGTGTCCCCATGGATGTCGAGGTTGTTGCAGTTTCCAATTGTATTGGTTGTACTTGATTGTCAGGTACCATTTTTAGTGTTCGAGATATTGTTAGTTCTTTAGTTTATTTATTATTGGTTAGGTGCAAAGTAGCAGTAAATTTAAATCATTACGATGTTACTTCATGAAGTGATTGAGGTATAGGTAATGCTGTCCTCACAATGCAGACTAGTGTTATTAAGGTGTCAAAGCAGCATTAGAGTGTACCATGTGGCCAACAGTTCAGTTTACGAGAAATAAGTCTGCTGTATTTCCTTTTCTGTTATCACGATTAAGCGTTAGAGTTCGAATCCGAGTTATGGTTAGGGTTAGGTTGCGCGGAAGAAAGAACTTTAAATGCTAACAATCTTACCTCATGAACCGATTGGCGTAAATAAAATGTTGTCCTCACGGTACAGACTTGTGCTAATATGTTCGTCAAATCAGCATCAGAATGTACCATGTGGCGAACATTTCTCTTTATAGGAGCAAATGCTGCTGTAGTTTTCTCGTGTCATCCGAGTTTACGGTTAGCGTTATGGTTCGTGTCAGGGATTGGGTTAGGGTTAGGCTGCAATGAAACAGTAAATGTAAATGATGATAAGGATCTTACCTCGTGATGTCATTGACACTTATTTAAGGCAGTCCTCACAGTACATACTAGTTCTGACAAGTTTGTCATCTCAGCAGCAGCATGTACCATGTGGTTAACATTTATAACCGTAAATAAATGCTGCTTTATTTGTTCTATGTGATCTGGCTTTAAGGTTAGAATTGCCGTCAGGGGTAGTGTTATTTCTAAGGGTTAGGAGTTATGTTTGGGTTAGGGTACACTGAAGCAGTTGATATAACTAATAACGAGCTTAACTGATGAAGTGCTTGACGCAACTTAAATGCTGTCCTCACAGTACAGACTAGTGCTAATAGGTGTCACATCAGCAGCAGAATGTACCATGTGGCCAACAGTTTTGTTTTGCAATAAATAATTCTGCTACGTTTCTCTTCTTTCATTCAGATTAAGGCTTAGAGTTGGGGTTAGGCTGCGATGCAGAAAGTACTTTCAATGTTTATTGTCTTACCGCATCAAATGTTTGACGCCGACTAATGCTGTCCCAACAGTACATACTTGTATTAATGTTTGATAAATCAGCATCAATATATGTACCATGTGGCAAGCAGTTCTGTTTATGCGGGGGAAACAACGCAACATGTCTCGTCTCATCCGGTTCTAGGGTTAGAGTTTGCGTTAAGGTTAGCAGTTAGGTTAGGGTTAGAGTACAATGAAACAATAAGCATAAATAATAAGCCTCTTGCCTCATGAAGTGATTGACGTAAATTAAATGCGGTTCCCATAGTACAGGCTAGTGCTAATAACTTTGTCGAAATAGCATCAGAATGTACCATGTGGCCAACAGTTTTGTATATGAGAAATAAAATGCTGAATTCTGCTGTATTGCTCTTCTCTCATCCGGATCAAGGGTTAGGGTTTCGATTGTCGTTTTGGTTAGGATGCGATGAAGCAATAACATTAAATGTTACATTTTTTTCCTCCATCAAATGGCTGACGCACATTAAATGATGTCCTCACAGTACAGGCTTGTGCTAATACGTTTGTCAAATCAGCATCAGAATGTACTATGTGGCGATCATTGTTTATGGTATCAGATGCTGCTGCTGTAGTTGTATTCGTTTCAAATCAGATTTAGGAAAAGTGTAGAGGTTTTAGGGTTAGAATGCAATGAATCAGTAAATGCAAATATTGACAATAAAGTGAGTGAGACAACTTAAATGCTGTTCTCACAGTACAGAGAAGTGCTAATAAGTGAATCAAAACATCAGAATGTACCATGTGTCGAACGGTTCTGTCTACGAGGAATACTTTGGCTGAATTTCTCTTGCATTATGCGTGTTAAGGGTTAGGGTTAGAATTATAGTTTTGTTATTGGCTAGGTTGGTATGAAGCAATAACTTTAAATGCTATCCGCCTTGTCGCATGAAATTGTTGAGGCCGATTAAATGTTGTCTTGACAATACAGACTTGTGCAAATATGTTTGTGAAATGAGCGTCAGAATGCAGCATGTGGCGATCATTTCTGTGTATTTGTGGCAATGCTACTTTATTTGTCTTGTGTTATCCGGGTCCAGGCTTTGAGTTACCTTTAAGATTAAAGGTTGTTTTGCGGTTAGGGTGCTGTAAAATTGTAAATATAAATGATAAGCATCTTGTCTGATTAAGTGATTAAAGCATTGGTCAAATTAGTATCAGAAATGGAATATGTGCCCAACATTTTTGGTTTCGAGATTAAATATATGCTGAGGTCTACTGCATTGCTCTTGTATCATTATGGTTAAATGGGTATGATTAGGATTCGAGTTTTGGTTAGGATTAGTGTTAATTGTAGGGAGCAATGAATTAGTAAATATAACTTATGAAAACGATCTTACCTCATAAGGCGGCTAACGCAGATTGAAGGATGTCCTCTTAGTACAGACTAGTCCTAATCTTTCTCAAATCACCGCCACACTTTACCATTGAGACATCAGTCCATTTTACGAGAACTGTTGATGTATTTCTCTTGCATTGGATGAGAGTATGCTGCAGATTTCCCATAATATTCTAACACTCGTGCTTATTTCCGTGAAAAGTTGTGTCATGTTTGTACAGGATCTCCTCCTCTAGGGCTAGAAGTAAAGACCTATCAGGTTTTCTTGGGGTTAGAGATGATGTATCTTCCTATTTCGTTGAGTTGTACAAGGTGTCCAAGATTTCTCCTAGCTTGTGAAGCATGCTCCTAGAATTTCCTTTTCTATTTACCATACTTACCTTCAGGAAGATGTAAGTTACCGTTCATGTTGTATCATAAATTTAAGTTGCTTTGTGTCTGCGTAAATATTGTACTGGATGTACGATGTTTCCAACTCTTTCCCTGGGATGTGACTGCAGACTGTTAAAAGTTGTTTTGTTTTCCTATAATGGGAATGTATCAATTAAATTAAAGATTAATCGGTTGTCAGTTACCCACATCATGAAGTATATATGTCAGGTGATTATTTGTAGATTGGTGTTGGCACATTGAGTTTGGTTTAAGATCTTGATTTGCACAAGTTGACTCGTCTGCAGGAATACACTTCGATGCGGTTCTTTAGTTTGATCCGTTTGATTTATTGGATGGTTTCTGCATAATAATGTGCACTTCTGCCATTCTGTCCACATACATTCATCAGTACATCAAGTCTCTAGAAAAGAAACCACTGGCAAACAATATTACACCTTTGATAAATTAACTGAACTTACCAACCTCAGTCTTCAAATTTGCAGGATTTTGGTTGCTTTATCTTGTTTCTTTACCACGTAATGGATCTACAAATTCAAGTAAACATTTCAAATATGCACCGAATATAATGCACACTTGTAATTTACAAGATTAAGAAATCTGTACAATATATATGCAGATTTGTGAAAGTGAGTTTATATATATATACCCTGGATGGAAAGATCTTCTGTTGACACTTCTCACTAAGTGCCACCTGGTCTGTAATATTCCGTAATCAACACGTGTATTTCCTTTCTCACACCTTAGTTTGTCTAGCTATAGTTTACAGTAGTTTTCTTCCTGTTGAAAGTTCGTGTACAGCAAGAGTCCAGGCTAATCAGCGTTAGAATGTATCATGTGACCAACAGTTATGTTCATCAGAACGAATGCTACTGTATATTCCTTAATTGACCTTGGTTTAGGGTTACAATTGCCGTTAATAAGATTGTTACCTTGACATTTTAAAAGTTATATTAGGGTTCGGGTGCTCTGACGTAGTGAATCTATATAATAATAACGATCATACCTGATGAAGTGCCCGAAGCAACTTAAATGCTGACATCCCAGTACAGAGTAGTGTTAAATGGTGTGTCCAATCAACATCAAAATGTACCATGTGGCCAACAGTGCTGTTTCCGATAACTTATTCTCCAACGTTTCTGGTTTTTCAGTCAGGGTTAAGGTTAGGTTTAGGTTGCTGTGAAGCAATACCATCTTGTGCTTACTATCATACCCCATGAAAATGTTGACAACGATTAATTTTGTCTCCACAGTACAGACCTGTACTAATATGCTTGTTAAATCAGCATCAGAATATGCTGATATTAAATTAATTGTGTAGTTAGTTTGTATTGGTATCATTTTAGCTATCATTACTGATGAATCCTATTTCACATTGCATAGCATATTAATCTTCCCTGTTTTGTTGTACTTTAAGGTGTCTTTTCTATTAGTTTGAGGTTGTGCAAGGATTATTTTGCCTTATTTTTAATGGCTGAAACGAGGGCATGTGAGTGGTATAATCCGTGTCCCCATGGATGTCGAGGTTGTTGCAGTTTCCAATTGTATTGGTTGTACTTGATTGTCAGGTACCATTTTTAGTGTTCGAGATATTGTTAGTTCTTTAGTTTATTTATTATTGGTTAGGTGCAAAGTAGCAGTAAATTTAAATCATTACGATGTTACTTCATGAAGTGATTGAGGTATAGGTAATGCTGTCCTCACAATGCAGACTAGTGTTATTAAGTGTGTCAAAGCAGCATTAGAGTGTACCATGTGGCCAACAGTTCAGTTTACGAGAAATAAGTCTGCTGTATTTCCTTTTCTGTTATCACGATTAAGCGTTAGAGTTCGAATCCGAGTTATGGTTAGGGTTAGGTTGCGCGGAAGAAAGAACTTTAAATGCTAACAATCTTACCTCATGAACCGATTGGCGTAAATAAAATGTTGTCCTCACGGTACAGACTTGTGCTAATATGTTCGTCAAATCAGCATCAGAATGTACCATGTGGCGAACATTTCTCTTTATAGGAGCAAATGCTGCTGTAGTTTTCTCGTGTCATCCGAGTTTACGGTTAGCGTTATGGTTCGTGTCAGGGATTGGGTTAGGGTTAGGCTGCAATGAAACAGTAAATGTAAATGATGATAAGGATCTTACCTCGTGATGTCATTGACACTTATTTAAGGCAGTCCTCACAGTACATACTAGTTCTGACAAGTTTGTCATCTCAGCAGCAGCATGTACCATGTGGTTAACATTTATAACCGTAAATAAATGCTGCTTTATTTGTTCTATGTGATCTGGCTTTAAGGTTAGAATTGCCGTCAGGGGTAGTGTTATTTCTAAGGGTTAGGAGTTATGTTTGGGTTAGGGTACACTGAAGCAGTTGATATAACTAATAACGAGCTTAACTGATGAAGTGCTTGACGCAACTTAAATGCTGTCCTCACAGTACAGACTAGTGCTAATAGGTGTCACATCAGCAGCAGAATGTACCATGTGGCCAACAGTTTTGTTTTGCAATAAATAATTCTGCTACGTTTCTCTTCTTTCATTCAGATTAAGGCTTAGAGTTGGGGTTAGGCTGCGATGCAGAAAGTACTTTCAATGTTTATTGTCTTACCGCATCAAATGTTTGACGCCGACTAATGCTGTCCCAACAGTACATACTTGTATTAATGTTTGATAAATCAGCATCAATATATGTACCATGTGGCAAGCAGTTCTGTTTATGCGGGGGAAACAACGCAACATGTCTCGTCTCATCCGGTTCTAGGGTTAGAGTTTGCGTTAAGGTTAGCAGTTAGGTTAGGGTTAGAGTACAATGAAACAATAAGCATAAATAATAAGCCTCTTGCCTCATGAAGTGATTGACGTAAATTAAATGCGGTTCCCATAGTACAGGCTAGTGCTAATAACTTTGTCGAAATAGCATCAGAATGTACCATGTGGCCAACAGTTTTGTATATGAGAAATAAAATGCTGAATTCTGCTGTATTGCTCTTCTCTCATCCGGATCAAGGGTTAGGGTTTCGATTGTCGTTTTGGTTAGGATGCGATGAAGCAATAACATTAAATGTTACATTTTTTTCCTCCATCAAATGGCTGACGCACATTAAATGATGTCCTCACAGTACAGGCTTGTGCTAATACGTTTGTCAAATCAGCATCAGAATGTACTATGTGGCGATCATTGTTTATGGTATCAGATGCTGCTGCTGTAGTTGTATTCGTTTCAAATCAGATTTAGGAAAAGTGTAGAGGTTTTAGGGTTAGAATGCAATGAATCAGTAAATGCAAATATTGACAATAAAGTGAGTGAGACAACTTAAATGCTGTTCTCACAGTACAGAGAAGTGCTAATAAGTGAATCAAAGCATCAGAATGTACCATGTGTCGAACGGTTCTGTCTACGAGGAATACTTTGGCTGAATTTCTCTTGCATTATGCGTGTTAAGGGTTAGGGTTAGAATTATAGTTTTGTTATTGGCTAGGTTGGTATGAAGCAATAACTTTAAATGCTATCCGCCTTGTCGCATGAAATTGTTGAGGCCGATTAAATGTTGTCTTGACAATACAGACTTGTGCAAATATGTTTGTGAAATGAGCGTCAGAATGCAGCATGTGGCGATCATTTCTGTGTATTTGTGGCAATGCTACTTTATTTGTCTTGTGTTATCCGGGTCCAGGCTTTGAGTTACCTTTAAGATTAAAGGTTGTTTTGCGGTTAGGGTGCTGTAAAATTGTAAATATAAATGATAAGCATCTTGTCTGATTAAGTGATTAAAGCATTGGTCAAATTAGTATCAGAAATGGAATATGTGCCCGACATTTTTGGTTTCGAGATTAAATATATGCTGAGGTCTACTGCATTGCTCTTGTATCATTATGGTTAAATGGGTATGATTAGGATTCGAGTTTTGGTTAGGATTAGTGTTAATTGTAGGGAGCAATGAATTAGTAAATATAACTTATGAAAACGATCTTACCTCATAAGGCGGCTAACGCAGATTGAAGGATGTCCTCTTAGTACAGACTAGTCCTAATCTTTCTCAAATCACCGCCACACTTTACCATTGAGACATCAGTCCATTTTACGAGAACTGTTGATGTATTTCTCTTGCATTGGATGAGAGTATGCTGCAGATTTCCCATAATATTCTAACACTCGTGCTTATTTCCGTGAAAAGTTGTGTCATGTTTGTACAGGATCTCCTCCTCTAGGGCTAGAAGTAAAGACCTATCAGGTTTTCTTGGGGTTAGAGATGATGTATCTTCCTATTTCGTTGAGTTGTACAAGGTGTCCAAGATTTCTCCTAGCTTGTGAAGCATGCTCCTAGAATTTCCTTTTCTATTTACCATACTTACCTTCAGGAAGATGTAAGTTACCGTTCATGTTGTATCATAAATTTAAGTTGCTTTGTGTCTGCGTAAATATTGTACTGGATGTACGATGTTTCCAACTCTTTCCCTGGGATGTGACTGCAGACTGTTAAAAGTTGTTTTGTTTTCCTATAATGGGAATGTATCAATTAAATTAAAGATTAATCGGTTGTCAGTTACCCACATCATGAAGTATATATGTCAGGTGATTATTTGTAGATTGGTGTTGGCACATTGAGTTTGGTTTAAGATCTTGATTTGCACAAGTTGACTCGTCTGCAGGAATACACTTCGATGCGGTTCTTTAGTTTGATCCGTTTGATTTATTGGATGGTTTCTGCATAATAATGTGCACTTCTGCCATTCTGTCCACATACATTCATCAGTACATCAAGTCTCTAGAAAAGAAACCACTGGCAAACAATATTACACCTTTGATAAATTAACTGAACTTACCAACCTCAGTCTTCAAATTTGCAGGATTTTGGTTGCTTTATCTTGTTTCTTTACCACGTAATGGATCTACAAATTCAAGTAAACATTTCAAATATGCACCGAATATAATGCACACTTGTAATTTACAAGATTAAGAAATCTGTACAATATATATGCAGATTTGTGAAAGTGAGTTTATATATATATACCCTGGATGGAAAGATCTTCTGTTGACACTTCTCACTAAGTGCCACCTGGTCTGTAATATTCCGTAATCAATACGTGTATTTCCTTTCTCACACCTTAGTTTGTCTAGCTATAGTTTACAGTAGTTTTCTTCCTGTTGAAAGTTCGTGTACAGCAAGAGTCCAGGCTAATCAGCGTTAGAATGTATCATGTGACCAACAGTTATGTTCATCAGATCGAATGCTACTGTATATTCCTTAATTGACCTTGGTTTAGGGTTACAATTGCCGTTAATAAGATTGTTACCTTGACATTTTAAAAGTTATATTAGGGTTCGGGTGCTCTGACGTAGTGAATCTATATAATAATAACGATCATACCTGATGAAGTGCCCGAAGCAACTTAAATGCTGACATCCCAGTACAGAGTAGTGTTAAATGGTGTGTCCAATCAACATCAAAATGTACCATGTGGCCAACAGTGCTGTTTCCGATAACTTATTCTCCAACGTTTCTGGTTTTTCAGTCAGGGTTAAGGTTAGGTTTAGGTTGCTGTGAAGCAATACCATCTTGTGCTTACTATCATACCCCATGAAAATGTTGACAACGATTAATTTTGTCTCCACAGTACAGACCTGTACTAATATGCTTGTTAAATCAGCATCAGAATATGCTGATATTAAATTAATTGTGTAGTTAGTTTGTATTGGTATCATTTTAGCTATCATTACTGATGAATCCTATTTCACATTGCATAGCATATTAATCTTCCCTGTTTTGTTGTACTTTAAGGTGTCTTTTCTATTAGTTTGAGGTTGTGCAAGGATTATTTTGCCTTATTTTTAATGGCTGAAACGAGGGCATGTGAGTGGTATAATCCGTGTCCCCATGGATGTCGAGGTTGTTGCAGTTTCCAATTGTATTGGTTGTACTTGATTGTCAGGTACCATTTTTAGTGTTCGAGATATTGTTAGTTCTTTAGTTTATTTATTATTGGTTAGGTGCAAAGTAGCAGTAAATTTAAATCATTACGATGTTACTTCATGAAGTGATTGAGGTATAGGTAATGCTGTCCTCACAATGCAGACTAGTGTTATTAAGTGTGTCAAAGCAGCATTAGAGTGTACCATGTGGCCAACAGTTCAGTTTACGAGAAATAAGTCTGCTGTATTTCCTTTTCTGTTATCACGATTAAGCGTTAGAGTTCGAATCCGAGTTATGGTTAGGGTTAGGTTGCGCGGAAGAAAGAACTTTAAATGCTAACAATCTTACCTCATGAACCGATTGGCGTAAATAAAATGTTGTCCTCACGGTACAGACTTGTGCTAATATGTTCGTCAAATCAGCATCAGAATGTACCATGTGGCGAACATTTCTCTTTATAGGAGCAAATGCTGCTGTAGTTTTCTCGTGTCATCCGAGTTTACGGTTAGCGTTATGGTTCGTGTCAGGGATTGGGTTAGGGTTAGGCTGCAATGAAACAGTAAATGTAAATGATGATAAGGATCTTACCTCGTGATGTCATTGACACTTATTTAAGGCAGTCCTCACAGTACATACTAGTTCTGACAAGTTTGTCATCTCAGCAGCAGCATGTACCATGTGGTTAACATTTATAACCGTAAATAAATGCTGCTTTATTTGTTCTATGTGATCTGGCTTTAAGGTTAGAATTGCCGTCAGGGGTAGTGTTATTTCTAAGGGTTAGGAGTTATGTTTGGGTTAGGGTACACTGAAGCAGTTGATATAACTAATAACGAGCTTAACTGATGAAGTGCTTGACGCAACTTAAATGCTGTCCTCACAGTACAGACTAGTGCTAATAGGTGTCACATCAGCAGCAGAATGTACCATGTGGCCAACAGTTTTGTTTTACAATAAATAATTCTGCTACGTTTCTCTTCTTTCATTCAGATTAAGGCTTAGAGTTGGGGTTAGGCTGCGATGCAGAAAGTACTTTCAATGTTTATTGTCTTACCGCATCAAATGTTTGACGCCGACTAATGCTGTCCCAACAGTACATACTTGTATTAATGTTTGATAAATCAGCATCAATATATGTACCATGTGGCAAGCAGTTCTGTTTATGCGGGGGAAACAACGCAACATGTCTCGTCTCATCCGGTTCTAGGGTTAGAGTTTGCGTTAAGGTTAGCAGTTAGGTTAGGGTTAGAGTACAATGAAACAATAAGCATAAATAATAAGCCTCTTGCCTCATGAAGTGATTGACGTAAATTAAATGCGGTTCCCATAGTACAGGCTAGTGCTAATAACTTTGTCGAAATAGCATCAGAATGTACCATGTGGCCAACAGTTTTGTATATGAGAAATAAAATGCTGAATTCTGCTGTATTGCTCTTCTCTCATCCGGATCAAGGGTTAGGGTTTCGATTGTCGTTTTGGTTAGGATGCGATGAAGCAATAACATTAAATGTTACATTTTTTTCCTCCATCAAATGGCTGACGCACATTAAATGATGTCCTCACAGTACAGGCTTGTGCTAATACGTTTGTCAAATCAGCATCAGAATGTACTATGTGGCGATCATTGTTTATGGTATCAGATGCTGCTGCTGTAGTTGTATTCGTTTCAAATCAGATTTAGGAAAAGTGTAGAGGTTTTAGGGTTAGAATGCAATGAATCAGTAAATGCAAATATTGACAATAAAGTGAGTGAGACAACTTAAATGCTGTTCTCACAGTACAGAGAAGTGCTAATAAGTGAATCAAAGCATCAGAATGTACCATGTGTCGAACGGTTCTGTCTACGAGGAATACTTTGGCTGAATTTCTCTTGCATTATGCGTGTTAAGGGTTAGGGTTAGAATTATAGTTTTGTTATTGGCTAGGTTGGTATGAAGCAATAACTTTAAATGCTATCCGCCTTGTCGCATGAAATTGTTGAGGCCGATTAAATGTTGTCTTGACAATACAGACTTGTGCAAATATGTTTGTGAAATGAGCGTCAGAATGCAGCATGTGGCGATCATTTCTGTGTATTTGTGGCAATGCTACTTTATTTGTCTTGTGTTATCCGGGTCCAGGCTTTGAGTTACCTTTAAGATTAAAGGTTGTTTTGCGGTTAGGGTGCTGTAAAATTGTAAATATAAATGATAAGCATCTTGTCTGATTAAGTGATTAAAGCATTGGTCAAATTAGTATCAGAAATGGAATATGTGCCCAACATTTTTGGTTTCGAGATTAAATATATGCTGAGGTCTACTGCATTGCTCTTGTATCATTATGGTTAAATGGGTATGATTAGGATTCGAGTTTTGGTTAGGATTAGTGTTAATTGTAGGGAGCAATGAATTAGTAAATATAACTTATGAAAACGATCTTACCTCATAAGGCGGCTAACGCAGATTGAAGGATGTCCTCTTAGTACAGACTAGTCCTAATCTTTCTCAAATCACCGCCACACTTTACCATTGAGACATCAGTCCATTTTACGAGAACTGTTGATGTATTTCTCTTGCATTGGATGAGAGTATGCTGCAGATTTCCCATAATATTCTAACACTCGTGCTTATTTCCGTGAAAAGTTGTGTCATGTTTGTACAGGATCTCCTCCTCTAGGGCTAGAAGTAAAGACCTATCAGGTTTTCTTGGGGTTAGAGATGATGTATCTTCCTATTTCGTTGAGTTGTACAAGGTGTCCAAGATTTCTCCTAGCTTGTGAAGCATGCTCCTAGAATTTCCTTTTCTATTTACCATACTTACCTTCAGGAAGATGTAAGTTACCGTTCATGTTGTATCATAAATTTAAGTTGCTTTGTGTCTGCGTAAATATTGTACTGGATGTACGATGTTTCCAACTCTTTCCCTGGGATGTGACTGCAGACTGTTAAAAGTTGTTTTGTTTTCCTATAATGGGAATGTATCAATTAAATTAAAGATTAATCGGTTGTCAGTTACCCACATCATGAAGTATATATGTCAGGTGATTATTTGTAGATTGGTGTTGGCACATTGAGTTTGGTTTAAGATCTTGATTTGCACAAGTTGACTCGTCTGCAGGAATACACTTCGATGCGGTTCTTTAGTTTGATCCGTTTGATTTATTGGATGGTTTCTGCATAATAATGTGCACTTCTGCCATTCTGTCCACATACATTCATCAGTACATCAAGTCTCTAGAAAAGAAACCACTGGCAAACAATATTACACCTTTGATAAATTAACTGAACTTACCAACCTCAGTCTTCAAATTTGCAGGATTTTGGTTGCTTTATCTTGTTTCTTTACCACGTAATGGATCTACAAATTCAAGTAAACATTTCAAATATGCACCGAATATAATGCACACTTGTAATTTACAAGATTAAGAAATCTGTACAATATATATGCAGATTTGTGAAAGTGAGTTTATATATATATACCCTGGATGGAAAGATCTTCTGTTGACACTTCTCACTAAGTGCCACCTGGTCTGTAATATTCCGTAATCAATACGTGTATTTCCTTTCTCACACCTTAGTTTGTCTAGCTATAGTTTACAGTAGTTTTCTTCCTGTTGAAAGTTCGTGTACAGCAAGAGTCCAGGCTAATCAGCGTTAGAATGTATCATGTGACCAACAGTTATGTTCATCAGATCGAATGCTACTGTATATTCCTTAATTGACCTTGGTTTAGGGTTACAATTGCCGTTAATAAGATTGTTACCTTGACATTTTAAAAGTTATATTAGGGTTCGGGTGCTCTGACGTAGTGAATCTATATAATAATAACGATCATACCTGATGAAGTGCCCGAAGCAACTTAAATGCTGACATCCCAGTACAGAGTAGTGTTAAATGGTGTGTCCAATCAACATCAAAATGTACCATGTGGCCAACAGTGCTGTTTCCGATAACTTATTCTCCAACGTTTCTGGTTTTTCAGTCAGGGTTAAGGTTAGGTTTAGGTTGCTGTGAAGCAATACCATCTTGTGCTTACTATCATACCCCATGAAAATGTTGACAACGATTAATTTTGTCTCCACAGTACAGACCTGTACTAATATGCTTGTTAAATCAGCATCAGAATATGCTGATATTAAATTAATTGTGTAGTTAGTTTGTATTGGTATCATTTTAGCTATCATTACTGATGAATCCTATTTCACATTGCATAGCATATTAATCTTCCCTGTTTTGTTGTACTTTAAGGTGTCTTTTCTATTAGTTTGAGGTTGTGCAAGGATTATTTTGCCTTATTTTTAATGGCTGAAACGAGGGCATGTGAGTGGTATAATCCGTGTCCCCATGGATGTCGAGGTTGTTGCAGTTTCCAATTGTATTGGTTGTACTTGATTGTCAGGTACCATTTTTAGTGTTCGAGATATTGTTAGTTCTTTAGTTTATTTATTATTGGTTAGGTGCAAAGTAGCAGTAAATTTAAATCATTACGATGTTACTTCATGAAGTGATTGAGGTATAGGTAATGCTGTCCTCACAATGCAGACTAGTGTTATTAAGTGTGTCAAAGCAGCATTAGAGTGTACCATGTGGCCAACAGTTCAGTTTACGAGAAATAAGTCTGCTGTATTTCCTTTTCTGTTATCACGATTAAGCGTTAGAGTTCGAATCCGAGTTATGGTTAGGGTTAGGTTGCGCGGAAGAAAGAACTTTAAATGCTAACAATCTTACCTCATGAACCGATTGGCGTAAATAAAATGTTGTCCTCACGGTACAGACTTGTGCTAATATGTTCGTCAAATCAGCATCAGAATGTACCATGTGGCGAACATTTCTCTTTATAGGAGCAAATGCTGCTGTAGTTTTCTCGTGTCATCCGAGTTTACGGTTAGCGTTATGGTTCGTGTCAGGGATTGGGTTAGGGTTAGGCTGCAATGAAACAGTAAATGTAAATGATGATAAGGATCTTACCTCGTGATGTCATTGACACTTATTTAAGGCAGTCCTCACAGTACATACTAGTTCTGACAAGTTTGTCATCTCAGCAGCAGCATGTACCATGTGGTTAACATTTATAACCGTAAATAAATGCTGCTTTATTTGTTCTATGTGATCTGGCTTTAAGGTTAGAATTGCCGTCAGGGGTAGTGTTATTTCTAAGGGTTAGGAGTTATGTTTGGGTTAGGGTACACTGAAGCAGTTGATATAACTAATAACGAGCTTAACTGATGAAGTGCTTGACGCAACTTAAATGCTGTCCTCACAGTACAGACTAGTGCTAATAGGTGTCACATCAGCAGCAGAATGTACCATGTGGCCAACAGTTTTGTTTTGCAATAAATAATTCTGCTACGTTTCTCTTCTTTCATTCAGATTAAGGCTTAGAGTTGGGGTTAGGCTGCGATGCAGAAAGTACTTTCAATGTTTATTGTCTTACCGCATCAAATGTTTGACGCCGACTAATGCTATCCCAACAGTACATACTTGTATTAATGTTTGATAAATCAGCATCAATATATGTACCATGTGGCAAGCAGTTCTGTTTATGCGGGGGAAACAACGCAACATGTCTCGTCTCATCCGGTTCTAGGGTTAGAGTTTGCGTTAAGGTTAGCAGTTAGGTTAGGGTTAGAGTACAATGAAACAATAAGCATAAATAATAAGCCTCTTGCCTCATGAAGTGATTGACGTAAATTAAATGCGGTTCCCATAGTACAGGCTAGTGCTAATAACTTTGTCGAAATAGCATCAGAATGTACCATGTGGCCAACAGTTTTGTATATGAGAAATAAAATGCTGAATTCTGCTGTATTGCTCTTCTCTCATCCGGATCAAGGGTTAGGGTTTCGATTGTCGTTTTGGTTAGGATGCGATGAAGCAATAACATTAAATGTTACATTTTTTTCCTCCATCAAATGGCTGACGCACATTAAATGATGTCCTCACAGTACAGGCTTGTGCTAATACGTTTGTCAAATCAGCATCAGAATGTACTATGTGGCGATCATTGTTTATGGTATCAGATGCTGCTGCTGTAGTTGTATTCGTTTCAAATCAGATTTAGGAAAAGTGTAGAGGTTTTAGGGTTAGAATGCAATGAATCAGTAAATGCAAATATTGACAATAAAGTGAGTGAGACAACTTAAATGCTGTTCTCACAGTACAGAGAAGTGCTAATAAGTGAATCAAAACATCAGAATGTACCATGTGTCGAACGGTTCTGTCTACGAGGAATACTTTGGCTGAATTTCTCTTGCATTATGCGTGTTAAGGGTTAGGGTTAGAATTATAGTTTTGTTATTGGCTAGGTTGGTATGAAGCAATAACTTTAAATGCTATCCGCCTTGTCGCATGAAATTGTTGAGGCCGATTAAATGTTGTCTTGACAATACAGACTTGTGCAAATATGTTTGTGAAATGAGCGTCAGAATGCAGCATGTGGCGATCATTTCTGTGTATTTGTGGCAATGCTACTTTATTTGTCTTGTGTTATCCGGGTCCAGGCTTTGAGTTACCTTTAAGATTAAAGGTTGTTTTGCGGTTAGGGTGCTGTAAAATTGTAAATATAAATGATAAGCATCTTGTCTGATTAAGTGATTAAAGCATTGGTCAAATTAGTATCAGAAATGGAATATGTGCCCAACATTTTTGGTTTCGAGATTAAATATATGCTGAGGTCTACTGCATTGCTCTTGTATCATTATGGTTAAATGGGTATGATTAGGATTCGAGTTTTGGTTAGGATTAGTGTTAATTGTAGGGAGCAATGAATTAGTAAATATAACTTATGAAAACGATCTTACCTCATAAGGCGGCTAACGCAGATTGAAGGATGTCCTCTTAGTACAGACTAGTCCTAATCTTTCTCAAATCACCGCCACACTTTACCATTGAGACATCAGTCCATTTTACGAGAACTGTTGATGTATTTCTCTTGCATTGGATGAGAGTATGCTGCAGATTTCCCATAATATTCTAACACTCGTGCTTATTTCCGTGAAAAGTTGTGTCATGTTTGTACAGGATCTCCTCCTCTAGGGCTAGAAGTAAAGACCTATCAGGTTTTCTTGGGGTTAGAGATGATGTATCTTCCTATTTCGTTGAGTTGTACAAGGTGTCCAAGATTTCTCCTAGCTTGTGAAGCATGCTCCTAGAATTTCCTTTTCTATTTACCATACTTACCTTCAGGAAGATGTAAGTTACCGTTCATGTTGTATCATAAATTTAAGTTGCTTTGTGTCTGCGTAAATATTGTACTGGATGTACGATGTTTCCAACTCTTTCCCTGGGATGTGACTGCAGACTGTTAAAAGTTGTTTTGTTTTCCTATAATGGGAATGTATCAATTAAATTAAAGATTAATCGGTTGTCAGTTACCCACATCATGAAGTATATATGTCAGGTGATTATTTGTAGATTGGTGTTGGCACATTGAGTTTGGTTTAAGATCTTGATTTGCACAAGTTGACTCGTCTGCAGGAATACACTTCGATGCGGTTCTTTAGTTTGATCCGTTTGATTTATTGGATGGTTTCTGCATAATAATGTGCACTTCTGCCATTCTGTCCACATACATTCATCAGTACATCAAGTCTCTAGAAAAGAAACCACTGGCAAACAATATTACACCTTTGATAAATTAACTGAACTTACCAACCTCAGTCTTCAAATTTGCAGGATTTTGGTTGCTTTATCTTGTTTCTTTACCACGTAATGGATCTACAAATTCAAGTAAACATTTCAAATATGCACCGAATATAATGCACACTTGTAATTTACAAGATTAAGAAATCTGTACAATATATATGCAGATTTGTGAAAGTGAGTTTATATATATATACCCTGGATGGAAAGATCTTCTGTTGACACTTCTCACTAAGTGCCACCTGGTCTGTAATATTCCGTAATCAACACGTGTATTTCCTTTCTCACACCTTAGTTTGTCTAGCTATAGTTTACAGTAGTTTTCTTCCTGTTGAAAGTTCGTGTACAGCAAGAGTCCAGGCTAATCAGCGTTAGAATGTATCATGTGACCAACAGTTATGTTCATCAGAACGAATGCTACTGTATATTCCTTAATTGACCTTGGTTTAGGGTTACAATTGCCGTTAATAAGATTGTTACCTTGACATTTTAAAAGTTATATTAGGGTTCGGGTGCTCTGACGTAGTGAATCTATATAATAATAACGATCATACCTGATGAAGTGCCCGAAGCAACTTAAATGCTGACATCCCAGTACAGAGTAGTGTTAAATGGTGTGTCCAATCAACATCAAAATGTACCATGTGGCCAACAGTGCTGTTTCCGATAACTTATTCTCCAACGTTTCTGGTTTTTCAGTCAGGGTTAAGGTTAGGTTTAGGTTGCTGTGAAGCAATACCATCTTGTGCTTACTATCATACCCCATGAAAATGTTGACAACGATTAATTTTGTCTCCACAGTACAGACCTGTACTAATATGCTTGTTAAATCAGCATCAGAATATGCTGATATTAAATTAATTGTGTAGTTAGTTTGTATTGGTATCATTTTAGCTATCATTACTGATGAATCCTATTTCACATTGCATAGCATATTAATCTTCCCTGTTTTGTTGTACTTTAAGGTGTCTTTTCTATTAGTTTGAGGTTGTGCAAGGATTATTTTGCCTTATTTTTAATGGCTGAAACGAGGGCATGTGAGTGGTATAATCCGTGTCCCCATGGATGTCGAGGTTGTTGCAGTTTCCAATTGTATTGGTTGTACTTGATTGTCAGGTACCATTTTTAGTGTTCGAGATATTGTTAGTTCTTTAGTTTATTTATTATTGGTTAGGTGCAAAGTAGCAGTAAATTTAAATCATTACGATGTTACTTCATGAAGTGATTGAGGTATAGGTAATGCTGTCCTCACAATGCAGACTAGTGTTATTAAGTGTGTCAAAGCAGCATTAGAGTGTACCATGTGGCCAACAGTTCAGTTTACGAGAAATAAGTCTGCTGTATTTCCTTTTCTGTTATCACGATTAAGCGTTAGAGTTCGAATCCGAGTTATGGTTAGGGTTAGGTTGCGCGGAAGAAAGAACTTTAAATGCTAACAATCTTACCTCATGAACCGATTGGCGTAAATAAAATGTTGTCCTCACGGTACAGACTTGTGCTAATATGTTCGTCAAATCAGCATCAGAATGTACCATGTGGCGAACATTTCTCTTTATAGGAGCAAATGCTGCTGTAGTTTTCTCGTGTCATCCGAGTTTACGGTTAGCGTTATGGTTCGTGTCAGGGATTGGGTTAGGGTTAGGCTGCAATGAAACAGTAAATGTAAATGATGATAAGGATCTTACCTCGTGATGTCATTGACACTTATTTAAGGCAGTCCTCACAGTACATACTAGTTCTGACAAGTTTGTCATCTCAGCAGCAGCATGTACCATGTGGTTAACATTTATAACCGTAAATAAATGCTGCTTTATTTGTTCTATGTGATCTGGCTTTAAGGTTAGAATTGCCGTCAGGGGTAGTGTTATTTCTAAGGGTTAGGAGTTATGTTTGGGTTAGGGTACACTGAAGCAGTTGATATAACTAATAACGAGCTTAACTGATGAAGTGCTTGACGCAACTTAAATGCTGTCCTCACAGTACAGACTAGTGCTAATAGGTGTCACATCAGCAGCAGAATGTACCATGTGGCCAACAGTTTTGTTTTGCAATAAATAATTCTGCTACGTTTCTCTTCTTTCATTCAGATTAAGGCTTAGAGTTGGGGTTAGGCTGCGATGCAGAAAGTACTTTCAATGTTTATTGTCTTACCGCATCAAATGTTTGACGCCGACTAATGCTGTCCCAACAGTACATACTTGTATTAATGTTTGATAAATCAGCATCAATATATGTACCATGTGGCAAGCAGTTCTGTTTATGCGGGGGAAACAACGCAACATGTCTCGTCTCATCCGGTTCTAGGGTTAGAGTTTGCGTTAAGGTTAGCAGTTAGGTTAGGGTTAGAGTACAATGAAACAATAAGCATAAATAATAAGCCTCTTGCCTCATGAAGTGATTGACGTAAATTAAATGCGGTTCCCATAGTACAGGCTAGTGCTAATAACTTTGTCGAAATAGCATCAGAATGTACCATGTGGCCAACAGTTTTGTATATGAGAAATAAAATGCTGAATTCTGCTGTATTGCTCTTCTCTCATCCGGATCAAGGGTTAGGGTTTCGATTGTCGTTTTGGTTAGGATGCGATGAAGCAATAACATTAAATGTTACATTTTTTTCCTCCATCAAATGGCTGACGCACATTAAATGATGTCCTCACAGTACAGGCTTGTGCTAATACGTTTGTCAAATCAGCATCAGAATGTACTATGTGGCGATCATTGTTTATGGTATCAGATGCTGCTGCTGTAGTTGTATTCGTTTCAAATCAGATTTAGGAAAAGTGTAGAGGTTTTAGGGTTAGAATGCAATGAATCAGTAAATGCAAATATTGACAATAAAGTGAGTGAGACAACTTAAATGCTGTTCTCACAGTACAGAGAAGTGCTAATAAGTGAATCAAAGCATCAGAATGTACCATGTGTCGAACGGTTCTGTCTACGAGGAATACTTTGGCTGAATTTCTCTTGCATTATGCGTGTTAAGGGTTAGGGTTAGAATTATAGTTTTGTTATTGGCTAGGTTGGTATGAAGCAATAACTTTAAATGCTATCCGCCTTGTCGCATGAAATTGTTGAGGCCGATTAAATGTTGTCTTGACAATACAGACTTGTGCAAATATGTTTGTGAAATGAGCGTCAGAATGCAGCATGTGGCGATCATTTCTGTGTATTTGTGGCAATGCTACTTTATTTGTCTTGTGTTATCCGGGTCCAGGCTTTGAGTTACCTTTAAGATTAAAGGTTGTTTTGCGGTTAGGGTGCTGTAAAATTGTAAATATAAATGATAAGCATCTTGTCTGATTAAGTGATTAAAGCATTGGTCAAATTAGTATCAGAAATGGAATATGTGCCCAACATTTTTGGTTTCGAGATTAAATATATGCTGAGGTCTACTGCATTGCTCTTGTATCATTATGGTTAAATGGGTATGATTAGGATTCGAGTTTTGGTTAGGATTAGTGTTAATTGTAGGGAGCAATGAATTAGTAAATATAACTTATGAAAACGATCTTACCTCATAAGGCGGCTAACGCAGATTGAAGGATGTCCTCTTAGTACAGACTAGTCCTAATCTTTCTCAAATCACCGCCACACTTTACCATTGAGACATCAGTCCATTTTACGAGAACTGTTGATGTATTTCTCTTGCATTGGATGAGAGTATGCTGCAGATTTCCCATAATATTCTAACACTCGTGCTTATTTCCGTGAAAAGTTGTGTCATGTTTGTACAGGATCTCCTCCTCTAGGGCTAGAAGTAAAGACCTATCAGGTTTTCTTGGGGTTAGAGATGATGTATCTTCCTATTTCGTTGAGTTGTACAAGGTGTCCAAGATTTCTCCTAGCTTGTGAAGCATGCTCCTAGAATTTCCTTTTCTATTTACCATACTTACCTTCAGGAAGATGTAAGTTACCGTTCATGTTGTATCATAAATTTAAGTTGCTTTGTGTCTGCGTAAATATTGTACTGGATGTACGATGTTTCCAACTCTTTCCCTGGGATGTGACTGCAGACTGTTAAAAGTTTTGTTTTGTTTTCCTATAATGGGAATGTATCAATTAAATTAAAGATTAATCGGTTGTCAGTTACCCACATCATGAAGTATATATGTCAGGTGATTATTTGTAGATTGGTGTTGGCACATTGAGTTTGGTTTAAGATCTTGATTTGCACAAGTTGACTCGTCTGCAGGAATACACTTCGATGCGGTTCTTTAGTTTGATCCGTTTGATTTATTGGATGGTTTCTGCATAATAATGTGCACTTCTGCCATTCTGTCCACATACATTCATCAGTACATCAAGTCTCTAGAAAAGAAACCACTGGCAAACAATATTACACCTTTGATAAATTAACTGAACTTACCAACCTCAGTCTTCAAATTTGCAGGATTTTGGTTGCTTTATCTTGTTTCTTTACCACGTAATGGATCTACAAATTCAAGTAAACATTTCAAATATGCACCGAATATAATGCACACTTGTAATTTACAAGATTAAGAAATCTGTACAATATATATGCAGATTTGTGAAAGTGAGTTTAGATATATACCCTGGATGGAAAGATCTTCTGTTGACACTTCTCACTAAGTGCCACCTGGTCTGTAATATTCCGTAATCAACACGTGTATTTCCTTTCTCACACCTTAGTTTGTCTAGCTATAGTTTACAGTAGTTTTCTTCCTGTTGAAAGTTCGTGTACAGCAAGAGTCCAGGCTAATCAGCGTTAGAATGTATCATGTGACCAACAGTTATGTTCATCAGAACGAATGCTACTGTATATTCCTTAATTGACCTTGGTTTAGGGTTACAATTGCCGTTAATAAGATTGTTACCTTGACATTTTAAAAGTTATATTAGGGTTCGGGTGCTCTGACGTAGTGAATCTATATAATAATAACGATCATACCTGATGAAGTGCCCGAAGCAACTTAAATGCTGACATCCCAGTACAGAGTAGTGTTAAATGGTGTGTCCAATCAACATCAAAATGTACCATGTGGCCAACAGTGCTGTTTCCGATAACTTATTCTCCAACGTTTCTGGTTTTTCAGTCAGGGTTAAGGTTAGGTTTAGGTTGCTGTGAAGCAATACCATCTTGTGCTTACTATCATACCCCATGAAAATGTTGACAACGATTAATTTTGTCTCCACAGTACAGACCTGTACTAATATGCTTGTTAAATCAGCATCAGAATATGCTGATATTAAATTAATTGTGTAGTTAGTTTGTATTGGTATCATTTTAGCTATCATTACTGATGAATCCTATTTCACATTGCATAGCATATTAATCTTCCCTGTTTTGTTGTACTTTAAGGTGTCTTTTCTATTAGTTTGAGGTTGTGCAAGGATTATTTTGCCTTATTTTTAATGGCTGAAACGAGGGCATGTGAGTGGTATAATCCGTGTCCCCATGGATGTCGAGGTTGTTGCAGTTTCCAATTGTATTGGTTGTACTTGATTGTCAGGTACCATTTTTAGTGTTCGAGATATTGTTAGTTCTTTAGTTTATTTATTATTGGTTAGGTGCAAAGTAGCAGTAAATTTAAATCATTACGATGTTACTTCATGAAGTGATTGAGGTATAGGTAATGCTGTCCTCACAATGCAGACTAGTGTTATTAAGTGTGTCAAAGCAGCATTAGAGTGTACCATGTGGCCAACAGTTCAGTTTACGAGAAATAAGTCTGCTGTATTTCCTTTTCTGTTATCACGATTAAGCGTTAGAGTTCGAATCCGAGTTATGGTTAGGGTTAGGTTGCGCGGAAGAAAGAACTTTAAATGCTAACAATCTTACCTCATGAACCGATTGGCGTAAATAAAATGTTGTCCTCACGGTACAGACTTGTGCTAATATGTTCGTCAAATCAGCATCAGAATGTACCATGTGGCGAACATTTCTCTTTATAGGAGCAAATGCTGCTGTAGTTTTCTCGTGTCATCCGAGTTTACGGTTAGCGTTATGGTTCGTGTCAGGGATTGGGTTAGGGTTAGGCTGCAATGAAACAGTAAATGTAAATGATGATAAGGATCTTACCTCGTGATGTCATTGACACTTATTTAAGGCAGTCCTCACAGTACATACTAGTTCTGACAAGTTTGTCATCTCAGCAGCAGCATGTACCATGTGGTTAACATTTATAACCGTAAATAAATGCTGCTTTATTTGTTCTATGTGATCTGGCTTTAAGGTTAGAATTGCCGTCAGGGGTAGTGTTATTTCTAAGGGTTAGGAGTTATGTTTGGGTTAGGGTACACTGAAGCAGTTGATATAACTAATAACGAGCTTAACTGATGAAGTGCTTGACGCAACTTAAATGCTGTCCTCACAGTACAGACTAGTGCTAATAGGTGTCACATCAGCAGCAGAATGTACCATGTGGCCAACAGTTTTGTTTTGCAATAAATAATTCTGCTACGTTTCTCTTCTTTCATTCAGATTAAGGCTTAGAGTTGGGGTTAGGCTGCGATGCAGAAAGTACTTTCAATGTTTATTGTCTTACCGCATCAAATGTTTGACGCCGACTAATGCTGTCCCAACAGTACATACTTGTATTAATGTTTGATAAATCAGCATCAATATATGTACCATGTGGCAAGCAGTTCTGTTTATGCGGGGGAAACAACGCAACATGTCTCGTCTCATCCGGTTCTAGGGTTAGAGTTTGCGTTAAGGTTAGCAGTTAGGTTAGGGTTAGAGTACAATGAAACAATAAGCATAAATAATAAGCCTCTTGCCTCATGAAGTGATTGACGTAAATTAAATGCGGTTCCCATAGTACAGGCTAGTGCTAATAACTTTGTCGAAATAGCATCAGAATGTACCATGTGGCCAACAGTTTTGTATATGAGAAATAAAATGCTGAATTCTGCTGTATTGCTCTTCTCTCATCCGGATCAAGGGTTAGGGTTTCGATTGTCGTTTTGGTTAGGATGCGATGAAGCAATAACATTAAATGTTACATTTTTTTCCTCCATCAAATGGCTGACGCACATTAAATGATGTCCTCACAGTACAGGCTTGTGCTAATACGTTTGTCAAATCAGCATCAGAATGTACTATGTGGCGATCATTGTTTATGGTATCAGATGCTGCTGCTGTAGTTGTATTCGTTTCAAATCAGATTTAGGAAAAGTGTAGAGGTTTTAGGGTTAGAATGCAATGAATCAGTAAATGCAAATATTGACAATAAAGTGAGTGAGACAACTTAAATGCTGTTCTCACAGTACAGAGAAGTGCTAATAAGTGAATCAAAACATCAGAATGTACCATGTGTCGAACGGTTCTGTCTACGAGGAATACTTTGGCTGAATTTCTCTTGCATTATGCGTGTTAAGGGTTAGGGTTAGAATTATAGTTTTGTTATTGGCTAGGTTGGTATGAAGCAATAACTTTAAATGCTATCCGCCTTGTCGCATGAAATTGTTGAGGCCGATTAAATGTTGTCTTGACAATACAGACTTGTGCAAATATGTTTGTGAAATGAGCGTCAGAATGCAGCATGTGGCGATCATTTCTGTGTATTTGTGGCAATGCTACTTTATTTGTCTTGTGTTATCCGGGTCCAGGCTTTGAGTTACCTTTAAGATTAAAGGTTGTTTTGCGGTTAGGGTGCTGTAAAATTGTAAATATAAATGATAAGCATCTTGTCTGATTAAGTGATTAAAGCATTGGTCAAATTAGTATCAGAAATGGAATATGTGCCCAACATTTTTGGTTTCGAGATTAAATATATGCTGAGGTCTACTGCATTGCTCTTGTATCATTATGGTTAAATGGGTATGATTAGGATTCGAGTTTTGGTTAGGATTAGTGTTAATTGTAGGGAGCAATGAATTAGTAAATATAACTTATGAAAACGATCTTACCTCATAAGGCGGCTAACGCAGATTGAAGGATGTCCTCTTAGTACAGACTAGTCCTAATCTTTCTCAAATCACCGCCACACTTTACCATTGAGACATCAGTCCATTTTACGAGAACTGTTGATGTATTTCTCTTGCATTGTATGAGAGTATGCTGCAGATTTCCCATAATATTCTAACACTCGTGCTTATTTCCGTGAAAAGTTGTGTCATGTTTGTACAGGATCTCCTCCTCTAGGGCTAGAAGTAAAGACCTATCAGGTTTTCTTGGGGTTAGAGATGATGTATCTTCCTATTTCGTTGAGTTGTACAAGGTGTCCAAGATTTCTCCTAGCTTGTGAAGCATGCTCCTAGAATTTCCTTTTCTATTTACCATACTTACCTTCAGGAAGATGTAAGTTACCGTTCATGTTGTATCATAAATTTAAGTTGCTTTGTGTCTGCGTAAATATTGTACTGGATGTACGATGTTTCCAACTCTTTCCCTGGGATGTGACTGCAGACTGTTAAAAGTTGTTTTGTTTTCCTATAATGGGAATGTATCAATTAAATTAAAGATTAATCGGTTGTCAGTTACCCACATCATGAAGTATATATGTCAGGTGATTATTTGTAGATTGGTGTTGGCACATTGAGTTTGGTTTAAGATCTTGATTTGCACAAGTTGACTCGTCTGCAGGAATACACTTCGATGCGGTTCTTTAGTTTGATCCGTTTGATTTATTGGATGGTTTCTGCATAATAATGTGCACTTCTGCCATTCTGTCCACATACATTCATCAGTACATCAAGTCTCTAGAAAAGAAACCACTGGCAAACAATATTACACCTTTGATAAATTAACTGAACTTACCAACCTCAGTCTTCAAATTTGCAGGATTTTGGTTGCTTTATCTTGTTTCTTTACCACGTAATGGATCTACAAATTCAAGTAAACATTTCAAATATGCACCGAATATAATGCACACTTGTAATTTACAAGATTAAGAAATCTGTACAATATATATGCAGATTTGTGAAAGTGAGTTTATATATATATACCCTGGATGGAAAGATCTTCTGTTGACACTTCTCACTAAGTGCCACCTGGTCTGTAATATTCCGTAATCAACACGTGTATTTCCTTTCTCACACCTTAGTTTGTCTAGCTATAGTTTACAGTAGTTTTCTTCCTGTTGAAAGTTCGTGTACAGCAAGAGTCCAGGCTAATCAGCGTTAGAATGTATCATGTGACCAACAGTTATGTTCATCAGAACGAATGCTACTGTATATTCCTTAATTGACCTTGGTTTAGGGTTACAATTGCCGTTAATAAGATTGTTACCTTGACATTTTAAAAGTTATATTAGGGTTCGGGTGCTCTGACGTAGTGAATCTATATAATAATAACGATCATACCTGATGAAGTGCCCGAAGCAACTTAAATGCTGACATCCCAGTACAGAGTAGTGTTAAATGGTGTGTCCAATCAACATCAAAATGTACCATGTGGCCAACAGTGCTGTTTCCGATAACTTATTCTCCAACGTTTCTGGTTTTTCAGTCAGGGTTAAGGTTAGGTTTAGGTTGCTGTGAAGCAATACCATCTTGTGCTTACTATCATACCCCATGAAAATGTTGACAACGATTAATTTTGTCTCCACAGTACAGACCTGTACTAATATGCTTGTTAAATCAGCATCAGAATATGCTGATATTAAATTAATTGTGTAGTTAGTTTGTATTGGTATCATTTTAGCTATCATTACTGATGAATCCTATTTCACATTGCATAGCATATTAATCTTCCCTGTTTTGTTGTACTTTAAGGTGTCTTTTCTATTAGTTTGAGGTTGTGCAAGGATTATTTTGCCTTATTTTTAATGGCTGAAACGAGGGCATGTGAGTGGTATAATCCGTGTCCCCATGGATGTCGAGGTTGTTGCAGTTTCCAATTGTATTGGTTGTACTTGATTGTCAGGTACCATTTTTAGTGTTCGAGATATTGTTAGTTCTTTAGTTTATTTATTATTGGTTAGGTGCAAAGTAGCAGTAAATTTAAATCATTACGATGTTACTTCATGAAGTGATTGAGGTATAGGTAATGCTGTCCTCACAATGCAGACTAGTGTTATTAAGTGTGTCAAAGCAGCATTAGAGTGTACCATGTGGCCAACAGTTCAGTTTACGAGAAATAAGTCTGCTGTATTTCCTTTTCTGTTATCACGATTAAGCGTTAGAGTTCGAATCCGAGTTATGGTTAGGGTTAGGTTGCGCGGAAGAAAGAACTTTAAATGCTAACAATCTTACCTCATGAACCGATTGGCGTAAATAAAATGTTGTCCTCACGGTACAGACTTGTGCTAATATGTTCGTCAAATCAGCATCAGAATGTACCATGTGGCGAACATTTCTCTTTATAGGAGCAAATGCTGCTGTAGTTTTCTCGTGTCATCCGAGTTTACGGTTAGCGTTATGGTTCGTGTCAGGGATTGGGTTAGGGTTAGGCTGCAATGAAACAGTAAATGTAAATGATGATAAGGATCTTACCTCGTGATGTCATTGACACTTATTTAAGGCAGTCCTCACAGTACATACTAGTTCTGACAAGTTTGTCATCTCAGCAGCAGCATGTACCATGTGGTTAACATTTATAACCGTAAATAAATGCTGCTTTATTTGTTCTATGTGATCTGGCTTTAAGGTTAGAATTGCCGTCAGGGGTAGTGTTATTTCTAAGGGTTAGGAGTTATGTTTGGGTTAGGGTACACTGAAGCAGTTGATATAACTAATAACGAGCTTAACTGATGAAGTGCTTGACGCAACTTAAATGCTGTCCTCACAGTACAGACTAGTGCTAATAGGTGTCACATCAGCAGCAGAATGTACCATGTGGCCAACAGTTTTGTTTTGCAATAAATAATTCTGCTACGTTTCTCTTCTTTCATTCAGATTAAGGCTTAGAGTTGGGGTTAGGCTGCGATGCAGAAAGTACTTTCAATGTTTATTGTCTTACCGCATCAAATGTTTGACGCCGACTAATGCTGTCCCAACAGTACATACTTGTATTAATGTTTGATAAATCAGCATCAATATATGTACCATGTGGCAAGCAGTTCTGTTTATGCGGGGGAAACAACGCAACATGTCTCGTCTCATCCGGTTCTAGGGTTAGAGTTTGCGTTAAGGTTAGCAGTTAGGTTAGGGTTAGAGTACAATGAAACAATAAGCATAAATAATAAGCCTCTTGCCTCATGAAGTGATTGACGTAAATTAAATGCGGTTCCCATAGTACAGGCTAGTGCTAATAACTTTGTCGAAATAGCATCAGAATGTACCATGTGGCCAACAGTTTTGTATATGAGAAATAAAATGCTGAATTCTGCTGTATTGCTCTTCTCTCATCCGGATCAAGGGTTAGGGTTTCGATTGTCGTTTTGGTTAGGATGCGATGAAGCAATAACATTAAATGTTACATTTTTTTCCTCCATCAAATGGCTGACGCACATTAAATGATGTCCTCACAGTACAGGCTTGTGCTAATACGTTTGTCAAATCAGCATCAGAATGTACTATGTGGCGATCATTGTTTATGGTATCAGATGCTGCTGCTGTAGTTGTATTCGTTTCAAATCAGATTTAGGAAAAGTGTAGAGGTTTTAGGGTTAGAATGCAATGAATCAGTAAATGCAAATATTGACAATAAAGTGAGTGAGACAACTTAAATGCTGTTCTCACAGTACAGAGAAGTGCTAATAAGTGAATCAAAGCATCAGAATGTACCATGTGTCGAACGGTTCTGTCTACGAGGAATACTTTGGCTGAATTTCTCTTGCATTATGCGTGTTAAGGGTTAGGGTTAGAATTATAGTTTTGTTATTGGCTAGGTTGGTATGAAGCAATAACTTTAAATGCTATCCGCCTTGTCGCATGAAATTGTTGAGGCCGATTAAATGTTGTCTTGACAATACAGACTTGTGCAAATATGTTTGTGAAATGAGCGTCAGAATGCAGCATGTGGCGATCATTTCTGTGTATTTGTGGCAATGCTACTTTATTTGTCTTGTGTTATCCGGGTCCAGGCTTTGAGTTACCTTTAAGATTAAAGGTTGTTTTGCGGTTAGGGTGCTGTAAAATTGTAAATATAAATGATAAGCATCTTGTCTGATTAAGTGATTAAAGCATTGGTCAAATTAGTATCAGAAATGGAATATGTGCCCAACATTTTTGGTTTCGAGATTAAATATATGCTGAGGTCTACTGCATTGCTCTTGTATCATTATGGTTAAATGGGTATGATTAGGATTCGAGTTTTGGTTAGGATTAGTGTTAATTGTAGGGAGCAATGAATTAGTAAATATAACTTATGAAAACGATCTTACCTCATAAGGCGGCTAACGCAGATTGAAGGATGTCCTCTTAGTACAGACTAGTCCTAATCTTTCTCAAATCACCGCCACACTTTACCATTGAGACATCAGTCCATTTTACGAGAACTGTTGATGTATTTCTCTTGCATTGGATGAGAGTATGCTGCAGATTTCCCATAATATTCTAACACTCGTGCTTATTTCCGTGAAAAGTTGTGTCATGTTTGTACAGGATCTCCTCCTCTAGGGCTAGAAGTAAAGACCTATCAGGTTTTCTTGGGGTTAGAGATGATGTATCTTCCTATTTCGTTGAGTTGTACAAGGTGTCCAAGATTTCTCCTAGCTTGTGAAGCATGCTCCTAGAATTTCCTTTTCTATTTACCATACTTACCTTCAGGAAGATGTAAGTTACCGTTCATGTTGTATCATAAATTTAAGTTGCTTTGTGTCTGCGTAAATATTGTACTGGATGTACGATGTTTCCAACTCTTTCCCTGGGATGTGACTGCAGACTGTTAAAAGTTGTTTTGTTTTCCTATAATGGGAATGTATCAATTAAATTAAAGATTAATCGGTTGTCAGTTACCCACATCATGAAGTATATATGTCAGGTGATTATTTGTAGATTGGTGTTGGCACATTGAGTTTGGTTTAAGATCTTGATTTGCACAAGTTGACTCGTCTGCAGGAATACACTTCGATGCGGTTCTTTAGTTTGATCCGTTTGATTTATTGGATGGTTTCTGCATAATAATGTGCACTTCTGCCATTCTGTCCACATACATTCATCAGTACATCAAGTCTCTAGAAAAGAAACCACTGGCAAATAATATTACACCTTTGATAAATTAACTGAACTTACCAACCTCAGTCTTCAAATTTGCAGGATTTTGGTTGCTTTATCTTGTTTCTTTACCACGTAATGGATCTACAAATTCAAGTAAACATTTCAAATATGCACCGAATATAATGCACACTTGTAATTTACAAGATTAAGAAATCTGCACAATATATATGCAGATTTGTGAAAGTGAGTTTATATATATATACCCTGGATGGAAAGATCTTCTGTTGACACTTCTCACTAAGTGCCACCTGGTCTGTAATATTCCGTAATCAATACGTGTATTTCCTTTCTCACACCTTAGTTTGTCTAGCTATAGTTTACAGTAGTTTTCTTCCTGTTGAAAGTTCGTGTACAGCAAGAGTCCAGGCTAATCAGCGTTAGAATGTATCATGTGACCAACAGTTATGTTCATCAGAACGAATGCTACTGTATATTCCTTAATTGACCTTGGTTTAGGGTTACAATTGCCGTTAATAAGATTGTTACCTTGACATTTTAAAAGTTATATTAGGGTTCGGGTGCTCTGACGTAGTGAATCTATATAATAATAACGATCATACCTGATGAAGTGCCCGAAGCAACTTAAATGCTGACATCCCAGTACAGAGTAGTGTTAAATGGTGTGTCCAATCAACATCAAAATGTACCATGTGGCCAACAGTGCTGTTTCCGATAACTTATTCTCCAACGTTTCTGGTTTTTCAGTCAGGGTTAAGGTTAGGTTTAGGTTGCTGTGAAGCAATACCATCTTGTGCTTACTATCATACCCCATGAAAATGTTGACAACGATTAATTTTGTCTCCACAGTACAGACCTGTACTAATATGCTTGTTAAATCAGCATCAGAATATGCTGATATTAAATTAATTGTGTAGTTAGTTTGTATTGGTATCATTTTAGCTATCATTACTGATGAATCCTATTTCACATTGCATAGCATATTAATCTTCCCTGTTTTGTTGTACTTTAAGGTGTCTTTTCTATTAGTTTGAGGTTGTGCAAGGATTATTTTGCCTTATTTTTAATGGCTGAAACGAGGGCATGTGAGTGGTATAATCCGTGTCCCCATGGATGTCGAGGTTGTTGCAGTTTCCAATTGTATTGGTTGTACTTGATTGTCAGGTACCATTTTTAGTGTTCGAGATATTGTTAGTTCTTTAGTTTATTTATTATTGGTTAGGTGCAAAGTAGCAGTAAATTTAAATCATTACGATGTTACTTCATGAAGTGATTGAGGTATAGGTAATGCTGTCCTCACAATGCAGACTAGTGTTATTAAGTGTGTCAAAGCAGCATTAGAGTGTACCATGTGGCCAACAGTTCAGTTTACGAGAAATAAGTCTGCTGTATTTCCTTTTCTGTTATCACGATTAAGCGTTAGAGTTCGAATCCGAGTTATGGTTAAGGTTAGGTTGCGCGGAAGAAAGAACTTTAAATGCTAACAATCTTACCTCATGAACCGATTGGCGTAAATAAAATGTTGTCCTCACGGTACAGACTTGTGCTAATATGTTCGTCAAATCAGCATCAGAATGTACCATGTGGCGAACATTTCTCTTTATAGGAGCAAATGCTGCTGTAGTTTTCTCGTGTCATCCGAGTTTACGGTTAGCGTTATGGTTCGTGTCAGGGATTGGGTTAGGGTTAGGCTGCAATGAAACAGTAAATGTAAATGATGATAAGGATCTTACCTCGTGATGTCATTGACACTTATTTAAGGCAGTCCTCACAGTACATACTAGTTCTGACAAGTTTGTCATCTCAGCAGCAGCATGTACCATGTGGTTAACATTTATAACCGTAAATAAATGCTGCTTTATTTGTTCTATGTGATCTGGCTTTAAGGTTAGAATTGCCGTCAGGGGTAGTGTTATTTCTAAGGGTTAGGAGTTATGTTTGGGTTAGGGTACACTGAAGCAGTTGATATAACTAATAACGAGCTTAACTGATGAAGTGTTTGACGCAACTGAAATGCTGTCCTCACAGTACAGACTAGTGCTAATAGGTGTCACATCAGCAGCAGAATGTACCATGTGGCCAACAGTTTTGTTTTGCAATAAATAATTCTGCTACGTTTCTCTTCTTTCATTCAGATTAAGGCTTAGAGTTGGGGTTAGGCTGCGATGCAGAAAGTACTTTCAATGTTTATTGTCTTACCGCATCAAATGTTTGACGCCGACTAATGCTGTCCCAACAGTACATACTTGTATTAATGTTTGATAAATCAGCATCAATATATGTACCATGTGGCAAGCAGTTCTGTTTATGCGGGGGAAACAACGCAACATGTCTCGTCTCATCCGGTTCTAGGGTTAGAGTTTGCGTTAAGGTTAGCAGTTAGGTTAGGGTTAGAGTACAATGAAACAATAAGCATAAATAATAAGCCTCTTGCCTCATGAAGTGATTGACGTAAATTAAATGCGGTTCCCATAGTACAGGCTAGTGCTAATAACTTTGTCGAAATAGCATCAGAATGTACCATGTGGCCAACAGTTTTGTATATGAGAAATAAAATGCTGAATTCTGCTGTATTGCTCTTCTCTCATCCGGATCAAGGGTTAGGGTTTCGATTGTCGTTTTGGTTAGGATGCGATGAAGCAATAACATTAAATGTTACATTTTTTTCCTCCATCAAATGGCTGACGCACATTAAATGATGTCCTCACAGTACAGGCTTGTGCTAATACGTTTGTCAAATCAGCATCAGAATGTACTATGTGGCGATCATTGTTTATGGTATCAGATGCTGCTGCTGTAGTTGTATTCGTTTCAAATCAGATTTAGGAAAAGTGTAGAGGTTTTAGGGTTAGAATGCAATGAATCAGTAAATGCAAATATTGACAATAAAGTGAGTGAGACAACTTAAATGCTGTTCTCACAGTACAGAGAAGTGCTAATAAGTGAATCAAAACATCAGAATGTACCATGTGTCGAACGGTTCTGTCTACGAGGAATACTTTGGCTGAATTTCTCTTGCATTATGCGTGTTAAGGGTTAGGGTTAGAATTATAGTTTTGTTATTGGCTAGGTTGGTATGAAGCAATAACTTTAAATGCTATCCGCCTTGTCGCATGAAATTGTTGAGGCCGATTAAATGTTGTCTTGACAATACAGACTTGTGCAAATATGTTTGTGAAATGAGCGTCAGAATGCAGCATGTGGCGATCATTTCTGTGTATTTGTGGCAATGCTACTTTATTTGTCTTGTGTTATCCGGGTCCAGGCTTTGAGTTACCTTTAAGATTAAAGGTTGTTTTGCGGTTAGGGTGCTGTAAAATTGTAAATATAAATGATAAGCATCTTGTCTGATTAAGTGATTAAAGCATTGGTCAAATTAGTATCAGAAATGGAATATGTGCCCAACATTTTTGGTTTCGAGATTAAATATATGCTGAGGTCTACTGCATTGCTCTTGTATCATTATGGTTAAATGGGTATGATTAGGATTCGAGTTTTGGTTAGGATTAGTGTTAATTGTAGGGAGCAATGAATTAGTAAATATAACTTATGAAAACGATCTTACCTCATAAGGCGGCTAACGCAGATTGAAGGATGTCCTCTTAGTACAGACTAGTCCTAATCTTTCTCGAATCACCGCCACACTTTACCATTGAGACATCAGTCCATTTTACGAGAACTGTTGATGTATTTCTCTTGCATTGGATGAGAGTATGCTGCAGATTTCCCATAATATTCTAACACTCGTGCTTATTTCCGTGAAAAGTTGTGTCATGTTTGTACAGGATCTCCTCCTCTAGGGCTAGAAGTAAAGACCTATCAGGTTTTCTTGGGGTTAGAGATGATGTATCTTCCTATTTCGTTGAGTTGTACAAGGTGTCCAAGATTTCTCCTAGCTTGTGAAGCATGCTCCTAGAATTTCCTTTTCTATTTACCATACTTACCTTCAGGAAGATGTAAGTTACCGTTCATGTTGTATCATAAATTTAAGTTGCTTTGTGTCTGCGTAAATATTGTACTGGATGTACGATGTTTCCAACTCTTTCCCTGGGATGTGACTGCAGACTGTTAAAAGTTGTTTTGTTTTCCTATAATGGGAATGTATCAATTAAATTAAAGATTAATCGGTTGTCAGTTACCCACATCATGAAGTATATATGTCAGGTGATTATTTGTAGATTGGTGTTGGCACATTGAGTTTGGTTTAAGATCTTGATTTGCACAAGTTGACTCGTCTGCAGGAATACACTTCGATGCGGTTCTTTAGTTTGATCCGTTTGATTTATTGGATGGTTTCTGCATAATAATGTGCACTTCTGCCATTCTGTCCACATACATTCATCAGTACATCAAGTCTCTAGAAAAGAAACCACTGGCAAACAATATTACACCTTTGATAAATTAACTGAACTTACCAACCTCAGTCTTCAAATTTGCAGGATTTTGGTTGCTTTATCTTGTTTCTTTACCACGTAATGGATCTACAAATTCAAGTAAACATTTCAAATATGCACCGAATATAATGCACACTTGTAATTTACAAGATTAAGAAATCTGTACAATATATATGCAGATTTGTGAAAGTGAGTTTATATATATATACCCTGGATGGAAAGATCTTCTGTTGACACTTCTCACTAAGTGCCACCTGGTCTGTAATATTCCGTAATCAACACGTGTATTTCCTTTCTCACACCTTAGTTTGTCTAGCTATAGTTTACAGTAGTTTTCTTCCTGTTGAAAGTTCGTGTACAGCAAGAGTCCAGGCTAATCAGCGTTAGAATGTATCATGTGACCAACAGTTATGTTCATCAGAACGAATGCTACTGTATATTCCTTAATTGACCTTGGTTTAGGGTTACAATTGCCGTTAATAAGATTGTTACCTTGACATTTTAAAAGTTATATTAGGGTTCGGGTGCTCTGACGTAGTGAATCTATATAATAATAACGATCATACCTGATGAAGTGCCCGAAGCAACTTAAATGCTGACATCCCAGTACAGAGTAGTGTTAAATGGTGTGTCCAATCAACATCAAAATGTACCATGTGGCCAACAGTGCTGTTTCCGATAACTTATTCTCCAACGTTTCTGGTTTTTCAGTCAGGGTTAAGGTTAGGTTTAGGTTGCTGTGAAGCAATACCATCTTGTGCTTACTATCATACCCCATGAAAATGTTGACAACGATTAATTTTGTCTCCACAGTACAGACCTGTACTAATATGCTTGTTAAATCAGCATCAGAATATGCTGATATTAAATTAATTGTGTAGTTAGTTTGTATTGGTATCATTTTAGCTATCATTACTGATGAATCCTATTTCACATTGCATAGCATATTAATCTTCCCTGTTTTGTTGTACTTTAAGGTGTCTTTTCTATTAGTTTGAGGTTGTGCAAGGATTATTTTGCCTTATTTTTAATGGCTGAAACGAGGGCATGTGAGTGGTATAATCCGTGTCCCCATGGATGTCGAGGTTGTTGCAGTTTCCAATTGTATTGGTTGTACTTGATTGTCAGGTACCATTTTTAGTGTTCGAGATATTGTTAGTTCTTTAGTTTATTTATTATTGGTTAGGTGCAAAGTAGCAGTAAATTTAAATCATTACGATGTTACTTCATGAAGTGATTGAGGTATAGGTAATGCTGTCCTCACAATGCAGACTAGTGTTATTAAGTGTGTCAAAGCAGCATTAGAGTGTACCATGTGGCCAACAGTTCAGTTTACGAGAAATAAGTCTGCTGTATTTCCTTTTCTGTTATCACGATTAAGCGTTAGAGTTCGAATCCGAGTTATGGTTAGGGTTAGGTTGCGCGGAAGAAAGAACTTTAAATGCTAACAATCTTACCTCATGAACCGATTGGCGTAAATAAAATGTTGTCCTCACGGTACAGACTTGTGCTAATATGTTCGTCAAATCAGCATCAGAATGTACCATGTGGCGAACATTTCTCTTTATAGGAGCAAATGCTGCTGTAGTTTTCTCGTGTCATCCGAGTTTACGGTTAGCGTTATGGTTCGTGTCAGGGATTGGGTTAGGGTTAGGCTGCAATGAAACAGTAAATGTAAATGATGATAAGGATCTTACCTCGTGATGTCATTGACACTTATTTAAGGCAGTCCTCACAGTACATACTAGTTCTGACAAGTTTGTCATCTCAGCAGCAGCATGTACCATGTGGTTAACATTTATAACCGTAAATAAATGCTGCTTTATTTGTTCTATGTGATCTGGCTTTAAGGTTAGAATTGCCGTCAGGGGTAGTGTTATTTCTAAGGGTTAGGAGTTATGTTTGGGTTAGGGTACACTGAAGCAGTTGATATAACTAATAACGAGCTTAACTGATGAAGTGTTTGACGCAACTTAAATGCTGTCCTCACAGTACAGACTAGTGCTAATAGGTGTCACATCAGCAGCAGAATGTACCATGTGACCAACAGTTTTGTTTTGCAATAAATAATTCTGCTACGTTTCTCTTCTTTCATTCAGATTAAGGCTTAGAGTTGGGGTTAGGCTGCGATGCAGAAAGTACTTTCAACGTTTATTGTCTTACCGCATGAAATGTTTGACGCCGACTAATGCTGTCCCAACAGTACATACTTGTATTAATGTTTGATAAATCAGCATCAATATATGTACCATGTGGCAAGCAGTTCTGTTTATGCGGGGGAAACAACGCAACATGTCTCGTCTCATCCGGTTCTAGGGTTAGAGTTTGCGTTAAGGTTAGCAGTTAGGTTAGGGTTAGAGTACAATGAAACAATAAGCATAAATAATAAGCCTCTTGCCTCATGAAGTGATTGACGTAAATTAAATGCGGTTCCCATAGTACAGGCTAGTGCTAATAACTTTGTCGAAATAGCATCAGAATGTACCATGTGGCCAACAGTTTTGTATATGAGAAATAAAATGCTGAATTCTGCTGTATTGCTCTTCTCTCATCCGGATCAAGGGTTAGGGTTTCGATTGTCGTTTTGGTTAGGGTGCGATGAAGCAATAACATTAAATGTTACATTTTTTTCCTCCATCAAATGGCTGACGCACATTAAATGATGTCCTCACAGTACAGGCTTGTGCTAATACGTTTGTCAAATCAGCATCAGAATGTACTATGTGGCGATCATTGTTTATGGTATCAGATGCTGCTGCTGTAGTTGTATTCGTTTCAAATCAGATTTAGGAAAAGTGTAGAGGTTTTAGGGTTAGAATGCAATGAATCAGTAAATGCAAATATTGACAATAAAGTGAGTGAGACAACTTAAATGCTGTTCTCACAGTACAGAGAAGTGCTAATAAGTGAATCAAAACATCAGAATGTACCATGTGTCGAACGGTTCTGTCTACGAGGAATACTTTGGCTGAATTTCTCTTGCATTATGCGTGTTAAGGGTTAGGGTTAGAATTATAGTTTTGTTATTGGCTAGGTCGGTATGAAGCAATAACTTTAAATGCTATCCGCCTTGTCGCATGAAATTGTTGAGGCCGATTAAATGTTGTCTTGACAGTACAGGCTTGTGCAAATATGTTTGTGAAATGAGCGTCAGAATGCAGCATGTGGCGATCATTTCTGTGTATTTGTGGCAATGCTACTTTATTTGTCTTGTGTTATCCGGGTCCAGGCTTTGAGTTACCTTTAAGATTAAAGGTTGTTTTGCGGTTAGGGTGCTGTAAAATTGTAAATATAAATGATAAGCATCTTGTCTGATTAAGTGATTAAAGCATTGGTCAAATTAGTATCAGAAATGGAATATGTGCCCAACATTTTTGGTTTCGAGATTAAATATATGCTGAGGTCTACTGCATTGCTCTTGTATCATTATGGTTAAATGGGTATGATTAGGATTCGAGTTTTGGTTAGGATTAGTGTTAATTGTAGGGAGCAATGAATTAGTAAATATAACTTATGAAAACGATCTTACCTCATAAGGCGGCTAACGCAGATTGAAGGATGTCCTCTTAGTACAGACTAGTCCTAATCTTTCTCAAATCACCGCCACACTTTACCATTGAGACATCAGTCCATTTTACGAGAACTGTTGATGTATTTCTCTTGCATTGGATGAGAGTATGCTGCAGATTTCCCATAATATTCTAACACTCGTGCTTATTTCCGTGAAAAGTTGTGTCATGTTTGTACAGGATCTCCTCCTCTAGGGCTAGAAGTAAAGACCTATCAGGTTTTCTTGGGGTTAGAGATGATGTATCTTCCTATTTCGTTGAGTTGTACAAGGTGTCCAAGATTTCTCCTAGCTTGTGAAGCATGCTCCTAGAATTTCCTTTTCTATTTACCATACTTACCTTCAGGAAGATGTAAGTTACCGTTCATGTTGTATCATAAATTTAAGTTGCTTTGTGTCTGCGTAAATATTGTACTGGATGTACGATGTTTCCAACTCTTTCCCTGGGATGTGACTGCAGACTGTTAAAAGTTGTTTTGTTTTCCTATAATGGGAATGTATCAATTAAATTAAAGATTAATCGGTTGTCAGTTACCCACATCATGAAGTATATATGTCAGGTGATTATTTGTAGATTGGTGTTGGCACATTGAGTTTGGTTTAAGATCTTGATTTGCACAAGTTGACTCGTCTGCAGGAATACACTTCGATGCGGTTCTTTAGTTTGATCCGTTTGATTTATTGGATGGTTTCTGCATAATAATGTGCACTTCTGCCATTCTGTCCACATACATTCATCAGTACATCAAGTCTCTAGAAAAGAAACCACTGGCAAACAATATTACACCTTTGATAAATTAACTGAACTTACCAACCTCAGTCTTCAAATTTGCAGGATTTTGGTTGCTTTATCTTGTTTCTTTACCACGTAATGGATCTACAAATTCAAGTAAACATTTCAAATATGCACCGAATATAATGCACACTTGTAATTTACAAGATTAAGAAATCTGTACAATATATATGCAGATTTGTGAAAGTGAGTTTATATATATATACCCTGGATGGAAAGATCTTCTGTTGACACTTCTCACTAAGTGCCACCTGGTCTGTAATATTCCGTAATCAACACGTGTATTTCCTTTCTCACACCTTAGTTTGTCTAGCTATAGTTTACAGTAGTTTTCTTCCTGTTGAAAGTTTGTGTACAGCAAGAGTCCAGGCTAATCAGCGTTAGAATGTATCATGTGACCAACAGTTATGTTCATCAGAACGAATGCTACTGTATATTCCTTAATTGACCTTGGTTTAGGGTTACAATTGCCGTTAATAAGATTGTTACCTTGACATTTTAAAAGTTATATTAGGGTTCGGGTGCTCTGACGTAGTGAATCTATATAATAATAACGATCATACCTGATGAAGTGCCCGAAGCAACTTAAATGCTGACATCCCAGTACAGAGTAGTGTTAAATGGTGTGTCCAATCAACATCAAAATGTACCATGTGGCCAACAGTGCTGTTTCCGATAACTTATTCTCCAACGTTTCTGGTTTTTCAGTCAGGGTTAAGGTTAGGTTTAGGTTGCTGTGAAGCAATACCATCTTGTGCTTACTATCATACCCCATGAAAATGTTGACAACGATTAATTTTGTCTCCACAGTACAGACCTGTACTAATATGCTTGTTAAATCAGCATCAGAATATGCTGATATTAAATTAATTGTGTAGTTAGTTTGTATTGGTATCATTTTAGCTATCATTACTGATGAATCCTATTTCACATTGCATAGCATATTAATCTTCCCTGTTTTGTTGTACTTTAAGGTGTCTTTTCTATTAGTTTGAGGTTGTGCAAGGATTATTTTGCCTTATTTTTAATGGCTGAAACGAGGGCATGTGAGTGGTATAATCCGTGTCCCCATGGATGTCGAGGTTGTTGCAGTTTCCAATTGTATTGGTTGTACTTGATTGTCAGGTACCATTTTTAGTGTTCGAGATATTGTTAGTTCTTTAGTTTATTTATTATTGGTTAGGTGCAAAGTAGCAGTAAATTTAAATCATTACGATGTTACTTCATGAAGTGATTGAGGTATAGGTAATGCTGTCCTCACAATGCAGACTAGTGTTATTAAGTGTGTCAAAGCAGCATTAGAGTGTACCATGTGGCCAACAGTTCAGTTTACGAGAAATAAGTCTGCTGTATTTCCTTTTCTGTTATCACGATTAAGCGTTAGAGTTCGAATCCGAGTTATGGTTAGGGTTAGGTTGCGCGGAAGAAAGAACTTTAAATGCTAACAATCTTACCTCATGAACCGATTGGCGTAAATAAAATGTTGTCCTCACGGTACAGACTTGTGCTAATATGTTCGTCAAATCAGCATCAGAATGTACCATGTGGCGAACATTTCTCTTTATAGGAGCAAATGCTGCTGTAGTTTTCTCGTGTCATCCGAGTTTACGGTTAGCGTTATGGTTCGTGTCAGGGATTGGGTTAGGGTTAGGCTGCAATGAAACAGTAAATGTAAATGATGATAAGGATCTTACCTCGTGATGTCATTGACACTTATTTAAGGCAGTCCTCACAGTACATACTAGTTCTGACAAGTTTGTCATCTCAGCAGCAGCATGTACCATGTGGTTAACATTTATAACCGTAAATAAATGCTGCTTTATTTGTTCTATGTGATCTGGCTTTAAGGTTAGAATTGCCGTCAGGGGTAGTGTTATTTCTAAGGGTTAGGAGTTATGTTTGGGTTAGGGTACACTGAAGCAGTTGATATAACTAATAACGAGCTTAACTGATGAAGTGTTTGACGCAACTTAAATGCTGTCCTCACAGTACAGACTAGTGCTAATAGGTGTCACATCAGCAGCAGAATGTACCATGTGACCAACAGTTTTGTTTTGCAATAAATAATTTTGCTACGTTTCTCTTCTTTCATTCAGATTAAGGCTTAGAGTTGGGGTTAGGCTGCGATGCAGAAAGTACTTTCAACGTTTATTGTCTTACCGCATCAAATGTTTGACGCCGACTAATGCTGTCCCAACAGTACATACTTGTATTAATGTTTGATAAATCAGCATCAATATATGTACCATGTGGCAAGCAGTTCTGTTTATGCGGGGGAAACAACGCAACATGTCTCGTCTCATCCGGTTCTAGGGTTAGAGTTTGCGTTAAGGTTAGCAGTTAGGTTAGGGTTAGAGTACAATGAAACAATAAGCATAAATAATAAGCCTCTTGCCTCATGAAGTGATTGACGTAAATTAAATGCGGTTCCCATAGTACAGGCTAGTGCTAATAACTTTGTCGAAATAGCATCAGAATGTACCATGTGGCCAACAGTTTTGTATATGAGAAATAAAATGCTGAATTCTGCTGTATTGCTCTTCTCTCATCCGGATCAAGGGTTAGGGTTTCGATTGTCGTTTTGGTTAGGGTGCGATGAAGCAATAACATTAAATGTTACATTTTTTTCCTCCATCAAATGGCTGACGCACATTAAATGATGTCCTCACAGTACAGGCTTGTGCTAATACGTTTGTCAAATCAGCATCAGAATGTACTATGTGGCGATCATTGTTTATGGTATCAGATGCTGCTGCTATAGTTGTATTCGTTTCAAATCAGATTTAGGAAAAGTGTAGAGGTTTTAGGGTTAGAATGCAATGAATCAGTAAATGCAAATATTGACAATAAAGTGAGTGAGACAACTTAAATGCTGTTCTCACAGTACAGAGAAGTGCTAATAAGTGAATCAAAACATCAGAATGTACCATGTGTCGAACGGTTCTGTCTACGAGGAATACTTTGGCTGAATTTCTCTTGCATTATGCGTGTTAAGGGTTAGGGTTAGAATTATAGTTTTGTTATTGGCTAGGTCGGTATGAAGCAATAACTTTAAATGCTATCCGCCTTGTCGCATGAAATTGTTGAGGCCGATTAAATGTTGTCTTGACAGTACAGGCTTGTGCAAATATGTTTGTGAAATGAGCGTCAGAATGCAGCATGTGGCGATCATTTCTGTGTATTTGTGGCAATGCTACTTTATTTGTCTTGTGTTTTCCGGGTCCAGGCTTTGAGTTACCTTTAAGATTAAAGGTTGTTTTGCGGTTAGGGTGCTGTAAAATTGTAAATATAAATGATAAGCATCTTGTCTGATTAAGTGATTAAAGCATTGGTCAAATTAGTATCAGAAATGGAATATGTGCCCAACATTTTTGGTTTCGAGATTAAATATATGCTGAGGTCTACTGCATTGCTCTTGTATCATTATGGTTAAATGGGTATGATTAGGATTCGAGTTTTGGTTAGGATTAGTGTTAATTGTAGGGAGCAATGAATTAGTAAATATAACTTATGAAAACGATCTTACCTCATAAGGCGGCTAACGCAGATTGAAGGATGTCCTCTTAGTACAGACTAGTCCTAATCTTTCTCAAATCACCGCCACACTTTACCATTGAGACATCAGTCCATTTTACGAGAACTGTTGATGTATTTCTCTTGCATTGGATGAGAGTATGCTGCAGATTTCCCATAATATTCTAACACTCGTGCTTATTTCCGTGAAAAGTTGTGTCATGTTTGTACAGGATCTCCTCCTCTAGGGCTAGAAGTAAAGACCTATCAGGTTTTCTTGGGGTTAGAGATGATGTATCTTCCTATTTCGTTGAGTTGTACAAGGTGTCCAAGATTTCTCCTAGCTTGTGAAGCATGCTCCTAGAATTTCCTTTTCTATTTACCATACTTACCTTCAGGAAGATGTAAGTTACCGTTCATGTTGTGTCATAAATTTAAGTTGCTTTGTGTCTGCGTAAATATTGTACTGGATGTACGATGTTTCCAACTCTTTCCCTGGGATGTGACTGCAGACTGTTAAAAGTTGTTTTGTTTTCCTATAATGGGAATGTATCAATTAAATTAAAGATTAATCGGTTGTCAGTTACCCACATCATGAAGTATATATGTCAGGTGATTATTTGTAGATTGGTGTTGGCACATTGAGTTTGGTTTAAGATCTTGATTTGCACAAGTTGACTCGTCTGCAGGAATACACTTCGATGCGGTTCTTTAGTTTGATCCGTTTGATTTATTGGATGGTTTCTGCATAATAATGTGCACTTCTGCCATTCTGTCCACATACATTCATCAGTACATCAAGTCTCTAGAAAAGAAACCACTGGCAAACAATATTACACCTTTGATAAATTAACTGAACTTACCAACCTCAAGCAGCAGAGGGGGTGAATCGGACATTTTGTCCAATCGTTATTTTGCTTAATTATTACTTTCTGCACTCAGCGGATCCGGTGTAGTCAGCGCTGGTAAAAAAAAAACGACGACGTCGTTGGGGGATCGTCGCGTCGTCATTTGGTTTAATTAATACCTTCTGCGCGTCGATCCCCAGCGTCGTCAGCGTCCGGTAAGCACATCGACGACCGCGTCGATGTCATCGCCCCCTCTGCTGCTTACAATGAAAATTAGTTACAACTAACCGAATATTTGGTCAAGTCCGATACGATATCGTGTCCGAGGATCATGTAAATTTATCGTTACGAATCCATGTGGGGTTGACTGAGCATGACTAAAAAAGTTTCGAAAAGTATTAAAGTCCATGTCACCGCCGCACCATGTCTGCCAAATATTTCGTAGCGTGTGTGTATCAACGCCGTTGAATACAGCAAGAATATTACAATTGTCTCTAATTACTTTTGGAATCTGAGTGTATCGTTGAGTGACATATATCACGTCAGTGTTTTTATGCCTGCCTCTGGAAAATATCCTAGCTGGGTTTTTTTGATTGTCTAACATAACATCATCGTACACGACTAGATTGTTAACGTCGCCATCAATATCATCAATACCCGGTGCATCATTGATATCTGTAATAAACTCGATGACATTTTTTTTAGCGATCGCTGATGCATTCTCGTTGAAATCTTTCAACACCTCGTAGCATCGTTGATCATCTACGCTAGGAGCAACCAAATACAACTTATCCCACTTCATCCATCTCATTATTAAATTGAGTAACAATTGCGTCTTGCCGGATCCAGATGGTCCGATGATAATCATCCGGATCGAGTTTGGTAACGCTGCAACATGCTTAACTGGTTCTCTTGTTTTAGTCGCCGAAAAATCAATTATATCCATATCTCTATACATAAATTATGGATCTATATTGTGTGAAGTGTAGAGTGCGTACTGGCACAAATGATATGACAACCGCTACAACAAGAAATAACAGATCGGCGCTTACTGGTAAGTGTGTACAATGCGGTACAAAGAAATTTAGATTTATTTCTATTAAACCCGGGGACGCTTTAAAAAAAAGCGAGGAGGTGATATTGCAGCCAAATTGGCAAAACTCCCCGGAACACCGTGGGCAAAGTATCCAGGAGAAAAGCACCTCCCAGGATATAGCTACTGTGGCCCCGGAACACGATTAGATATCAGACTCGATGATCAAAATCAGCCCAAACCCGGTGAGTATCCAATAAACGCTATCGATAAGGCGTGTCATGTTCATGATGTTGCTTATCGTAGCGGTGATCTGCAACAGCGTCATATCGCGGATGTAAAATTAATTCACGCATTAAATGCTATTCCTGATAAATCCGTCAAAGAAAAATTGGCCTCATGGTTGGTAAAATCGGCTATGAAAGGTAAATTAATGATTGGAAGCGGAGCTTCTCGCGCTGGTAATTGAAAACGCTAGCGTTTATAATAACAACATGGAATCCATCTATTATTCTCCGAGAGGATACTGGAAGGGGAAGGCCGCAATTGGTAAACTCGCAAGCGCTGCAAAGGTAACAAAGGCCACTGCGGCTAATTGGTTATCCAAACAGGCTATATGGCAAATTTATCTACCACCGCCTAAACAAATCAACTTTTCGCGCTTTGATGTCAGCGTACCTAATGAAGTTCATCAGGCTGATATACTATTTTTGCCGCATGACAACGGTTACAAATACGCGCTAACCGTAGTTGATGTTGCGAGTCGATACAAACAAGCGGAACCGTTAAAAACAAAGTCGGCAACTGAAGTAGCCGCTGCGTTTGAAAGAATTTATCGAAGAGGCCCTCTGCGCTGGCCAAATCTATTACAAGTTGATCCCGGTAGTGAATTTCGCGGCGCTGTTTTATCAACGCTGAAACATCATAGCGTCGCGGTACGACGAGGTCATACTGCGCTACATCGTGATCAGGCAATTGTTGAACGATTCAATCGGACTCTCGCTGAACGGTTATTTGGATATCAATACGCGAAGGAATTCATTCAGGAAAAACGATCTCGTGAATGGGTTGAAAGGTTGCCAGGTGTAATTGCAGCGTTAAATAACGAGATTACCCGAGCAATCAACATTAAGCCCAGCGACGCGATTAAATACGAGTATATACCCGGAAAATCAAAATAAATAGCGTTTCCAAGCCGATTCTCGGCAATGTCACCGTGAGATATCTATATGAACCAGGAGAGCTTGAAGGCGGTAAAAAAAGAGCTACTGATCCTATTTGGAGTGTTACCACACATAACATATCAACGATAACACGATCAACTGGTAGACCACCGATCTACAGACTGGATTCAACTGCTCCTCAGCGCGGATTTACACGCGAGCAACTACAAGTGATACCTGACGATACTCAATTACCCCCGCGTGGTCTTAACTAGCGCCGTTGCGTCTATTGCACTCAAGACATGTCAACCTCACATTGTTTTTGACATGACCGAGACTGTTATCGATCCTGTCCACGGTAAATTGGCGAGCGTCTTTATCCGAATAACGCCAGCGCATTACACAATTACAACTCGCGCAGTGATTATTCTGTTGTTGTCGTAACGCAATTATTAATTCGGCATCAATATCAAAACGCCGCTGTTTTTTTTTATCCTGTTGGCGGTAACCCGAGAGTTTTCTATCAATGACGCTTGCATCGATGACTCCGTCACTGGCTTCGTCACTGACTCCGTCAATAACAATTCTTCGAAGCTGATTTATCCTTCGTACTCGGGACACTGCAAGATAGACTAGATTCGACCATTCGATGCGATTATCAACCATCCAAACAATTGTGTCCGTGATGGTTAGTCCCTGCGAGGAATGCATTGTTGTTGCGTATCCTAGCGTCCACGGGGATTTATTAGCACGTAGCGCGTCCTCGACGACGCTGATATCAACGAGCACGATATCATTCAGCACGAGAATTTGTTTTTTTGTCCCTGACGCTGTCGGGCCCGGGATTTCAACTTCAATGTTCTGCTGCCGTGTGTCCGCGGGTCTATAACACAACGGCACTGGACGCGTTGGAAACTTTTCCTTATGCAACGCAAACAACTTCCGCTGAAGTGTGTCTCTGACTATCTTTCTACTCGCTACAATCAAATCGTTTGGTCTCCATGTTTCCCAGAATTCATTTAACGGCGTTTCCGGAATCACCTCGCGGATTATTTCACACTGAATTCTATCCGGCTGTAATCTGATTAATTTTTTAACCCCGCGCAGTTGTTCATCAAGTGCTCGGTAATCAGTATCGGTTTCTTCATAATAGTCCACAAAACCCTTTAACCAATCATGTGGGCCCTCGCCGACAAATGGTGGTGGTTGACCATGGTGGCCACACATGATCACCGCTGTATTCGTGAGCAGCAACCAATCAAGAAACATTTGTAAAGTATCTAACGAAACAGTACATATCTCATCCCAAATGATAACCCCAGGAATAAATTTTTCACCCATTCGATCAGGAGTCCACTCACCGCCGCTGTATCGAAAAAAGCTGTGATAAGTAACGGCGTCAACATTTCGTTGTTTTATCTCTCGCGCTAGTCTATGGGTCGGTGTAAGCACGATTATACTTGCCCGCGTACGAAATAATTCAATTGCCCGAGTCGTCTTTCCTGACCCGCCACAGCCGCTTAAATAAACTGTTTTGTGTCTACAAATTGGATCAGAACACGGTGGTGCATTAGACCATTCTGATAAATTATCACCGCGTAAGTAGTTGTTCTCAACGGTGACATCTGCTGACGGGGAATAATCGCGTCGTATTTCATTTTTAATTCTCCATGTACCCCAACTCTCGTCCGGACTAGTAAACTCGGCTACGTTTTCCTTATACGCTACGTCAACATAAAACGAATCAACGGCTACTCTAACCGCGGTATCGGGGAATCTATTTATCATCGAGAATAAATTGATAGCGGCATAACCCAGCATAGACGCCCTCAAATGCGGATACGCGGGGCTGTCTCCATCGCCGTAGGTAACAACTGTACCCAACTTTGTTCCATTGGACAAGAAAGCTGTTTTGCAGTTCACGTATCTATTTTTTGCCACTGCGTCCTTGATTACGAAATCATATTCTGCGTCATCTATAATCAGCCGTGAGCAATATCGTTTGTAGTCGTGGTTTTTTCCACCTTGTGTGAACTTACCAATTATTCTTCTACCGAGATCTTTTGCCTCTCTGTTTCGTTGGTTAAATATCCTCCTGGACCATTCGATGATATATTCCTCGTCGGCATCAATGTTTTTTCTGGATTCGTCAATTATGCTATCTAGACGCTCCGGTTCTGGTAACCAGACTTCAGTCTGCGCCCGGTATGATATAATCGCGTCACTGACAATCAACGAAACTAGCATGCTACAATCAATCATATACCGTAGCAGCGCTATTGGCAACCACTTCTTTTCAGCTATGTGTCTACCGATCCAAATATAACAACAGCGATGGAGTCCTGCCGCGAATTCAAATGATACTATGCGGGCGAATCCGGTTAAATCAAAATCAGGCAGTGGTCCATTAATAGCAACACGAGTCATTTCATGACTGGGGTGTCCAAATCGTTTGAAATACTCAGCGGCGGATCCATACCCGAGAAAACTCGCTGGATAACAGGCAACCATATCAACGGAAATCATAGCGTCGCGGTTGTATTCAGTGTTCCATAGTCCACCGTGATAATATTCCAAACAACTGGATTGTACATCCGGTAGAAATTCCTTGCGCGTTGGTCTCCACGCATTTTTCCTTGCTGCAACATGAGCTACAACCGATGGAATCGTAAAACAATTTGTTAGCAGTTGTTCATCATGCTCTTCAAATTCCATGGCGGTTTTTTTCATCCTGTTGTGAAATGCTTCAGTGCGATATAATTCGCCGTTTGGTCTTACAAACTGATCAAAGGTATCCATGTCGTTTTCAGCGCTGCGAAGTAACCACACTGATACAGGGTCATTTTTACACAAGCAAGCAATAGCATCAAATAGTTTCCTCTCCGCGAGAAAACCGTCCTCTCCCAGGAATTCTTCGGGTATATACTTTACTGTTCTATCCCGTGGAAATATTGTGATCGCGGGCGTCCATGCGTGTTCGTTATGATCAATAATTTTGATTGGGGCTCCCTTCGATTTATACTTTGATTCGTATAATACTTCACCGGTTATCGTTGTAACGGTTATTGGAAATCTCAACGACGTTTCTAATCTCGCTATGTCGCTGATGGTCGCTCCACGCTCTTTTACGGTTAGTTCCCACTGGTTGATTTTGCTACGTCGTAAATCAGTCAATTTGTTTCCTCGACATGCATTTGTAAAATGTTCTATTATTCGTTCTGCTACACAATTTATCCCCGTTGACTGTTTCATCGGTTTCAGTTTTCCGATATCAGGTTTCTTATTTAACGGGTATATTCCATAAACAACTGCTGTTTCAGGATACGCTCGTTCATAGTATGGTCTGTCAATTCCGGTTAACAACCCCGGCTTGGAGTCGCGGCTGACAGTGACTGTTTTCTTGTCGCTGAGAACTGGTTCAAATTTATCACGTATGATCCAATCGCCTGATTTCACCCGGACAATGAATTTTACTCTGAAGAAATACCTTTTACCGTCAAGTTGTGATATTATCGTTACTGCGCGGTTGTCGTTCATGGTAGCATCAACAACGCCATCAATTCGAAATGTTGACCAACTATGAGATGCACCATCACGTTTGAATTCATTGATACAATCGCGTATTTTATTCAACAGGGTTCTATCGTTTATTAATGCTTTTTGTGTGTCCTTGAGGACTCTATCGAGATTGAACTTAATATTTTTCCGGGGCTTAATTGCTGCTAATCTCTCGAACTCATCCATATAATTAAAACAAGTATTTAAATGAAAGAATATAGTATAATGAATCACTGTAAATGGTTGATGATTGGGTCGACAACCCCGTGCAATAAATCATGTAGAGGTGAATTCTGCGGATATCATTTACAAAGCGTTCGTAATGGTTCTCTTGGCCCCCTACCGTGCTTGGTTTGCCACGTCGGTGTAAGAGGAAAATCGCAGTTGTGTATCAATTGTGGCGGAAAGCGATACAGGGAACTAAAACGCTATTATGACAAGCGAATTAAAAACGCCGTCATTGACCCCACCGCAGACTTCGTCATCAAAACTCCTCAGGACTACATTGCAAGGTTTATAATTAAACCAAATAATAAATTAGACAAGTAGTATTATTATACAAATGGACCAAGAGTTCAGACCTCACCCTGTGTTTGTTAATTACGAGGCATCTCGCGACGGCATTGTTAGAAACCGCAGACTGAAGAAGCCGGTTGGTACCGTAAATAATCACGGATACTTGCGATTTAATGCTGGGAAAAAAATCTGTCTTATTCACAGGATGGTGTATGAAGCGTTTAACGGACTGATCAACGACGGTCTCGTTATTGATCACATTGATGGATGTCCTCAAAATAACAGACTGTGTAATCTAAGAGCTGTTACACCGAGTCAAAATTCCAAATTTGGAAAAACAGGAGGGATGAGAAAGGCAAAACCCGTAAAGTCATTTGATACAATAACGCACGAAGAAAAAATATTTCGCTCTATGAATGCGGCTGGTAAATACTTCGATATTTGTAGTAAATCAGTTCTAGATGTTGCGGAGAATATAACTAAAACAGCGATCTCAAAAAAGACGGGTCACAGAATTCGATTTTCATATATAACATCAAAGGGAGATAACTCGTTTTGTGATAGCGTCGCATGACAAGAGTTATGTCCCTTGAAGTCCAATTAATGTTGCGATTAATTAATCATTTTACGATGAAAACTAATGAAATACACGCTATTATCTAACAGCTGTATTCTTTTTTTTAATGTTTTATTTGAGTATTTGGTTTCATTTAAATGCCGTGAAACACCATTAATAAGTATTTAAGGGTTTAACGATTCAAGGGAATTCAAATTAACACACACCTTGTGACTGACGCCGCTGTATTAGTCACTTTATATATAAGATGACTCGTTATAAGCCTGGGGCTTTCGAAAGCCAATTCAACTGATCAAAACTAACCCACGCTCTTGACCCGGGCGTGTGGTTGTCTTTTGTTCACAATCATGCAACCGGGTTAATTTAATTGGGTTGCTTTTGATTGGTTGAATTGGCCGTAGAGTTCCGCCCCGTCGTTTTATGTTTGTGCTGTCTTGTGCCGTCCCATCATCCATCAATCATTTCATTGTAAATATATTCATCCATGTAGTGATGTCCCTAAACATATCTTCTGGGAGGTCTACGATGACGTTTGTCACCCTAGGCCTCCCTCCCGGAGATGTATGTTTAGGGTTCCAAGATGTGAATGTCCTTAATTAAGTATATGTGTATATGCCTGTAATCTGCCACAACACTCGAGTGGAGATTCACGGCATTGTACTGTCCATACAAAAAACGGGGTCAAAAATGACCCCAATAATTTTATTAAATTTTATTAAAATTTTTGATATTAGAAATAAGATGTTTTATAAGAATAATGAATATCGAAGACATCAATAATATATTAACTGAGATTTCAAAATTAAAAAATCAAGGAATTGAATTATCTGATGGTCTCGACAGTGAAAAAATATTATCCGATTATGAGATTATTAACGAACAGTCGAAACGGGGGCGTTTTACCCTGGCCCGCGAGTACTTTTTTATAAAACGATTACAACATACGATTAATGAGAACCTGTACCACAATGACGCAAATGCATTCATTGGACTATTCACTGCCGTTGAAATAATACGAAAAAAACTCGGACGTGTTTATGAACGACGCCGGGAGATTTCTAGCAAGATCAAAAACATTAGAAGGATTATAGACGAAAACTCCGTGGAACCCCCGATGGTACACTCGGCGGAAAATTAGAAATTGCGGATCAATTTACAATAATGGTAGGTGAATCACTTACTACTCGGCTAGCCAGAGAGCGGCTAGCAGCGCTTAAAAAGTTCATACCGTTACGAGACAGGGTCCGAGAACAACTTCAAACGCGACAACAAATGCAAACCGATTTTACTGTTGGAAGCGAACAACTCTTTGCCCCGGTAACTAAAGCGACTAAGGATGTTACAGCGGCAACTGTACCCGTTCTTGGTGCGCTTGAAAAGATAGCGGCAGAGACAAAACAAACAAAAAGGTCTTTAGAAACACTCCCTGCAAAAATAGCGGCTGCTACAACACGGATGCCACCACCACTCGCTATAACCGAACCACAAGAACCTTATGTTACAATGGCCGACGAGGAAGAATTAGGTGCTACTGCGAAAGAACCAGAAGAAGAAATACCCGAAGAAACACCCGAAGAAACATCGAAAGAAAAAAAGAAAGAGGGAAATATACCCCGTAATGTTCTTAAAAAGTCCGCAATAGATCAAATTAGAGACATCGACGACGATGAAGAATTAGTTAATTTTGTTGCTACAACATCAACTAAAAACATTCGAGATGAGTATATCAATGAAGGTTACAAGAAAAAAATAACCTCGACGGAGAACTGGGCAAGAATAGTGTATTTAGCGAGTAAACATAGAGAAGCATTACCACATCGTGGTGATCCCGATTACGATAAATTCCTCGAGAAAGTTAAGAGTAGAACACCAAAAAAAGGAAAAGGATACCCTGTTGGTAAAGAATCCTACGGCGTTACCTGCCCTAATAGTGTTCTCAGTGATATATCACGGCTGGAAGTACTAATTGGAGGAAAACGAGCCGGAAATAACTCTACGGAAATAATCAATGAGGCCGCTGATATTTGCAAGCGGTTATTTGCAGGCGGTATTATGGACATTAATGCATATCGAACGCTCATAGACGAGCTCGTGGATGATTAATTGGAAAACTGGTGTTTTTAATAAGGATGATCATACACTACAACCATGATAAACCAGTACTCGTCTACGTGGTAAACTCGCGATTGCCTGTTTACCGCGCGTACTATGGAGATGGTCTCGGTAGCACCATTGCGGGGTTATTTACAAGAATGGCTCCAAAAGTAGCGCCGTTAGCCAAACAATTAGGAATGAAGGCTATTGATGTTATTCGTGATAAGGGTATTAGTGCCATTGGAGATGTTGCCGGAAGGGCGTTTTCAGCCGCGCGGGACAAACTAATGTCATTGGTGAAATTCAGGAGAAAAAAACAGAAACCACCGGTAATGCCATCAACGACAGTGATGCCTGCAAATGTCAGTAAAGTAATAAATAACGCCGTGGAAGAAAAATTAGAGTCGTTGGCGACGACTTCGCCATCCGCCGATGCGGCAACCAACGCGCTCATGAACGCGATAGCGGGGAGTGGTTTAAATTCAAAGAATTTACGACGAAAAAATCGCAATTGAAAACATCAACATGATAAATAATAGAATGTTTGCGCGTACCGCTGATCCCGCGTTTGATATGGACGCCCCAGTACGCAGGGATGATTCTGTCCGTGATTATCAATATTATTCTTATTATGCAGCGCAACCTGACCTACGATCGCGAATTGAACTTCAAGTCCAAGATACCAGTAAATATTTTTTGCCGTGTGAAGCGTTTATCGAAATCGAGGGAGAACTCGTGACAAATGCCGCCGATAATGCACCATACGCAGATGACCATCGTGTTCGAGTTGGCTTCGTCAACAACGGTATCATGGCGTTATTTGAGAGCGCCAGATATCTTATTGACGGGCGAGAAATTGAATCAATAGAACGCGAGGTTGATGTTGCAACGACGATAATTGGGTTGGCGAGATACTCGGATGATTATACAAGATCGGCGGGCCCATCTATAATGTTCGCAAAGGACTCCACCGATAACGCTGATCATATTCAGTACATTAACGTGCTGGTGGAAAGAGATACTTCAGTTCCTAATCAAGCTGAAGCAGCCAACCCAGACCGCAGAACAAGACCGGGTGCTGAGTTCAATATCATAAAAAGTACTAACGATAATTTTAATCTAGGGTTTGCAACACGAATAGGAATGTTGCAAGGACCACGCCGAAAGTTTTCATGCGCGATTCCACTCCATCACATATTTGGATTCTGCAGAAATGTTAGAAAAGTTGTCTATGGGGCTAAGCATACAATCGCGCTGACGCGAAGGGGCGATGATAACAATGCAATATGGCATGCTGCTGGCGTCGCTGCCGGTAAAGTCATTTTAACTAAAATGGCATTGTGGATGCCGGTGCTGACTCCATCAGTTACCACGGAAGCACGACTGTTAGCATTTATGGAACAGGGAGGGAAATCGTTGTTGAGTTGGCTAGCGGTAACAACTGATGCTAAAGAGGATAACGTCGCCGATACGTTTACATGGCACCTAGCATCAAAACAGGGTGTTTCAGCCCCGCGTCATATATTCATAGCGCTACAGAATAGGGAACGATTGGGTAATCAAGAACGCAGCCATATGATATTTGATCGATTAGGAGTCATGGAGGTTTCGCTGAGAATAAACGGACAACAGGAACCATCCGAGGATATACAGCTTAATTACGGTGACAACCATGTCGCACGTGTGTATCATCGATTGCTGTCATATATGGGTCGTGATCAAAACGTCGACACTGGTTTGCAAATATCACAACTTGATTTTAAAAACCTGTATCCGATTTATTACTTTTCGTTGGAACATCTTGATTTAACGAGACAATCCGTCGTTGATATACACTTCCGAGCTCGTATAGCCCCAGCTGGTGTTAATTACAGAGCGGTTGCTGTCATCCTCAGCGATAAATCAATGCTGTTGGAAGGCGTTGGTGGACGAATGAGAATCGTTGATGCGCCAGTGGAAAACATGTAATTGAAAGCATAAACGCGTTTACAATAAAATGTCGTATAGTGTCGTCAGTGTAGAGTTGACTGATGGTCAAGTCAAGAAATTACGATCAAAGTCGGCTAAACAATGTGGAACCACAATAACGCTGAAGCCGTCACAGATGGCGGGTGGTAATCATAAGATATCGTTGACGGCGCGTCAAATAAAACATTTCAATGATGCGATGAAGAATAAAAAGGGTGTTCAAATAGATTTTTCAGCCGCAGCAATTAAAAACATGGAAAAGACCGGTGGGATATTTCCGCTGTTAGCTGCGATTCCGGCATTGATTGCCGCGGCCGCACCAGCAGTGGCTAAGGCGGCGGCGTTAGGAGCCGTTGGTACCGCGGCGGGGATGGCATTGAAGAAGGCAACCGGGAAAGGCTACAAAAAAAAACGACCCGTGGCCGGAAAGGGTCTAAGACTACCGGGAACCCCGTATTCATGGTACTCGGGAAAGGGTCTAAGACTACCGGGAACCGTTTATTAACTCCAATGTCTAATTTTGATTTAATAGACGCCGCAAACGCGTTAGCGATAAAAAACTTCAGAGGTGTTTTTATGAGGGATCAATTACCGACAAAACCAAGGAATATTGAAACCGGTATAATTAACCTCGATGGGTCCTCCGGAGCGGGAACTCATTGGGTTGCATACGCGATTGATCCGCGTGCGATCGTCTATTTTGATTCATACGGGTTAGCCCCGCCAAAAGAGTTTATGCGGTATATCCGGGCGTGTTCAGCCCGGGCGTGTTCAGCCCGGGTTTTTTATTCCACGCTGCCAACACAGCAATTGAGTGACCCGCCGATATGTGGCCGTGAGGTATTGAACGTACTCGCGGCGATTTCATCATCGCGAAAACCACCTCATATGGTTGTAAACGAATATACTAGTGGGGTCGTAGAGGCCCGGCGGGTTAATTAGAAACGCTGGTTTTTTTTACAATAACGATGATTGATATCTGGGGACGACCGGTTTCGGCGCTGAAAAAGCCCACGGAAACGCCCGCCACCGATGACATAAAAAAACTAATTGAGGATGAAATCGCTGATACGTTGAACTTAACCAGTGTTGACCCAGATGAAATAGTTGTATTTCAAGACCGCCAGGGTAAATTGAAATCCAGTAATGTGTCGCTGAATGACGTTTTAATACGACAGCGTGATGCCGCCGAGGGCACTATCGCGTTGTATACCGGCGACGGACGACTCAAACCGGGTGAATCCATCTTGACAATAAATGGAAAAATAAGTACACTTGGCGACAATTATATAACCATGTCAAATTCGTTAAAGGGTTTACGTGGTGAATTTAACTTTCATGGAGAACAGTTCAGGTCGATGATAACGCACGTCAGCGAAATGCGAGACATTGTCAATAGTTTTTTTCGGGTACCCCCGACGGCAGACGAACCAAATCTTGTAATAATAAAAAATGCTATTTCGGATCTTATGGAGATGTCGGCCAATTTACCCCCGTTGCGAAAAAATGTTAACAGGATCGATGACAACTTTGATAAATTCTTTGGTAAAAAAAATACCAAGCCGGATGAGATTACAATAACTATAAATGATATCACTGCGTATGGACAGGAAATAAAAACAATCAAAACTGATGTTGCAACAAACAAAAGGAGTGTAGACGCGCATGAACGGGAAATAGAAATAATCGGCGCTAATGTTGCAACGATCATAAATAATGTAGACTCGCATGGACGGAAAATAGAAACAATCAAAACTGATGTTACAACGATCATAAATAATATGGACGCGCATACACAGGAAATAGGAACAATCAAAACTGATATTGAAGCGAACAAAAAGGGTGTGGACGCGCATACACAGGAAATAGGAACAATCAAAACTGATGTCGAAGCGAACAAAAAAAATGTAGACGCGTATTGGCGGGGAATAGGATTAATCAAAACTGATGTTGCAGCGAACAAAAAAGGTATAGACGTGCATACATATGAAATAGGAACAATCAAACTTGATGTTGCAGCAAACAAAAAAAGTATGACCGAGAATACACGGGAAATAGAAACAATCAAAACTAATGTTGCAGCGAACAAGAATAATATAGATGCGCATTGGCAGGAAGTAGGAATAATCAGAACTGATGTTGAAGCGATTAAAGACGGGCTACCGAGAGTAGCAGAGCAACTCGAAAAAATAAAAACCCCTCATGAGAACATCATCAACACAGTATAAACAATTCGGCATGGATCATTCGATTGGACTCCTACACAGAATACAGTAAATATCACCGCAACTGTTAAGGGCATTTATCGATTGACACTGATTTCAATGATGCAGTTTAATATATTATCGTCGAGTTCATCCGGGTTTAACAATACAATATCAACAATTATAGACAAGAACGCAACTGAAAAGTTTACAATTTATGCCGTTGATAGAAATCTAGCCGGGGCAAACATTACATGGTATGTGGAATTTGTAGCGAATCTAAGTAATTAAAAACACTAGTTCTTTTAAAATAAAAATGACCACCAAGGAAATTGAATCAGAGGTATCACCGACGTCACATCAATATCGATTCGATACCGCAAAAGAATTCTCCGCGAACTTGAAAACGCTTTCCGAACAATACCGTGCAAAAATAAAAAAATACCGCCGAAAAATAACCGCCATCGACGCGGTCGTGTACTCGGTGTCGGGTATAGTGGCCGGTACCGGTGTTATTTTATCCACGGTGACCACGATAGCCCCGATCGCTGTTCCAATCGCTGTCTCCGTGATGACAACAGTTGCTGGAGTCGCCAACGCAATCACTAGGAAGATATCATCGTGTTTTCAGAAAAAACTCAACGAGTATACAGTAAAACATCAAATAGTATCCGACGCGTACTCGAAATTATCCGGGTTGATCTCGTTGTCAATTGATAATTTGTTCGTATCCGATGTTGAATTCTCCACGATGGTCCAGTTGTATAGCTCCGCGATGTCAAAAATCGAGGATTTTCAACTGGAAGCCGGAACCACCTGGTTGTTGAAATTAGACACTAAAGACAACAAATAATAATAATGTCGCTGAACCCCGAAGGGTTTCAATTACTTCAGCGGATCGCGGAGAACACCACTCCGGTACAAACAAATATGATATCAATAACGTCAACGAAACCCGAATTCAGTGTGAACTTCCCGTCGCCGGTTCCAGTGAAGGAAATAGCGCTGGCAAAATTGCGAGTATATCACAGTTGGCCTAATATTCGAGCGGACGCATTTAACGGACAACAACCTAATAACTCGCTGGTTTTTGCACGGAAAAATAAACCCGATGGGACCCCAGACTGGGAGGAGGTTACAATACCAACTGGGTCATACCAAATAGAGCAAATCAATAAAGAATTTCAACGCAGAATAAAATCGATCACAGGAAAGGAATCAAAAATCGCTATTACGGTTCATGAACCGACGTTATCATCGACGATTGAAATAAGCACACCGGGGTATATGGTTGATATTTATAACAGTTCAATAAGAACCATACTAGGATGGCCTAAGAATCCACCCGCGGATTTGCACACAAATGTGCAATCGTATCATGAGATTAATCCCAGTTATCTGAATGATTTGTCTATTATAAGAAACACGTTATTACCCAGCGAGTTTATATTTCAAGACAGGAATACCATGCAATGGTTTTTTCCGTATAAGAAAACTCCTGAATTGTCAGCCAAGGTCACAGTTCGTTTAGATGATATCACTGGTGCGTTTGCCGAGATTAATCGTAATTACCAATCACAACTAGAACAGCTACGGAAAACAAAAGCACGAAAACACGTTGAGGTGTTAAATCAACTTATATCAGACATGGAATATATTAATGAGCGAATCGTTAAGACAATATCCGATAGCAGCGATGATAATAAACAAAAATTCCTAACCGGGTATAATATCACAGAAGCCGATTTACCCGATTTCAAGTTTCCAGGATACAACGCGCCAGAACTAAGAAAGTCTCTTAATGATTTTCTCAGTCCATCAACTTATATCCTCAGACACGATAACGGGGATGATGGTATGCATATTGCTCCATACAACGTAAATATCGCATCGGTGATAGCAATCAATCTAGTGTGTGATGTTATCGAAGGGAGTTACCAGGTAGATACCAATCAATCAAATCAAGCTCAACAGGGATATATCCTTTATTCATTTTCACCAACAGCCCCTCCGGGATTTTTAATCGTTGAGAATCCGATTAATCCGGTCTATATGCGATGCCATGATCGGTTTTTAACGAGAATTAATTTTAAACTCACCGATCAGTCAAATAACCTAATTGATCTACAGGAGGAGGAGTTAGTGATCACTCTGTTTGTAAGATCATTGTAAATAACTTCTTAGCAGCAGAGGGGGCGATGACATCGACGCGGTCGTCGATGTGCTTACCGGACGCTGACGACGCTGGGGATCGGCGCGCAGAAGGTGTTAATTAAACCAAATGACGTCACCATCGTGTAGGATGGACCGACGTCGTTTTTTTTTTACCAGGCGCTGACGACACTAGATCGTTGAGTGCAGAAAGTAATAATTAAGCAAAATAACGATCGGACAAAATGTCCGATTCGCCCCCTCTGCTGCTCCTCAGTCTTCAAATTTGCAGGATTTTGGTTGCTTTATCTTGTTTCTTTACCACGTAATGGATCTACAAATTCAAGTAAACATTTCAAATATGCACCGAATATAATGCACACTTGTAATTTACAAGATTAAGAAATCTGTACAATATATATGCAGATTTGTGAAAGTGAGTTTATATATATACCCTGGATGGAAAGATCTTCTGTTGACACTTCTCACTAAGTGCCACCTGGTCTGTAATATTCCGTAATCAACACGTGTATTTCCTTTCTCACACCTTAGTTTGTCTAGCTATAGTTTACAGTAGTTTTCTTCCTGTTGAAAGTTCGTGTACAGCAAGAGTCCAGGCTAATCAGCGTTAGAATGTATCATGTGACCAACAGTTATGTTCATCAGAACGAATGCTACTGTATATTCCTTAATTGACCTTGGTTTAGGGTTACAATTGCCGTTAATAAGATTGTTACCTTGACATTTTAAAAGTTATATTAGGGTTCGGGTGCTCTGACGTAGTGAATCTATATAATAATAACGATCATACCTGATGAAGTGCCCGAAGCAACTTAAATGCTGACATCCCAGTACAGAGTAGTGTTAAATGGTGTGTCCAATCAACATCAAAATGTACCATGTGGCCAACAGTGCTGTTTCCGATAACTTATTCTCCAACGTTTCTGGTTTTTCAGTCAGGGTTAAGGTTAGGTTTAGGTTGCTGTGAAGCAATACCATCTTGTGCTTACTATCATACCCCATGAAAATGTTGACAACGATTAATTTTGTCTCCACAGTACAGACCTGTACTAATATGCTTGTTAAATCAGCATCAGAATATGCTGATATTAAATTAATTGTGTAGTTAGTTTGTATTGGTATCATTTTAGCTATCATTACTGATGAATCCTATTTCACATTGCATAGCATATTAATCTTCCCTGTTTTGTTGTACTTTAAGGTGTCTTTTCTATTAGTTTGAGGTTGTGCAAGGATTATTTTGCCTTATTTTTAATGGCTGAAACGAGGGCATGTGAGTGGTATAATCCGTGTCCCCATGGATGTCGAGGTTGTTGCAGTTTCCAATTGTATTGGTTGTACTTGATTGTCAGGTACCATTTTTAGTGTTCGAGATATTGTTAGTTCTTTAGTTTATTTATTATTGGTTAGGTGCAAAGTAGCAGTAAATTTAAATCATTACGATGTTACTTCATGAAGTGATTGAGGTATAGGTAATGCTGTCCTCACAATGCAGACTAGTGTTATTAAGTGTGTCAAAGCAGCATTAGAGTGTACCATGTGGCCAACAGTTCAGTTTACGAGAAATAAGTCTGCTGTATTTCCTCTTCTGTTATCACGATTAAGCGTTAGAGTTCGAATCCGAGTTATGGTTAGGGTTAGGTTGCGCGGAAGAAAGAACTTTAAATGCTAACAATCTTACCTCATGAACCGATTGGCGTAAATAAAATGTTGTCCTCACGGTACAGACTTGTGCTAATATGTTCGTCAAATCAGCATCAGAATGTACCATGTGGCGAACATTTCTCTTTATAGGAGCAAATGCTGCTGCAGTTTTCTCGTGTCATCCGAGTTTACGGTTAGCGTTATGGTTCGTGTCAGGGATTGGGTTAGGGTTAGGCTGCAATGAAACAGTAAATGTAAATGATGATAAGGATCTTACCTCGTGATGTCATTGACACTTATTTAAGGCAGTCCTCACAGTACATACTAGTTCTGACAAGTTTGTCATCTCAGCAGCAGCATGTACCATGTGGTTAACATTTATAACCGTAAATAAATGCTGCTTTATTTGTTCTATGTGATCTGGCTTTAAGGTTAGAATTGCCGTCAGGGGTAGTGTTATTTCTAAGGGTTAGGAGTTATGTTTGGGTTAGGGTACACTGAAGCAGTTGATATAACTAATAACGAGCTTAACTGATGAAGTGTTTGACGCAACTTAAATGCTGTCCTCACAGTACAGACTAGTGCTAATAGGTGTCACATCAGCAGCAGAATGTACCATGTGACCAACAGTTTTGTTTTGCAATAAATAATTCTGCTACGTTTCTCTTCTTTCATTCAGATTAAGGCCTAGAGTTGGGGTTAGGCTGCGATGCAGAAAGTACTTTCAACGTTTATTGTCTTACCGCATCAAATGTTTGACGCCGACTAATGCTGTCCCAACAGTACATACTTGTATTAATGTTTGATAAATCAGCATCAATATATGTACCATGTGGCAAGCAGTTCTGTTTATGCGGGGGAAACAACGCAACATGTCTCGTCTCATCCGGTTCTAGGGTTAGAGTTTGCGTTAAGGTTAGCAGTTAGGTTAGGGTTAGAGTACAATGAAACAATAAGCATAAATAATAAGCCTCTTGCCTCATGAAGTGATTGACGTAAATTAAATGCGGTTCCCATAGTACAGGCTAGTGCTAATAACTTTGTCGAAATAGCATCAGAATGTACCATGTGGCCAACAGTTTTGTATATGAGAAATAAAATGCTGAATTCTGCTGTATTGCTCTTCTCTCATCCGGATCAAGGGTTAGGGTTTCGATTGTCGTTTTGGTTAGGGTGCGATGAAGCAATAACATTAAATGTTACATTTTTTTCCTCCATCAAATGGCTGACGCACATTAAATGATGTCCTCACAGTACAGGCTTGTGCTAATACGTTTGTCAAATCAGCATCAGAATGTACTATGTGGCGATCATTGTTTATGGTATCAGATGCTGCTGCTGTAGTTGTATTCGTTTCAGATCAGATTTAGGAAAAGTGTAGAGGTTTTAGGGTTAGAATGCAATGAATCAGTAAATGCAAATATTGACAATAAAGTGAGTGAGACAACTTAAATGCTGTTCTCACAGTACAGAGAAGTGCTAATAAGTGAATCAAAACATCAGAATGTACCATGTGTCGAACGGTTCTGTCTACGAGGAATACTTTGGCTGAATTTCTCTTGCATTATGCGTGTTAAGGGTTAGGGTTAGAATTATAGTTTTGTTATTGGCTAGGTCGGTATGAAGCAATAACTTTAAATGCTATCCGCCTTGTCGCATGAAATTGTTGAGGCCGATTAAATGTTGTCTTGACAGTACAGGCTTGTGCAAATATGTTTGTGAAATGAGCGTCAGAATGCAGCATGTGGCGATCATTTCTGTGTATTTGTGGCAATGCTACTTTATTTGTCTTGTGTTTTCCGGGTCCAGGCTTTGAGTTACCTTTAAGATTAAAGGTTGTTTTGCGGTTAGGGTGCTGTAAAATTGTAAATATAAATGATAAGCATCTTGTCTGATTAAGTGATTAAAGCATTGGTCAAATTAGTATCAGAAATGGAATATGTGCCCAACATTTTTGGTTTCGAGATTAAATATATGCTGAGGTCTACTGCATTGCTCTTGTATCATTATGGTTAAATGGGTATGATTAGGATTCGAGTTTTGGTTAGGATTAGTGTTAATTGTAGGGAGCAATGAATTAGTAAATATAACTTATGAAAACGATCTTACCTCATAAGGCGGCTAACGCAGATTGAAGGATGTCCTCTTAGTACAGACTAGTCCTAATCTTTCTCGAATCACCGCCACACTTTACCATTGAGACATCAGTCCATTTTACGAGAACTGTTGATGTATTTCTCTTGCATTGGATGAGAGTATGCTGCAGATTTCCCATAATATTCTAACACTCGTGCTTATTTCCGTGAAAAGTTGTGTCATGTTTGTACAGGATCTCCTCCTCTAGGGCTAGAAGTAAAGACCTATCAGGTTTTCTTGGGGTTAGAGATGATGTATCTTCCTATTTCGTTGAGTTGTACAAGGTGTCCAAGATTTCTCCTAGCTTGTGAAGCATGCTCCTAGAATTTCCTTTTCTATTTACCATACTTACCTTCAGGAAGATGTAAGTTACCGTTCATGTTGTATCATAAATTTAAGTTGCTTTGTGTCTGCGTAAATATTGTACTGGATGTACGATGTTTCCAACTCTTTCCCTGGGATGTGACTGCAGACTGTTAAAAGTTGTTTTGTTTTCCTATAATGGGAATGTATCAATTAAATTAAAGATTAATCGGTTGTCAGTTACCCACATCATGAAGTATATATGTCAGGTGATTATTTGTAGATTGGTGTTGGCACATTGAGTTTGGTTTAAGATCTTGATTTGCACAAGTTGACTCGTCTGCAGGAATACACTTCGATGCGGTTCTTTAGTTTGATCCGTTTGATTTATTGGATGGTTTCTGCATAATAATGTGCACTTCTGCCATTCTGTCCACATACATTCATCAGTACATCAAGTCTCTAGAAAAGAAACCACTGGCAAACAATATTACACCTTTGATAAATTAACTGAACTTACCAACCTCAGTCTTCAAATTTGCAGGATTTTGGTTGCTTTATCTTGTTTCTTTACCACGTAATGGATCTACAAATTCAAGTAAACATTTCAAATATGCACCGAATATAATGCACACTTGTAATTTACAAGATTAAGAAATCTGTACAATATATATGCAGATTTGTGAAAGTGAGTTTATATATATACCCTGGATGGAAAGATCTTCTGTTGACACTTCTCACTAAGTGCCACCTGGTCTGTAATATTCCGTAATCAACACGTGTATTTCCTTTCTCACACCTTAGTTTGTCTAGCTATAGTTTACAGTAGTTTTCTTCCTGTTGAAAGTTCGTGTACAGCAAGAGTCCAGGCTAATCAGCGTTAGAATGTATCATGTGACCAACAGTTATGTTCATCAGAACGAATGCTACTGTATATTCCTTAATTGACCTTGGTTTAGGGTTACAATTGCCGTTAATAAGATTGTTACCTTGACATTTTAAAAGTTATATTAGGGTTCGGGTGCTCTGACGTAGTGAATCTATATAATTATAACGATCATACCTGATGAAGTGCCCGAAGCAACTTAAATGCTGACATCCCAGTACAGAGTAGTGTTAAATGGTGTGTCCAATCAACATCAAAATGTACCATGTGGCCAACAGTGCTGTTTCCGATAACTTATTCTCCAACGTTTCTGGTTTTTCAGTCAGGGTTAAGGTTAGGTTTAGGTTGCTGTGAAGCAATACCATCTTGTGCTTACTATCATACCCCATGAAAATGTTGACAACGATTAATTTTGTCTCCACAGTACAGACCTGTACTAATATGCTTGTTAAATCAGCATCAGAATATGCTGATATTAAATTAATTGTGTAGTTAGTTTGTATTGGTATCATTTTAGCTATCATTACTGATGAATCCTATTTCACATTGCATAGCATATTAATCTTCCCTGTTTTGTTGTACTTTAAGGTGTCTTTTCTATTAGTTTGAGGTTGTGCAAGGATTATTTTGCCTTATTTTTAATGGCTGAAACGAGGGCATGTGAGTGGTATAATCCGTGTCCCCATGGATGTCGAGGTTGTTGCAGTTTCCAATTGTATTGGTTGTACTTGATTGTCAGGTACCATTTTTAGTGTTCGAGATATTGTTAGTTCTTTAGTTTATTTATTATTGGTTAGGTGCAAAGTAGCAGTAAATTTAAATCATTACGATGTTACTTCATGAAGTGATTGAGGTATAGGTAATGCTGTCCTCACAATGCAGACTAGTGTTATTAAGTGTGTCAAAGCAGCATTAGAGTGTACCATGTGGCCAACAGTTCAGTTTACGAGAAATAAGTCTGCTGTATTTCCTTTTCTGTTATCACGATTAAGCGTTAGAGTTCGAATCCGAGTTATGGTTAGGGTTAGGTTGCGCGGAAGAAAGAACTTTAAATGCTAACAATCTTACCTCATGAACCGATTGGCGTAAATAAAATGTTGTCCTCACGGTACAGACTTGTGCTAATATGTTCGTCAAATCAGCATCAGAATGTACCATGTGGCGAACATTTCTCTTTATAGGAGCAAATGCTGCTGTAGTTTTCTCGTGTCATCCGAGTTTACGGTTAGCGTTATGGTTCGTGTCAGGGATTGGGTTAGGGTTAGGCTGCAATGAAACAGTAAATGTAAATGATGATAAGGATCTTACCTCGTGATGTCATTGACACTTATTTAAGGCAGTCCTCACAGTACATACTAGTTCTGACAAGTTTGTCATCTCAGCAGCAGCATGTACCATGTGGTTAACATTTATAACCGTAAATAAATGCTGCTTTATTTGTTCTATGTGATCTGGCTTTAAGGTTAGAATTGCCGTCAGGGGTAGTGTTATTTCTAAGGGTTAGGAGTTATGTTTGGGTTAGGGTACACTGAAGCAGTTGATATAACTAATAACGAGCTTAACTGATGAAGTGTTTGACGCAACTTAAATGCTGTCCTCACAGTACAGACTAGTGCTAATAGGTGTCACATCAGCAGCAGAATGTACCATGTGACCAACAGTTTTGTTTTGCAATAAATAATTTTGCTACGTTTCTCTTCTTTCATTCAGATTAAGGCTTAGAGTTGGGGTTAGGCTGCGATGCAGAAAGTACTTTCAACGTTTATTGTCTTACCGCATCAAATGTTTGACGCCGACTAATGCTGTCCCAACAGTACATACTTGTATTAATGTTTGATAAATCAGCATCAATATATGTACCATGTGGCAAGCAGTTCTGTTTATGCGGGGGAAACAACGCAACATGTCTCGTCTCATCCGGTTCTAGGGTTAGAGTTTGCGTTAAGGTTAGCAGTTAGGTTAGGGTTAGAGTACAATGAAACAATAAGCATAAATAATAAGCCTCTTGCCTCATGAAGTGATTGACGTAAATTAAATGCGGTTCCCATAGTACAGGCTAGTGCTAATAACTTTGTCGAAATAGCATCAGAATGTACCATGTGGCCAACAGTTTTGTATATGAGAAATAAAATGCTGAATTCTGCTGTATTGCTCTTCTCTCATCCGGATCAAGGGTTAGGGTTTCGATTGTCGTTTTGGTTAGGGTGCGATGAAGCAATAACATTAAATGTTACATTTTTTTCCTCCATCAAATGGCTGACGCACATTAAATGATGTCCTCACAGTACAGGCTTGTGCTAATACGTTTGTCAAATCAGCATCAGAATGTACTATGTGGCGATCATTGTTTATGGTATCAGATGCTGCTGCTATAGTTGTATTCGTTTCAAATCAGATTTAGGAAAAGTGTAGAGGTTTTAGGGTTAGAATGCAATGAATCAGTAAATGCAAATATTGACAATAAAGTGAGTGAGACAACTTAAATGCTGTTCTCACAGTACAGAGAAGTGCTAATAAGTGAATCAAAACATCAGAATGTACCATGTGTCGAACGGTTCTGTCTACGAGGAATACTTTGGCTGAATTTCTCTTGCATTATGCGTGTTAAGGGTTAGGGTTAGAATTATAGTTTTGTTATTGGCTAGGTCGGTATGAAGCAATAACTTTAAATGCTATCCGCCTTGTCGCATGAAATTGTTGAGGCCGATTAAATGTTGTCTTGACAGTACAGGCTTGTGCAAATATGTTTGTGAAATGAGCGTCAGAATGCAGCATGTGGCGATCATTTCTGTGTATTTGTGGCAATGCTACTTTATTTGTCTTGTGTTTTCCGGGTCCAGGCTTTGAGTTACCTTTAAGATTAAAGGTTGTTTTGCGGTTAGGGTGCTGTAAAATTGTAAATATAAATGATAAGCATCTTGTCTGATTAAGTGATTAAAGCATTGGTCAAATTAGTATCAGAAATGGAATATGTGCCCAACATTTTTGGTTTCGAGATTAAATATATGCTGAGGTCTACTGCATTGCTCTTGTATCATTATGGTTAAATGGGTATGATTAGGATTCGAGTTTTGGTTAGGATTAGTGTTAATTGTAGGGAGCAATGAATTAGTAAATATAACTTATGAAAACGATCTTACCTCATAAGGCGGCTAACGCAGATTGAAGGATGTCCTCTTAGTACAGACTAGTCCTAATCTTTCTCGAATCACCGCCACACTTTACCATTGAGACATCAGTCCATTTTACGAGAACTGTTGATGTATTTCTCTTGCATTGGATGAGAGTATGCTGCAGATTTCCCATAATATTCTAACACTCGTGCTTATTTCCGTGAAAAGTTGTGTCATGTTTGTACAGGATCTCCTCCTCTAGGGCTAGAAGTAAAGACCTATCAGGTTTTCTTGGGGTTAGAGATGATGTATCTTCCTATTTCGTTGAGTTGTACAAGGTGTCCAAGATTTCTCCTAGCTTGTGAAGCATGCTCCTAGAATTTCCTTTTCTATTTACCATACTTACCTTCAGGAAGATGTAAGTTACCGTTCATGTTGTATCATAAATTTAAGTTGCTTTGTGTCTGCGTAAATATTGTACTGGATGTACGATGTTTCCAACTCTTTCCCTGGGATGTGACTGCAGACTGTTAAAAGTTGTTTTGTTTTCCTATAATGGGAATGTATCAATTAAATTAAAGATTAATCGGTTGTCAGTTACCCACATCATGAAGTATATATGTCAGGTGATTATTTGTAGATTGGTGTTGGCACATTGAGTTTGGTTTAAGATCTTGATTTGCACAAGTTGACTCGTCTGCAGGAATACACTTCGATGCGGTTCTTTAGTTTGATCCGTTTGATTTATTGGATGGTTTCTGCATAATAATGTGCACTTCTGCCATTCTGTCCACATACATTCATCAGTACATCAAGTCTCTAGAAAAGAAACCACTGGCAAACAATATTACACCTTTGATAAATTAACTGAACTTACCAACCTCAGTCTTCAAATTTGCAGGATTTTGGTTGCTTTATCTTGTTTCTTTACCACGTAATGGATCTACAAATTCAAGTAAACATTTCAAATATGCACCGAATATAATGCACACTTGTAATTTACAAGATTAAGAAATCTGTACAATATATATGCAGATTTGTGAAAGTGAGTTTATATATATACCCTGGATGGAAAGATCTTCTGTTGACACTTCTCACTAAGTGCCACCTGGTCTGTAATATTCCGTAATCAACACGTGTATTTCCTTTCTCACACCTTAGTTTGTCTAGCTATAGTTTACATTAGTTTTCTTCCTGTTGAAAGTTCGTGTACAGCAAGAGTCCAGGCTAATCAGCGTTAGAATGTATCATGTGACCAACAGTTATGTTCATCAGAACGAATGCTACTGTATATTCCTTAATTGACCTTGGTTTAGGGTTACAATTGCCGTTAATAATATTGTTACCTTGACATTTTAAAAGTTATATTAGGGTTCGGGTGCTCTGACGTAGTGAATCTATATAATAATAACGATCATACCTGATGAAGTGCCCGAAGCAACTTAAATGCTGACATCCCAGTACAGAGTAGTGTTAAATGGTGTGTCCAATCAACATCAAAATGTACCATGTGGCCAACAGTGCTGTTTCCGATAACTTATTCTCCAACGTTTCTGGTTTTTCAGTCAGGGTTAAGGTTAGGTTTAGGTTGCTGTGAAGCAATACCATCTTGTGCTTACTATCATACCCCATGAAAATGTTGACAACGATTAATTTTGTCTCCACAGTACAGACCTGTACTAATATGCTTGTTAAATCAGCATCAGAATATGCTGATATTAAATTAATTGTGTAGTTAGTTTGTATTGGTATCATTTTAGCTATCATTACTGATGAATCCTATTTCACATTGCATAGCATATTAATCTTCCCTGTTTTGTTGTACTTTAAGGTGTCTTTTCTATTAGTTTGAGGTTGTGCAAGGATTATTTTGCCTTATTTTTAATGGCTGAAACGAGGGCATGTGAGTGGTATAATCCGTGTCCCCATGGATGTCGAGGTTGTTGCAGTTTCCAATTGTATTGGTTGTACTTGATTGTCAGGTACCATTTTTAGTGTTCGAGATATTGTTAGTTCTTTAGTTTATTTATTATTGGTTAGGTGCAAAGTAGCAGTAAATTTAAATCATTACGATGTTACTTCATGAAGTGATTGAGGTATAGGTAATGCTGTCCTCACAATGCAGACTAGTGTTATTAAGTGTGTCAAAGCAGCATTAGAGTGTACCATGTGGCCAACAGTTCAGTTTACGAGAAATAAGTCTGCTGTATTTCCTCTTCTGTTATCACGATTAAGCGTTAGAGTTCGAATCCGAGTTATGGTTAGGGTTAGGTTGCGCGGAAGAAAGAACTTTAAATGCTAACAATCTTACCTCATGAACCGATTGGCGTAAATAAAATGTTGTCCTCACGGTACAGACTTGTGCTAATATGTTCGTCAAATCAGCATCAGAATGTACCATGTGGCGAACATTTCTCTTTATAGGAGCAAATGCTGCTGCAGTTTTCTCGTGTCATCCGAGTTTACGGTTAGCGTTATGGTTCGTGTCAGGGATTGGGTTAGGGTTAGGCTGCAATGAAACAGTAAATGTAAATGATGATAAGGATCTTACCTCGTGATGTCATTGACACTTATTTAAGGCAGTCCTCACAGTACATACTAGTTCTGACAAGTTTGTCATCTCAGCAGCAGCATGTACCATGTGGTTAACATTTATAACCGTAAATAAATGCTGCTTTATTTGTTCTATGTGATCTGGCTTTAAGGTTAGAATTGCCGTCAGGGGTAGTGTTATTTCTAAGGGTTAGGAGTTATGTTTGGGTTAGGGTACACTGAAGCAGTTGATATAACTAATAACGAGCTTAACTGATGAAGTGTTTGACGCAACTTAAATGCTGTCCTCACAGTACAGACTAGTGCTAATAGGTGTCACATCAGCAGCAGAATGTACCATGTGACCAACAGTTTTGTTTTGCAATAAATAATTCTGCTACGTTTCTCTTCTTTCATTCAGATTAAGGCCTAGAGTTGGGGTTAGGCTGCGATGCAGAAAGTACTTTCAACGTTTATTGTCTTACCGCATCAAATGTTTGACGCCGACTAATGCTGTCCCAACAGTACATACTTGTATTAATGTTTGATAAATCAGCATCAATATATGTACCATGTGGCAAGCAGTTCTGTTTATGCGGGGGAAACAACGCAACATGTCTCGTCTCATCCGGTTCTAGGGTTAGAGTTTGCGTTAAGGTTAGCAGTTAGGTTAGGGTTAGAGTACAATGAAACAATAAGCATAAATAATAAGCCTCTTGCCTCATGAAGTGATTGACGTAAATTAAATGCGGTTCCCATAGTACAGGCTAGTGCTAATAACTTTGTCGAAATAGCATCAGAATGTACCATGTGGCCAACAGTTTTGTATATGAGAAATAAAATGCTGAATTCTGCTGTATTGCTCTTCTCTCATCCGGATCAAGGGTTAGGGTTTCGATTGTCGTTTTGGTTAGGGTGCGATGAAGCAATAACATTAAATGTTACATTTTTTTCCTCCATCAAATGGCTGACGCACATTAAATGATGTCCTCACAGTACAGGCTTGTGCTAATACGTTTGTCAAATCAGCATCAGAATGTACTATGTGGCGATCATTGTTTATGGTATCAGATGCTGCTGCTGTAGTTGTATTCGTTTCAGATCAGATTTAGGAAAAGTGTAGAGGTTTTAGGGTTAGAATGCAATGAATCAGTAAATGCAAATATTGACAATAAAGTGAGTGAGACAACTTAAATGCTGTTCTCACAGTACAGAGAAGTGCTAATAAGTGAATCAAAACATCAGAATGTACCATGTGTCGAACGGTTCTGTCTACGAGGAATACTTTGGCTGAATTTCTCTTGCATTATGCGTGTTAAGGGTTAGGGTTAGAATTATAGTTTTGTTATTGGCTAGGTCGGTATGAAGCAATAACTTTAAATGCTATCCGCCTTGTCGCATGAAATTGTTGAGGCCGATTAAATGTTGTCTTGACAGTACAGGCTTGTGCAAATATGTTTGTGAAATGAGCGTCAGAATGCAGCATGTGGCGATCATTTCTGTGTATTTGTGGCAATGCTACTTTATTTGTCTTGTGTTTTCCGGGTCCAGGCTTTGAGTTACCTTTAAGATTAAAGGTTGTTTTGCGGTTAGGGTGCTGTAAAATTGTAAATATAAATGATAAGCATCTTGTCTGATTAAGTGATTAAAGCATTGGTCAAATTAGTATCAGAAATGGAATATGTGCCCAACATTTTTGGTTTCGAGATTAAATATATGCTGAGGTCTACTGCATTGCTCTTGTATCATTATGGTTAAATGGGTATGATTAGGATTCGAGTTTTGGTTAGGATTAGTGTTAATTGTAGGGAGCAATGAATTAGTAAATATAACTTATGAAAACGATCTTACCTCATAAGGCGGCTAACGCAGATTGAAGGATGTCCTCTTAGTACAGACTAGTCCTAATCTTTCTCGAATCACCGCCACACTTTACCATTGAGACATCAGTCCATTTTACGAGAACTGTTGATGTATTTCTCTTGCATTGGATGAGAGTATGCTGCAGATTTCCCATAATATTCTAACACTCGTGCTTATTTCCGTGAAAAGTTGTGTCATGTTTGTACAGGATCTCCTCCTCTAGGGCTAGAAGTAAAGACCTATCAGGTTTTCTTGGGGTTAGAGATGATGTATCTTCCTATTTCGTTGAGTTGTACAAGGTGTCCAAGATTTCTCCTAGCTTGTGAAGCATGCTCCTAGAATTTCCTTTTCTATTTACCATACTTACCTTCAGGAAGATGTAAGTTACCGTTCATGTTGTATCATAAATTTAAGTTGCTTTGTGTCTGCGTAAATATTGTACTGGATGTACGATGTTTCCAACTCTTTCCCTGGGATGTGACTGCAGACTGTTAAAAGTTGTTTTGTTTTCCTATAATGGGAATGTATCAATTAAATTAAAGATTAATCGGTTGTCAGTTACCCACATCATGAAGTATATATGTCAGGTGATTATTTGTAGATTGGTGTTGGCACATTGAGTTTGGTTTAAGATCTTGATTTGCACAAGTTGACTCGTCTGCAGGAATACACTTCGATGCGGTTCTTTAGTTTGATCCGTTTGATTTATTGGATGGTTTCTGCATAATAATGTGCACTTCTGCCATTCTGTCCACATACATTCATCAGTACATCAAGTCTCTAGAAAAGAAACCACTGGCAAACAATATTACACCTTTGATAAATTAACTGAACTTACCAACCTCAGTCTTCAAATTTGCAGGATTTTGGTTGCTTTATCTTGTTTCTTTACCACGTAATGGATCTACAAATTCAAGTAAACATTTCAAATATGCACCGAATATAATGCACACTTGTAATTTACAAGATTAAGAAATCTGTACAATATATATGCAGATTTGTGAAAGTGAGTTTATATATATACCCTGGATGGAAAGATCTTCTGTTGACACTTCTCACTAAGTGCCACCTGGTCTGTAATATTCCGTAATCAACACGTGTATTTCCTTTCTCACACCTTAGTTTGTCTAGCTACAGTTTACAGTAGTTTTCTTCCTGTTGAAAGTTCGTGTACAGCAAGAGTCCAGGCTAATCAGCGTTAGAATGTATCATGTGACCAACAGTTATGTTCATCAGAACGAATGCTACTGTATATTCCTTAATTGACCTTGGTTTAGGGTTACAATTGCCGTTAATAAGATTGTTACCTTGACATTTTAAAAGTTATATTAGGGTTCGGGTGCTCTGACGTAGTGAATCTATATAATTATAACGATCATACCTGATGAAGTGCCCGAAGCAACTTAAATGCTGACATCCCAGTACAGAGTAGTGTTAAATGGTGTGTCCAATCAACATCAAAATGTACCATGTGGCCAACAGTGCTGTTTCCGATAACTTATTCTCCAACGTTTCTGGTTTTTCAGTCAGGGTTAAGGTTAGGTTTAGGTTGCTGTGAAGCAATACCATCTTGTGCTTACTATCATACCCCATGAAAATGTTGACAACGATTAATTTTGTCTCCACAGTACAGACCTGTACTAATATGCTTGTTAAATCAGCATCAGAATATGCTGATATTAAATTAATTGTGTAGTTAGTTTGTATTGGTATCATTTTAGCTATCATTACTGATGAATCCTATTTCACATTGCATAGCATATTAATCTTCCCTGTTTTGTTGTACTTTAAGGTGTCTTTTCTATTAGTTTGAGGTTGTGCAAGGATTATTTTGCCTTATTTTTAATGGCTGAAACGAGGGCATGTGAGTGGTATAATCCGTGTCCCCATGGATGTCGAGGTTGTTGCAGTTTCCAATTGTATTGGTTGTACTTGATTGTCAGGTACCATTTTTAGTGTTCGAGATATTGTTAGTTCTTTAGTTTATTTATTATTGGTTAGGTGCAAAGTAGCAGTAAATTTAAATCATTACGATGTTACTTCATGAAGTGATTGAGGTATAGGTAATGCTGTCCTCACAATGCAGACTAGTGTTATTAAGTGTGTCAAAGCAGCATTAGAGTGTACCATGTGGCCAACAGTTCAGTTTACGAGAAATAAGTCTGCTGTATTTCCTTTTCTGTTATCACGATTAAGCGTTAGAGTTCGAATCCGAGTTATGGTTAGGGTTAGGTTGCGCGGAAGAAAGAACTTTAAATGCTAACAATCTTACCTCATGAACCGATTGGCGTAAATAAAATGTTGTCCTCACGGTACAGACTTGTGCTAATATGTTCGTCAAATCAGCATCAGAATGTACCATGTGGCGAACATTTCTCTTTATAGGAGCAAATGCTGCTGTAGTTTTCTCGTGTCATCCGAGTTTACGGTTAGCGTTATGGTTCGTGTCAGGGATTGGGTTAGGGTTAGGCTGCAATGAAACAGTAAATGTAAATGATGATAAGGATCTTACCTCGTGATGTCATTGACACTTATTTAAGGCAGTCCTCACAGTACATACTAGTTCTGACAAGTTTGTCATCTCAGCAGCAGCATGTACCATGTGGTTAACATTTATAACCGTAAATAAATGCTGCTTTATTTGTTCTATGTGATCTGGCTTTAAGGTTAGAATTGCCGTCAGGGGTAGTGTTATTTCTAAGGGTTAGGAGTTATGTTTGGGTTAGGGTACACTGAAGCAGTTGATATAACTAATAACGAGCTTAACTGATGAAGTGTTTGACGCAACTTAAATGCTGTCCTCACAGTACAGACTAGTGCTAATAGGTGTCACATCAGCAGCAGAATGTACCATGTGACCAACAGTTTTGTTTTGCAATAAATAATTTTGCTACGTTTCTCTTCTTTCATTCAGATTAAGGCTTAGAGTTGGGGTTAGGCTGCGATGCAGAAAGTACTTTCAACGTTTATTGTCTTACCGCATCAAATGTTTGACGCCGACTAATGCTGTCCCAACAGTACATACTTGTATTAATGTTTGATAAATCAGCATCAATATATGTACCATGTGGCAAGCAGTTCTGTTTATGCGGGGGAAACAACGCAACATGTCTCGTCTCATCCGGTTCTAGGGTTAGAGTTTGCGTTAAGGTTAGCAGTTAGGTTAGGGTTAGAGTACAATGAAACAATAAGCATAAATAATAAGCCTCTTGCCTCATGAAGTGATTGACGTAAATTAAATGCGGTTCCCATAGTACAGGCTAGTGCTAATAACTTTGTCGAAATAGCATCAGAATGTACCATGTGGCCAACAGTTTTGTATATGAGAAATAAAATGCTGAATTCTGCTGTATTGCTCTTCTCTCATCCGGATCAAGGGTTAGGGTTTCGATTGTCGTTTTGGTTAGGGTGCGATGAAGCAATAACATTAAATGTTACATTTTTTTCCTCCATCAAATGGCTGACGCACATTAAATGATGTCCTCACAGTACAGGCTTGTGCTAATACGTTTGTCAAATCAGCATCAGAATGTACTATGTGGCGATCATTGTTTATGGTATCAGATGCTGCTGCTATAGTTGTATTCGTTTCAAATCAGATTTAGGAAAAGTGTAGAGGTTTTAGGGTTAGAATGCAATGAATCAGTAAATGCAAATATTGACAATAAAGTGAGTGAGACAACTTAAATGCTGTTCTCACAGTACAGAGAAGTGCTAATAAGTGAATCAAAACATCAGAATGTACCATGTGTCGAACGGTTCTGTCTACGAGGAATACTTTGGCTGAATTTCTCTTGCATTATGCGTGTTAAGGGTTAGGGTTAGAATTATAGTTTTGTTATTGGCTAGGTCGGTATGAAGCAATAACTTTAAATGCTATCCGCCTTGTCGCATGAAATTGTTGAGGCCGATTAAATGTTGTCTTGACAGTACAGGCTTGTGCAAATATGTTTGTGAAATGAGCGTCAGAATGCAGCATGTGGCGATCATTTCTGTGTATTTGTGGCAATGCTACTTTATTTGTCTTGTGTTTTCCGGGTCCAGGCTTTGAGTTACCTTTAAGATTAAAGGTTGTTTTGCGGTTAGGGTGCTGTAAAATTGTAAATATAAATGATAAGCATCTTGTCTGATTAAGTGATTAAAGCATTGGTCAAATTAGTATCAGAAATGGAATATGTGCCCAACATTTTTGGTTTCGAGATTAAATATATGCTGAGGTCTACTGCATTGCTCTTGTATCATTATGGTTAAATGGGTATGATTAGGATTCGAGTTTTGGTTAGGATTAGTGTTAATTGTAGGGAGCAATGAATTAGTAAATATAACTTATGAAAACGATCTTACCTCATAAGGCGGCTAACGCAGATTGAAGGATGTCCTCTTAGTACAGACTAGTCCTAATCTTTCTCAAATCACCGCCACACTTTACCATTGAGACATCAGTCCATTTTACGAGAACTGTTGATGTATTTCTCTTGCATTGGATGAGAGTATGCTGCAGATTTCCCATAATATTCTAACACTCGTGCTTATTTCCGTGAAAAGTTGTGTCATGTTTGTACAGGATCTCCTCCTCTAGGGCTAGAAGTAAAGACCTATCAGGTTTTCTTGGGGTTAGAGATGATGTATCTTCCTATTTCGTTGAGTTGTACAAGGTGTCCAAGATTTCTCCTAGCTTGTGAAGCATGCTCCTAGAATTTCCTTTTCTATTTACCATACTTACCTTCAGGAAGATGTAAGTTACCGTTCATGTTGTGTCATAAATTTAAGTTGCTTTGTGTCTGCGTAAATATTGTACTGGATGTACGATGTTTCCAACTCTTTCCCTGGGATGTGACTGCAGACTGTTAAAAGTTGTTTTGTTTTCCTATAATGGGAATGTATCAATTAAATTAAAGATTAATCGGTTGTCAGTTACCCACATCATGAAGTATATATGTCAGGTGATTATTTGTAGATTGGTGTTGGCACATTGAGTTTGGTTTAAGATCTTGATTTGCACAAGTTGACTCGTCTGCAGGAATACACTTCGATGCGGTTCTTTAGTTTGATCCGTTTGATTTATTGGATGGTTTCTGCATAATAATGTGCACTTCTGCCATTCTGTCCACATACATTCATCAGTACATCAAGTCTCTAGAAAAGAAACCACTGGCAAACAATATTACACCTTTGATAAATTAACTGAACTTACCAACCTCAAGCAGCAGAGGGGGTGAATCGGACATTTTGTCCAATCGTTATTTTGCTTAATTATTACTTTCTGCACTCAGCGGATCCGGTGTAGTCAGCGCTGGTAAAAAAAAAACGACGACGTCGTTGGGGGATCGTCGCGTCGTCATTTGGTTTAATTAATACCTTCTGCGCGTCGATCCCCAGCGTCGTCAGCGTCCGGTAAGCACATCGACGACCGCGTCGATGTCATCGCCCCCTCTGCTGCTTACAATGAAAATTAGTTACAACTAACCGAATATTTGGTCAAGTCCGATACGATATCGTGTCCGAGGATCATGTAAATTTATCGTTACGAATCCATGTGGGGTTGACTGAGCATGACTAAAAAAGTTTCGAAAAGTATTAAAGTCCATGTCACCGCCGCACCATGTCTGCCAAATATTTCGTAGCGTGTGTGTATCAACGCCGTTGAATACAGCAAGAATATTACAATTGTCTCTAATTACTTTTGGAATCTGAGTGTATCGTTGAGTGACATATATCACGTCAGTGTTTTTATGCCTGCCTCTGGAAAATATCCTAGCTGGGTTTTTTTGATTGTCTAACATAACATCATCGTACACGACTAGATTGTTAACGTCGCCATCAATATCATCAATACCCGGTGCATCATTGATATCTGTAATAAACTCGATGACATTTTTTTTAGCGATCGCTGATGCATTCTCGTTGAAATCTTTCAACACCTCGTAGCATCGTTGATCATCTACGCTAGGAGCAACCAAATACAACTTATCCCACTTCATCCATCTCATTATTAAATTGAGTAACAATTGCGTCTTGCCGGATCCAGATGGTCCGATGATAATCATCCGGATCGAGTTTGGTAACGCTGCAACATGCTTAACTGGTTCTCTTGTTTTAGTCGCCGAAAAATCAATTATATCCATATCTCTATACATAAATTATGGATCTATATTGTGTGAAGTGTAGAGTGCGTACTGGCACAAATGATATGACAACCGCTACAACAAGAAATAACAGATCGGCGCTTACTGGTAAGTGTGTACAATGCGGTACAAAGAAATTTAGATTTATTTCTATTAAACCCGGGGACGCTTTAAAAAAAAGCGAGGAGGTGATATTGCAGCCAAATTGGCAAAACTCCCCGGAACACCGTGGGCAAAGTATCCAGGAGAAAAGCACCTCCCAGGATATAGCTACTGTGGCCCCGGAACACGATTAGATATCAGACTCGATGATCAAAATCAGCCCAAACCCGGTGAGTATCCAATAAACGCTATCGATAAGGCGTGTCATGTTCATGATGTTGCTTATCGTAGCGGTGATCTGCAACAGCGTCATATCGCGGATGTAAAATTAATTCACGCATTAAATGCTATTCCTGATAAATCCGTCAAAGAAAAATTGGCCTCATGGTTGGTAAAATCGGCTATGAAAGGTAAATTAATGATTGGAAGCGGAGCTTCTCGCGCTGGTAATTGAAAACGCTAGCGTTTATAATAACAACATGGAATCCATCTATTATTCTCCGAGAGGATACTGGAAGGGGAAGGCCGCAATTGGTAAACTCGCAAGCGCTGCAAAGGTAACAAAGGCCACTGCGGCTAATTGGTTATCCAAACAGGCTATATGGCAAATTTATCTACCACCGCCTAAACAAATCAACTTTTCGCGCTTTGATGTCAGCGTACCTAATGAAGTTCATCAGGCTGATATACTATTTTTGCCGCATGACAACGGTTACAAATACGCGCTAACCGTAGTTGATGTTGCGAGTCGATACAAACAAGCGGAACCGTTAAAAACAAAGTCGGCAACTGAAGTAGCCGCTGCGTTTGAAAGAATTTATCGAAGAGGCCCTCTGCGCTGGCCAAATCTATTACAAGTTGATCCCGGTAGTGAATTTCGCGGCGCTGTTTTATCAACGCTGAAACATCATAGCGTCGCGGTACGACGAGGTCATACTGCGCTACATCGTGATCAGGCAATTGTTGAACGATTCAATCGGACTCTCGCTGAACGGTTATTTGGATATCAATACGCGAAGGAATTCATTCAGGAAAAACGATCTCGTGAATGGGTTGAAAGGTTGCCAGGTGTAATTGCAGCGTTAAATAACGAGATTACCCGAGCAATCAACATTAAGCCCAGCGACGCGATTAAATACGAGTATATACCCGGAAAATCAAAATAAATAGCGTTTCCAAGCCGATTCTCGGCAATGTCACCGTGAGATATCTATATGAACCAGGAGAGCTTGAAGGCGGTAAAAAAAGAGCTACTGATCCTATTTGGAGTGTTACCACACATAACATATCAACGATAACACGATCAACTGGTAGACCACCGATCTACAGACTGGATTCAACTGCTCCTCAGCGCGGATTTACACGCGAGCAACTACAAGTGATACCTGACGATACTCAATTACCCCCGCGTGGTCTTAACTAGCGCCGTTGCGTCTATTGCACTCAAGACATGTCAACCTCACATTGTTTTTGACATGACCGAGACTGTTATCGATCCTGTCCACGGTAAATTGGCGAGCGTCTTTATCCGAATAACGCCAGCGCATTACACAATTACAACTCGCGCAGTGATTATTCTGTTGTTGTCGTAACGCAATTATTAATTCGGCATCAATATCAAAACGCCGCTGTTTTTTTTTATCCTGTTGGCGGTAACCCGAGAGTTTTCTATCAATGACGCTTGCATCGATGACTCCGTCACTGGCTTCGTCACTGACTCCGTCAATAACAATTCTTCGAAGCTGATTTATCCTTCGTACTCGGGACACTGCAAGATAGACTAGATTCGACCATTCGATGCGATTATCAACCATCCAAACAATTGTGTCCGTGATGGTTAGTCCCTGCGAGGAATGTATTGTTGTTGCGTATCCTAGCGTCCACGGGGATTTATTAGCACGTAGCGCGTCCTCGACGACGCTGATATCAACGAGCACGATATCATTCAGCACGAGAATTTGTTTTTTTGTCCCTGACGCTGTCGGGCCCGGGATTTCAACTTCAATGTTCTGCTGCCGTGTGTCCGCGGGTCTATAACACAACGGCACTGGACGCGTTGGAAACTTTTCCTTATGCAACGCAAACAACTTCCGCTGAAGTGTGTCTCTGACTATCTTTCTACTCGCTACAATCAAATCGTTTGGTCTCCATGTTTCCCAGAATTCATTTAACGGCGTTTCCGGAATCACCTCGCGGATTATTTCACACTGAATTCTATCCGGCTGTAATCTGATTAATTTTTTAACCCCGCGCAGTTGTTCATCAAGTGCTCGGTAATCAGTATCGGTTTCTTCATAATAGTCCACAAAACCCTTTAACCAATCATGTGGGCCCTCGCCGACAAATGGTGGTGGTTGACCATGGTGGCCACACATGATCACCGCTGTATTCGTGAGCAGCAACCAATCAAGAAACATTTGTAAAGTATCTAACGAAACAGTACATATCTCATCCCAAATGATAACCCCAGGAATAAATTTTTCACCCATTCGATCAGGAGTCCACTCACCGCCGCTGTATCGAAAAAAGCTGTGATAAGTAACGGCGTCAACATTTCGTTGTTTTATCTCTCGCGCTAGTCTATGGGTCGGTGTAAGCACGATTATACTTGCCCGCGTACGAAATAATTCAATTGCCCGAGTCGTCTTTCCTGACCCGCCACAGCCGCTTAAATAAACTGTTTTGTGTCTACAAATTGGATCAGAACACGGTGGTGCATTAGACCATTCTGATAAATTATCACCGCGTAAGTAGTTGTTCTCAACGGTGACATCTGCTGACGGGGAATAATCGCGTCGTATTTCATTTTTAATTCTCCATGTACCCCAACTCTCGTCCGGACTAGTAAACTCGGCTACGTTTTCCTTATACGCTACGTCAACATAACACGAATCAACGGCTACTCTAACCGCGGTATCGGGGAATCTATTTATCATCGAGAATAAATTGATAGCGGCATAACCCAGCATAGACGCCCTCAAATGCGGATACGCGGGGCTGTCTCCATCGCCGTAGGTAACAACTGTACCCAACTTTGTTCCATTGGACAAGAAAGCTGTTTTGCAGTTCACGTATCTATTTTTTGCCACTGCGTCCTTGATTACGAAATCATATTCTGCGTCATCTATAATCAGCCGTGAGCAATATCGTTTGTAGTCGTGGTTTTTTCCACCTTGTGTGAACTTACCAATTATTCTTCTACCGAGATCTTTTGCCTCTCTGTTTCGTTGGTTAAATATCCTCCTGGACCATTCGATGATATATTCCTCGTCGGCATCAATGTTTTTTCTGGATTCGTCAATTATGCTATCTAGACGCTCCGGTTCTGGTAACCAGACTTCAGTCTGCGCCCGGTATGATATAATCGCGTCACTGACAATCAACGAAACTAGCATGCTACAATCAATCATATACCGTAGCAGCGCTATTGGCAACCACTTCTTTTCAGCTATGTGTCTACCGATCCAAATATAACAACAGCGATGGAGTCCTGCCGCGAATTCAAATGATACTATGCGGGCGAATCCGGTTAAATCAAAATCAGGCAGTGGTCCATTAATAGCAACACGAGTCATTTCATGACTGGGGTGTCCAAATCGTTTGAAATACTCAGCGGCGGATCCATACCCGAGAAAACTCGCTGGATAACAGGCAACCATATCAACGGAAATCATAGCGTCGCGGTTGTATTCAGTGTTCCATAGTCCACCGTGATAATATTCCAAACAACTGGATTGTACATCCGGTAGAAATTCCTTGCGCGTTGGTCTCCACGCATTTTTCCTTGCTGCAACATGAGCTACAACCGATGGAATCGTAAAACAATTTGTTAGCAGTTGTTCATCATGCTCTTCAAATTCCATGGCGGTTTTTTTCATCCTGTTGTGAAATGCTTCAGTGCGATATAATTCGCCGTTTGGTCTTACAAACTGATCAAAGGTATCCATGTCGTTTTCAGCGCTGCGAAGTAACCACACTGATACAGGGTCATTTTTACACAAGCAAGCAATAGCATCAAATAGTTTCCTCTCCGCGAGAAAACCGTCCTCTCCCAGGAATTCTTCGGGTATATACTTTACTGTTCTATCCCGTGGAAATATTGTGATCGCGGGCGTCCATGCGTGTTCGTTATGATCAATAATTTTGATTGGGGCTCCCTTCGATTTATACTTTGATTCGTATAATACTTCACCGGTTATCGTTGTAACGGTTATTGGAAATCTCAACGACGTTTCTAATCTCGCTATGTCGCTGATGGTCGCTCCACGCTCTTTTACGGTTAGTTCCCACTGGTTGATTTTGCTACGTCGTAAATCAGTCAATTTGTTTCCTCGACATGCATTTGTAAAATGTTCTATTATTCGTTCTGCTACACAATTTATCCCCGTTGACTGTTTCATCGGTTTCAGTTTTCCGATATCAGGTTTCTTATTTAACGGGTATATTCCATAAACAACTGCTGTTTCAGGATACGCTCGTTCATAGTATGGTCTGTCAATTCCGGTTAACAACCCCGGCTTGGAGTCGCGGCTGACAGTGACTGTTTTCTTGTCGCTGAGAACTGGTTCAAATTTATCACGTATGATCCAATCGCCTGATTTCACCCGGACAATGAATTTTACTCTGAAGAAATACCTTTTACCGTCAAGTTGTGATATTATCGTTACTGCGCGGTTGTCGTTCATGGTAGCATCAACAACGCCATCAATTCGAAATGTTGACCAACTATGAGATGCACCATCACGTTTGAATTCATTGATACAATCGCGTATTTTATTCAACAGGGTTCTATCGTTTATTAATGCTTTTTGTGTGTCCTTGAGGACTCTATCGAGATTGAACTTAATATTTTTCCGGGGCTTAATTGCTGCTAATCTCTCGAACTCATCCATATAATTAAAACAAGTATTTAAATGAAAGAATATAGTATAATGAATCACTGTAAATGGTTGATGATTGGGTCGACAACCCCGTGCAATAAATCATGTAGAGGTGAATTCTGCGGATATCATTTACAAAGCGTTCGTAATGGTTCTCTTGGCCCCCTACCGTGCTTGGTTTGCCACGTCGGTGTAAGAGGAAAATCGCAGTTGTGTATCAATTGTGGCGGAAAGCGATACAGGGAACTAAAACGCTATTATGACAAGCGAATTAAAAACGCCGTCATTGACCCCACCGCAGACTTCGTCATCAAAACTCCTCAGGACTACATTGCAAGGTTTATAATTAAACCAAATAATAAATTAGACAAGTAGTATTATTATACAAATGGACCAAGAGTTCAGACCTCACCCTGTGTTTGTTAATTACGAGGCATCTCGCGACGGCATTGTTAGAAACCGCAGACTGAAGAAGCCGGTTGGTACCGTAAATAATCACGGATACTTGCGATTTAATGCTGGGAAAAAAATCTGTCTTATTCACAGGATGGTGTATGAAGCGTTTAACGGACTGATCAACGACGGTCTCGTTATTGATCACATTGATGGATGTCCTCAAAATAACAGACTGTGTAATCTAAGAGCTGTTACACCGAGTCAAAATTCCAAATTTGGAAAAACAGGAGGGATGAGAAAGGCAAAACCCGTAAAGTCATTTGATACAATAACGCACGAAGAAAAAATATTTCGCTCTATGAATGCGGCTGGTAAATACTTCGATATTTGTAGTAAATCAGTTCTAGATGTTGCGGAGAATATAACTAAAACAGCGATCTCAAAAAAGACGGGTCACAGAATTCGATTTTCATATATAACATCAAAGGGAGATAACTCGTTTTGTGATAGCGTCGCATGACAAGAGTTATGTCCCTTGAAGTCCAATTAATGTTGCGATTAATTAATCATTTTACGATGAAAACTAATGAAATACACGCTATTATCTAACAGCTGTATTCTTTTTTTTAATGTTTTATTTGAGTATTTGGTTTCATTTAAATGCCGTGAAACACCATTAATAAGTATTTAAGGGTTTAACGATTCAAGGGAATTCAAATTAACACACACCTTGTGACTGACGCCGCTGTATTAGTCACTTTATATATAAGATGACTCGTTATAAGCCTGGGGCTTTCGAAAGCCAATTCAACTGATCAAAACTAACCCACGCTCTTGACCCGGGCGTGTGGTTGTCTTTTGTTCACAATCATGCAACCGGGTTAATTTAATTGGGTTGCTTTTGATTGGTTGAATTGGCCGTAGAGTTCCGCCCCGTCGTTTTATGTTTGTGCTGTCTTGTGCCGTCCCATCATCCATCAATCATTTCATTGTAAATATATTCATCCATGTAGTGATGTCCCTAAACATATCTTCTGGGAGGTCTACGATGACGTTTGTCACCCTAGGCCTCCCTCCCGGAGATGTATGTTTAGGGTTCCAAGATGTGAATGTCCTTAATTAAGTATATGTGTATATGCCTGTAATCTGCCACAACACTCGAGTGGAGATTCACGGCATTGTACTGTCCATACAAAAAACGGGGTCAAAAATGACCCCAATAATTTTATTAAATTTTATTAAAATTTTTGATATTAGAAATAAGATGTTTTATAAGAATAATGAATATCGAAGACATCAATAATATATTAACTGAGATTTCAAAATTAAAAAATCAAGGAATTGAATTATCTGATGGTCTCGACAGTGAAAAAATATTATCCGATTATGAGATTATTAACGAACAGTCGAAACGGGGGCGTTTTACCCTGGCCCGCGAGTACTTTTTTATAAAACGATTACAACATACGATTAATGAGAACCTGTACCACAATGACGCAAATGCATTCATTGGACTATTCACTGCCGTTGAAATAATACGAAAAAAACTCGGACGTGTTTATGAACGACGCCGGGAGATTTCTAGCAAGATCAAAAACATTAGAAGGATTATAGACGAAAACTCCGTGGAACCCCCGATGGTACACTCGGCGGAAAATTAGAAATTGCGGATCAATTTACAATAATGGTAGGTGAATCACTTACTACTCGGCTAGCCAGAGAGCGGCTAGCAGCGCTTAAAAAGTTCATACCGTTACGAGACAGGGTCCGAGAACAACTTCAAACGCGACAACAAATGCAAACCGATTTTACTGTTGGAAGCGAACAACTCTTTGCCCCGGTAACTAAAGCGACTAAGGATGTTACAGCGGCAACTGTACCCGTTCTTGGTGCGCTTGAAAAGATAGCGGCAGAGACAAAACAAACAAAAAGGTCTTTAGAAACACTCCCTGCAAAAATAGCGGCTGCTACAACACGGATGCCACCACCACTCGCTATAACCGAACCACAAGAACCTTATGTTACAATGGCCGACGAGGAAGAATTAGGTGCTACTGCGAAAGAACCAGAAGAAGAAATACCCGAAGAAACACCCGAAGAAACATCGAAAGAAAAAAAGAAAGAGGGAAATATACCCCGTAATGTTCTTAAAAAGTCCGCAATAGATCAAATTAGAGACATCGACGACGATGAAGAATTAGTTAATTTTGTTGCTACAACATCAACTAAAAACATTCGAGATGAGTATATCAATGAAGGTTACAAGAAAAAAATAACCTCGACGGAGAACTGGGCAAGAATAGTGTATTTAGCGAGTAAACATAGAGAAGCATTACCACATCGTGGTGATCCCGATTACGATAAATTCCTCGAGAAAGTTAAGAGTAGAACACCAAAAAAAGGAAAAGGATACCCTGTTGGTAAAGAATCCTACGGCGTTACCTGCCCTAATAGTGTTCTCAGTGATATATCACGGCTGGAAGTACTAATTGGAGGAAAACGAGCCGGAAATAACTCTACGGAAATAATCAATGAGGCCGCTGATATTTGCAAGCGGTTATTTGCAGGCGGTATTATGGACATTAATGCATATCGAACGCTCATAGACGAGCTCGTGGATGATTAATTGGAAAACTGGTGTTTTTAATAAGGATGATCATACACTACAACCATGATAAACCAGTACTCGTCTACGTGGTAAACTCGCGATTGCCTGTTTACCGCGCGTACTATGGAGATGGTCTCGGTAGCACCATTGCGGGGTTATTTACAAGAATGGCTCCAAAAGTAGCGCCGTTAGCCAAACAATTAGGAATGAAGGCTATTGATGTTATTCGTGATAAGGGTATTAGTGCCATTGGAGATGTTGCCGGAAGGGCGTTTTCAGCCGCGCGGGACAAACTAATGTCATTGGTGAAATTCAGGAGAAAAAAACAGAAACCACCGGTAATGCCATCAACGACAGTGATGCCTGCAAATGTCAGTAAAGTAATAAATAACGCCGTGGAAGAAAAATTAGAGTCGTTGGCGACGACTTCGCCATCCGCCGATGCGGCAACCAACGCGCTCATGAACGCGATAGCGGGGAGTGGTTTAAATTCAAAGAATTTACGACGAAAAAATCGCAATTGAAAACATCAACATGATAAATAATAGAATGTTTGCGCGTACCGCTGATCCCGCGTTTGATATGGACGCCCCAGTACGCAGGGATGATTCTGTCCGTGATTATCAATATTATTCTTATTATGCAGCGCAACCTGACCTACGATCGCGAATTGAACTTCAAGTCCAAGATACCAGTAAATATTTTTTGCCGTGTGAAGCGTTTATCGAAATCGAGGGAGAACTCGTGACAAATGCCGCCGATAATGCACCATACGCAGATGACCATCGTGTTCGAGTTGGCTTCGTCAACAACGGTATCATGGCGTTATTTGAGAGCGCCAGATATCTTATTGACGGGCGAGAAATTGAATCAATAGAACGCGAGGTTGATGTTGCAACGACGATAATTGGGTTGGCGAGATACTCGGATGATTATACAAGATCGGCGGGCCCATCTATAATGTTCGCAAAGGACTCCACCGATAACGCTGATCATATTCAGTACATTAACGTGCTGGTGGAAAGAGATACTTCAGTTCCTAATCAAGCTGAAGCAGCCAACCCAGACCGCAGAACAAGACCGGGTGCTGAGTTCAATATCATAAAAAGTACTAACGATAATTTTAATCTAGGGTTTGCAACACGAATAGGAATGTTGCAAGGACCACGCCGAAAGTTTTCATGCGCGATTCCACTCCATCACATATTTGGATTCTGCAGAAATGTTAGAAAAGTTGTCTATGGGGCTAAGCATACAATCGCGCTGACGCGAAGGGGCGATGATAACAATGCAATATGGCATGCTGCTGGCGTCGCTGCCGGTAAAGTCATTTTAACTAAAATGGCATTGTGGATGCCGGTGCTGACTCCATCAGTTACCACGGAAGCACGACTGTTAGCATTTATGGAACAGGGAGGGAAATCGTTGTTGAGTTGGCTAGCGGTAACAACTGATGCTAAAGAGGATAACGTCGCCGATACGTTTACATGGCACCTAGCATCAAAACAGGGTGTTTCAGCCCCGCGTCATATATTCATAGCGCTACAGAATAGGGAACGATTGGGTAATCAAGAACGCAGCCATATGATATTTGATCGATTAGGAGTCATGGAGGTTTCGCTGAGAATAAACGGACAACAGGAACCATCCGAGGATATACAGCTTAATTACGGTGACAACCATGTCGCACGTGTGTATCATCGATTGCTGTCATATATGGGTCGTGATCAAAACGTCGACACTGGTTTGCAAATATCACAACTTGATTTTAAAAACCTGTATCCGATTTATTACTTTTCGTTGGAACATCTTGATTTAACGAGACAATCCGTCGTTGATATACACTTCCGAGCTCGTATAGCCCCAGCTGGTGTTAATTACAGAGCGGTTGCTGTCATCCTCAGCGATAAATCAATGCTGTTGGAAGGCGTTGGTGGACGAATGAGAATCGTTGATGCGCCAGTGGAAAACATGTAATTGAAAGCATAAACGCGTTTACAATAAAATGTCGTATAGTGTCGTCAGTGTAGAGTTGACTGATGGTCAAGTCAAGAAATTACGATCAAAGTCGGCTAAACAATGTGGAACCACAATAACGCTGAAGCCGTCACAGATGGCGGGTGGTAATCATAAGATATCGTTGACGGCGCGTCAAATAAAACATTTCAATGATGCGATGAAGAATAAAAAGGGTGTTCAAATAGATTTTTCAGCCGCAGCAATTAAAAACATGGAAAAGACCGGTGGGATATTTCCGCTGTTAGCTGCGATTCCGGCATTGATTGCCGCGGCCGCACCAGCAGTGGCTAAGGCGGCGGCGTTAGGAGCCGTTGGTACCGCGGCGGGGATGGCATTGAAGAAGGCAACCGGGAAAGGCTACAAAAAAAAACGACCCGTGGCCGGAAAGGGTCTAAGACTACCGGGAACCCCGTATTCATGGTACTCGGGAAAGGGTCTAAGACTACCGGGAACCGTTTATTAACTCCAATGTCTAATTTTGATTTAATAGACGCCGCAAACGCGTTAGCGATAAAAAACTTCAGAGGTGTTTTTATGAGGGATCAATTACCGACAAAACCAAGGAATATTGAAACCGGTATAATTAACCTCGATGGGTCCTCCGGAGCGGGAACTCATTGGGTTGCATACGCGATTGATCCGCGTGCGATCGTCTATTTTGATTCATACGGGTTAGCCCCGCCAAAAGAGTTTATGCGGTATATCCGGGCGTGTTCAGCCCGGGCGTGTTCAGCCCGGGTTTTTTATTCCACGCTGCCAACACAGCAATTGAGTGACCCGCCGATATGTGGCCGTGAGGTATTGAACGTACTCGTGGCGATTTCATCATCGCGAAAACCACCTCATATGGTTGTAAACGAATATACTAGTGGGGTCGTAGAGGCCCGGCGGGTTAATTAGAAACGCTGTTTTTTTTTACAATAACGATGATTGATATCTGGGGACGACCGGTTTCGGCGCTGAAAAAGCCCACGGAAACGCCCGCCACCGATGACATAAAAAAACTAATTGAGGATGAAATCGCTGATACGTTGAACTTAACCAGTGTTGACCCAGATGAAATAGTTGTATTTCAAGACCGCCAGGGTAAATTGAAATCCAGTAATGTGTCGCTGAATGACGTTTTAATACGACAGCGTGATGCCGCCGAGGGCACTATCGCGTTGTATACCGGCGACGGACGACTCAAACCGGGTGAATCCATCTTGACAATAAATGGAAAAATAAGTACACTTGGCGACAATTATATAACCATGTCAAATTCGTTAAAGGGTTTACGTGGTGAATTTAACTTTCATGGAGAACAGTTCAGGTCGATGATAACGCACGTCAGCGAAATGCGAGACATTGTCAATAGTTTTTTTCGGGTACCCCCGACGGCAGACGAACCAAATCTTGTAATAATAAAAAATGCTATTTCGGATCTTATGGAGATGTCGGCCAATTTACCCCCGTTGCGAAAAAATGTTAACAGGATCGATGACAACTTTGATAAATTCTTTGGTAAAAAAAATACCAAGCCGGATGAGATTACAATAACTATAAATGATATCACTGCGTATGGACAGGAAATAAAAACAATCAAAACTGATGTTGCAACAAACAAAAGGAGTGTAGACGCGCATGAACGGGAAATAGAAATAATCGGCGCTAATGTTGCAACGATCATAAATAATGTAGACTCGCATGGACGGAAAATAGAAACAATCAAAACTGATGTTACAACGATCATAAATAATATGGACGCGCATACACAGGAAATAGGAACAATCAAAACTGATATTGAAGCGAACAAAAAGGGTGTGGACGCGCATACACAGGAAATAGGAACAATCAAAACTGATGTCGAAGCGAACAAAAAAAATGTAGACGCGTATTGGCGGGGAATAGGATTAATCAAAACTGATGTTGCAGCGAACAAAAAAGGTATAGACGTGCATACATATGAAATAGGAACAATCAAACTTGATGTTGCAGCAAACAAAAAAAGTATGACCGAGAATACACGGGAAATAGAAACAATCAAAACTAATGTTGCAGCGAACAAGAATAATATAGATGCGCATTGGCAGGAAGTAGGAATAATCAGAACTGATGTTGAAGCGATTAAAGACGGGCTACCGAGAGTAGCAGAGCAACTCGAAAAAATAAAAACCCCTCATGAGAACATCATCAACACAGTATAAACAATTCGGCATGGATCATTCGATTGGACTCCTACACAGAATACAGTAAATATCACCGCAACTGTTAAGGGCATTTATCGATTGACACTGATTTCAATGATGCAGTTTAATATATTATCGTCGAGTTCATCCGGGTTTAACAATACAATATCAACAATTATAGACAAGAACGCAACTGAAAAGTTTACAATTTATGCCGTTGATAGAAATCTAGCCGGGGCAAACATTACATGGTATGTGGAATTTGTAGCGAATCTAAGTAATTAAAAACACTAGTTCTTTTAAAATAAAAATGACCACCAAGGAAATTGAATCAGAGGTATCACCGACGTCACATCAATATCGATTCGATACCGCAAAAGAATTCTCCGCGAACTTGAAAACGCTTTCCGAACAATACCGTGCAAAAATAAAAAAATACCGCCGAAAAATAACCGCCATCGACGCGGTCGTGTACTCGGTGTCGGGTATAGTGGCCGGTACCGGTGTTATTTTATCCACGGTGACCACGATAGCCCCGATCGCTGTTCCAATCGCTGTCTCCGTGATGACAACAGTTGCTGGAGTCGCCAACGCAATCACTAGGAAGATATCATCGTGTTTTCAGAAAAAACTCAACGAGTATACAGTAAAACATCAAATAGTATCCGACGCGTACTCGAAATTATCCGGGTTGATCTCGTTGTCAATTGATAATTTGTTCGTATCCGATGTTGAATTCTCCACGATGGTCCAGTTGTATAGCTCCGCGATGTCAAAAATCGAGGATTTTCAACTGGAAGCCGGAACCACCTGGTTGTTGAAATTAGACACTAAAGACAACAAATAATAATAATGTCGCTGAACCCCGAAGGGTTTCAATTACTTCAGCGGATCGCGGAGAACACCACTCCGGTACAAACAAATATGATATCAATAACGTCAACGAAACCCGAATTCAGTGTGAACTTCCCGTCGCCGGTTCCAGTGAAGGAAATAGCGCTGGCAAAATTGCGAGTATATCACAGTTGGCCTAATATTCGAGCGGACGCATTTAACGGACAACAACCTAATAACTCGCTGGTTTTTGCACGGAAAAATAAACCCGATGGGACCCCAGACTGGGAGGAGGTTACAATACCAACTGGGTCATACCAAATAGAGCAAATCAATAAAGAATTTCAACGCAGAATAAAATCGATCACAGGAAAGGAATCAAAAATCGCTATTACGGTTCATGAACCGACGTTATCATCGACGATTGAAATAAGCACACCGGGGTATATGGTTGATATTTATAACAGTTCAATAAGAACCATACTAGGATGGCCTAAGAATCCACCCGCGGATTTGCACACAAATGTGCAATCGTATCATGAGATTAATCCCAGTTATCTGAATGATTTGTCTATTATAAGAAACACGTTATTACCCAGCGAGTTTATATTTCAAGACAGGAATACCATGCAATGGTTTTTTCCGTATAAGAAAACTCCTGAATTGTCAGCCAAGGTCACAGTTCGTTTAGATGATATCACTGGTGCGTTTGCCGAGATTAATCGTAATTACCAATCACAACTAGAACAGCTACGGAAAACAAAAGCACGAAAACACGTTGAGGTGTTAAATCAACTTATATCAGACATGGAATATATTAATGAGCGAATCGTTAAGACAATATCCGATAGCAGCGATGATAATAAACAAAAATTCCTAACCGGGTATAATATCACAGAAGCCGATTTACCCGATTTCAAGTTTCCAGGATACAACGCGCCAGAACTAAGAAAGTCTCTTAATGATTTTCTCAGTCCATCAACTTATATCCTCAGACACGATAACGGGGATGATGGTATGCATATTGCTCCATACAACGTAAATATCGCATCGGTGATAGCAATCAATCTAGTGTGTGATGTTATCGAAGGGAGTTACCAGGTAGATACCAATCAATCAAATCAAGCTCAACAGGGATATATCCTTTATTCATTTTCACCAACAGCCCCTCCGGGATTTTTAATCGTTGAGAATCCGATTAATCCGGTCTATATGCGATGCCATGATCGGTTTTTAACGAGAATTAATTTTAAACTCACCGATCAGTCAAATAACCTAATTGATCTACAGGAGGAGGAGTTAGTGATCACTCTGTTTGTAAGATCATTGTAAATAACTTCTTAGCAGCAGAGGGGGCGATGACATCGACGCGGTCGTCGATGTGCTTACCGGACGCTGACGACGCTGGGGATCGGCGCGCAGAAGGTGTTAATTAAACCAAATGACGTCACCATCGTGTAGGATGGACCGACGTCGTTTTTTTTTTACCAGGCGCTGACGACACTAGATCGTTGAGTGCAGAAAGTAATAATTAAGCAAAATAACGATCGGACAAAATGTCCGATTCGCCCCCTCTGCTGCTCCTCAGTCTTCAAATTTGCAGGATTTTGGTTGCTTTATCTTGTTTCTTTACCACGTAATGGATCTACAAATTCAAGTAAACATTTCAAATATGCACCGAATATAATGCACACTTGTAATTTACAAGATTAAGAAATCTGTACAATATATATGCAGATTTGTGAAAGTGAGTTTATATATATACCCTGGATGGAAAGATCTTCTGTTGACACTTCTCACTAAGTGCCACCTGGTCTGTAATATTCCGTAATCAACACGTGTATTTCCTTTCTCACACCTTAGTTTGTCTAGCTATAGTTTACAGTAGTTTTCTTCCTGTTGAAAGTTCGTGTACAGCAAGAGTCCAGGCTAATCAGCGTTAGAATGTATCATGTGACCAACAGTTATGTTCATCAGAACGAATGCTACTGTATATTCCTTAATTGACCTTGGTTTAGGGTTACAATTGCCGTTAATAAGATTGTTACCTTGACATTTTAAAAGTTATATTAGGGTTCGGGTGCTCTGACGTAGTGAATCTATATAATTATAACGATCATACCTGATGAAGTGCCCGAAGCAACTTAAATGCTGACATCCCAGTACAGAGTAGTGTTAAATGGTGTGTCCAATCAACATCAAAATGTACCATGTGGCCAACAGTGCTGTTTCCGATAACTTATTCTCCAACGTTTCTGGTTTTTCAGTCAGGGTTAAGGTTAGGTTTAGGTTGCTGTGAAGCAATACCATCTTGTGCTTACTATCATACCCCATGAAAATGTTGACAACGATTAATTTTGTCTCCACAGTACAGACCTGTACTAATATGCTTGTTAAATCAGCATCAGAATATGCTGATATTAAATTAATTGTGTAGTTAGTTTGTATTGGTATCATTTTAGCTATCATTACTGATGAATCCTATTTCACATTGCATAGCATATTAATCTTCCCTCTTTTGTTGTACTTTAAGGTGTCTTTTCTATTAGTTTGAGGTTGTGCAAGGATTATTTTGCCTTATTTTTAATGGCTGAAACGAGGGCATGTGAGTGGTATAATCCGTGTCCCCATGGATGTCGAGGTTGTTGCAGTTTCCAATTGTATTGGTTGTACTTGATTGTCAGGTACCATTTTTAGTGTTCGAGATATTGTTAGTTCTTTAGTTTATTTATTATTGGTTAGGTGCAAAGTAGCAGTAAATTTAAATCATTACGATGTTACTTCATGAAGTGATTGAGGTATAGGTAATGCTGTCCTCACAATGCAGACTAGTGTTATTAAGTGTGTCAAAGCAGCATTAGAGTGTACCATGTGGCCAACAGTTCAGTTTACGAGAAATAAGTCTGCTGTATTTCCTCTTCTGTTATCACGATTAAGCGTTAGAGTTCGAATCCGAGTTATGGTTAGGGTTAGGTTGCGCGGAAGAAAGAACTTTAAATGCTAACAATCTTACCTCATGAACCGATTGGCGTAAATAAAATGTTGTCCTCACGGTACAGACTTGTGCTAATATGTTCGTCAAATCAGCATCAGAATGTACCATGTGGCGAACATTTCTCTTTATAGGAGCAAATGCTGCTGCAGTTTTCTCGTGTCATCCGAGTTTACGGTTAGCGTTATGGTTCGTGTCAGGGATTGGGTTAGGGTTAGGCTGCAATGAAACAGTAAATGTAAATGATGATAAGGATCTTACCTCGTGATGTCATTGACACTTATTTAAGGCAGTCCTCACAGTACATACTAGTTCTGACAAGTTTGTCATCTCAGCAGCAGCATGTACCATGTGGTTAACATTTATAACCGTAAATAAATGCTGCTTTATTTGTTCTATGTGATCTGGCTTTAAGGTTAGAATTGCCGTCAGGGGTAGTGTTATTTCTAAGGGTTAGGAGTTATGTTTGGGTTAGGGTACACTGAAGCAGTTGATATAACTAATAACGAGCTTAACTGATGAAGTGTTTGACGCAACTTAAATGCTGTCCTCACAGTACAGACTAGTGCTAATAGGTGTCACATCAGCAGCAGAATGTACCATGTGACCAACAGTTTTGTTTTGCAATAAATAATTCTGCTACGTTTCTCTTCTTTCATTCAGATTAAGGCCTAGAGTTGGGGTTAGGCTGCGATGCAGAAAGTACTTTCAACGTTTATTGTCTTACCGCATCAAATGTTTGACGCCGACTAATGCTGTCCCAACAGTACATACTTGTATTAATGTTTGATAAATCAGCATCAATATATGTACCATGTGGCAAGCAGTTCTGTTTATGCGGGGGAAACAACGCAACATGTCTCGTCTCATCCGGTTCTAGGGTTAGAGTTTGCGTTAAGGTTAGCAGTTAGGTTAGGGTTAGAGTACAATGAAACAATAAGCATAAATAATAAGCCTCTTGCCTCATGAAGTGATTGACGTAAATTAAATGCGGTTCCCATAGTACAGGCTAGTGCTAATAACTTTGTCGAAATAGCATCAGAATGTACCATGTGGCCAACAGTTTTGTATATGAGAAATAAAATGCTGAATTCTGCTGTATTGCTCTTCTCTCATCCGGATCAAGGGTTAGGGTTTCGATTGTCGTTTTGGTTAGGGTGCGATGAAGCAATAACATTAAATGTTACATTTTTTTCCTCCATCAAATGGCTGACGCACATTAAATGATGTCCTCACAGTACAGGCTTGTGCTAATACGTTTGTCAAATCAGCATCAGAATGTACTATGTGGCGATCATTGTTTATGGTATCAGATGCTGCTGCTGTAGTTGTATTCGTTTCAAATCAGATTTAGGAAAAGTGTAGAGGTTTTAGGGTTAGAATGCAATGAATCAGTAAATGCAAATATTGACAATAAAGTGAGTGAGACAACTTAAATGCTGTTCTCACAGTACAGAGAAGTGCTAATAAGTGAATCAAAACATCAGAATGTACCATGTGTCGAACGGTTCTGTCTACGAGGAATACTTTGGCTGAATTTCTCTTGCATTATGCGTGTTAAGGGTTAGGGTTAGAATTATAGTTTTGTTATTGGCTAGGTCGGTATGAAGCAATAACTTTAAATGCTATCCGCCTTGTCGCATGAAATTGTTGAGGCCGATTAAATGTTGTCTTGACAGTACAGGCTTGTGCAAATATGTTTGTGAAATGAGCGTCAGAATGCAGCATGTGGCGATCATTTCTGTGTATTTGTGGCAATGCTACTTTATTTGTCTTGTGTTTTCCGGGTCCAGGCTTTGAGTTACCTTTAAGATTAAAGGTTGTTTTGCGGTTAGGGTGCTGTAAAATTGTAAATATAAATGATAAGCATCTTGTCTGATTAAGTGATTAAAGCATTGGTCAAATTAGTATCAGAAATGGAATATGTGCCCAACATTTTTGGTTTCGAGATTAAATATATGCTGAGGTCTACTGCATTGCTCTTGTATCATTATGGTTAAATGGGTATGATTAGGATTCGAGTTTTGGTTAGGATTAGTGTTAATTGTAGGGAGCAATGAATTAGTAAATATAACTTATGAAAACGATCTTACCTCATAAGGCGGCTAACGCAGATTGAAGGATGTCCTCTTAGTACAGACTAGTCCTAATCTTTCTCGAATCACCGCCACACTTTACCATTGAGACATCAGTCCATTTTACGAGAACTGTTGATGTATTTCTCTTGCATTGGATGAGAGTATGCTGCAGATTTCCCATAATATTCTAACACTCGTGCTTATTTCCGTGAAAAGTTGTGTCATGTTTGTACAGGATCTCCTCCTCTAGGGCTAGAAGTAAAGACCTATCAGGTTTTCTTGGGGTTAGAGATGATGTATCTTCCTATTTCGTTGAGTTGTACAAGGTGTTCAAGATTTCTCCTAGCTTGTGAAGCATGCTCCTAGAATTTCCTTTTCTATTTACCATGCTTACCTTCAGGAAGATGTAAGTTACCGTTCATGTTGTATCATAAATTTAAGTTGCTTTGTGTCTGCGTAAATATTGTACTGGATGTACGATGTTTCCAACTCTTTCCCTGGGATGTGACTGCAGACTGTTAAAAGTTGTTTTGTTTTCCTATAATGGGAATGTATCAATTAAATTAAAGATTAATCGGTTGTCAGTTACCCACATCATGAAGTATATATGTCAGGTGATTATTTGTAGATTGGTGTTGGCACATTGAGTTTGGTTTAAGATCTTGATTTGCACAAGTTGACTCGTCTGCAGGAATACACTTCGATGCGGTTCTTTAGTTTGATCCGTTTGATTTATTGGATGGTTTCTGCATAATAATGTGCACTTCTGCCATTCTGTCCACATACATTCATCAGTACATCAAGTCTCTAGAAAAGAAACCACTGGCAAACAATATTACACCTTTGATAAATTAACTGAACTTACCAACCTCAGTCTTCAAATTTGCAGGATTTTGGTTGCTTTATCTTGTTTCTTTACCACGTAATGGATCTACAAATTCAAGTAAACATTTCAAATATGCACCGAATATAATGCACACTTGTAATTTACAAGATTAAGAAATCTGTACAATATATATGCAGATTTGTGAAAGTGAGTTTATATATATACCCTGGATGGAAAGATCTTCTGTTGACACTTCTCACTAAGTGCCACCTGGTCTGTAATATTCCGTAATCAACACGTGTATTTCCTTTCTCACACCTTAGTTTGTCTAGCTATAGTTTACAGTAGTTTTCTTCCTGTTGAAAGTTCGTGTACAGCAAGAGTCCAGGCTAATCAGCGTTAGAATGTATCATGTGACCAACAGTTATGTTCATCAGATCGAATGCTACTGTATATTCCTTAATTGACCTTGGTTTAGGGTTACAATTGCCGTTAATAAGATTGTTACCTTGACATTTTAAAAGTTATATTAGGGTTCGGGTGCTCTGACGTAGTGAATCTATATAATTATAACGATCATACCTGATGAAGTGCCCGAAGCAACTTAAATGCTGACATCCCAGTACAGAGTAGTGTTAAATGGTGTGTCCAATCAACATCAAAATGTACCATGTGGCCAACAGTGCTGTTTCCGATAACTTATTCTCCAACGTTTCTGGTTTTTCAGTCAGGGTTAAGGTTAGGTTTAGGTTGCTGTGAAGCAATACCATCTTGTGCTTACTATCATACCCCATGAAAATGTTGACAACGATTAATTTTGTCTCCACAGTACAGACCTGTACTAATATGCTTGTTAAATCAGCATCAGAATATGCTGATATTAAATTAATTGTGTAGTTAGTTTGTATTGGTATCATTTTAGCTATCATTACTGATGAATCCTATTTCACATTGCATAGCATATTAATCTTCCCTGTTTTGTTGTACTTTAAGGTGTCTTTTCTATTAGTTTGAGGTTGTGCAAGGATTATTTTGCCTTATTTTTAATGGCTGAAACGAGGGCATGTGAGTGGTATAATCCGTGTCCCCATGGATGTCGAGGTTGTTGCAGTTTCCAATTGTATTGGTTGTACTTGATTGTCAGGTACCATTTTTAGTGTTCGAGATATTGTTAGTTCTTTAGTTTATTTATTATTGGTTAGGTGCAAAGTAGCAGTAAATTTAAATCATTACGATGTTACTTCATGAAGTGATTGAGGTATAGGTAATGCTGTCCTCACAATGCAGACTAGTGTTATTAAGTGTGTCAAAGCAGCATTAGAGTGTACCATGTGGCCAATAGTTCAGTTTACGAGAAATAAGTCTGCTGTATTTCCTCTTCTGTTATCACGATTAAGCGTTAGAGTTCGAATCCGAGTTATGGTTAGGGTTAGGTTGCGCGGAAGAAAGAACTTTAAATGCTAACAATCTTACCTCATGAACCGATTGGCGTAAATAAAATGTTCTCACGGTACAGACTTGTGCTAATATGTTCGTCAAATCAGCATCAGAATGTACCATGTGGCGAACATTTCTCTTTATAGGAGCAAATGCTGCTGTAGTTTTCTCGTGTCATCCGAGTTTACGGTTAGCGTTATGGTTCGTGTCAGGGATTGGGTTAGGGTTAGGCTGCAATGAAACAGTAAATGTAAATGATGATAAGGATCTTACCTCGTGATGTCATTGACACTTATTTAAGGCAGTCCTCACAGTACATACTAGTTCTGACAAGTTTGTCATCTCAGCAGCAGCATGTACCATGTGGTTAACATTTATAACCGTAAATAAATGCTGCTTTATTTGTTCTATGTGATCTGGCTTTAAGGTTAGAATTGCCGTCAGGGTTAGTGTTATTTCTAAGGGTTAGGAGTTATGTTTGGGTTAGGGTACACTGAAGCAGTTGATATAACTAATAACGAGCTTAACTGATGAAGTGCTTGACGCAACTTAAATGCTGTCCTCACAGTACAGACTAGTGCTAATAGGTGTCACATCAGCAGCAGAATGTACCATGTGGCCAACAGTTTTGTTTTGCAATAAATAATTCTGCTACGTTTCTCTTCTTTCATTCAGATTAAGGCTTAGAGTTGGGGTTAGGCTGCGATGCAGAAAGTACTTTCAATGTTTATTGTCTTACCGCATCAAATGTTTGACGCCGACTAATGCTGTCCCAACAGTACATACTTGTATTAATGTTTGATAAATCAGCATCAATATATGTACCATGTGGCAAGCAGTTCTGTTTATGCGGGGGAAACAACGCAACATGTCTCGTCTCATCCGGTTCTAGGGTTAGAGTTTGCGATAAGGTTAGCAGTTAGGTTAGGGTTAGAGTACAATGAAACAATAAGCATAAATAATAAGCCTCTTGCCTCATGAAGTGATTGACGTAAATTAAATGCGGTTCCCATAGTACAGGCTAGTGCTAATAACTTTGTCGAAATAGCATCAGAATGTACCATGTGGCCAACAGTTTTGTATATGAGAAATAAAATGCTGAATTCTGCTGTATTGCTCTTCTCTCATCCGGATCAAGGGTTAGGGTTTCGATTGTCGTTTTGGTTAGGGTGCGATGAAGCAATAACATTAAATGTTACATTTTTTTCCTCCATCAAATGGCTGACGCACATTAAATGATGTCCTCACAGTACAGGCTTGTGCTAATACGTTTGTCAAATCAGCATCAGAATGTACTATGTGGCGATCATTGTTTATGGTATCAGATGCTGCTGCTGTAGTTGTATTCGTTTCAAATCAGATTTAGGAAAAGTGTAGAGGTTTTAGGGTTAGAATGCAATGAATCAGTAAATGCAAATATTGACAATAAAGTGAGTGAGACAACTTAAATGCTGTTCTCACAGTACAGAGAAGTGCTAATAAGTGAATCAAAACATCAGAATGTACCATGTGTCGAACGGTTCTGTCTACGAGGAATACTTTGGCTGAATTTCTCTTGCATTATGCGTGTTAAGGGTTAGGGTTAGAATTATAGTTTTGTTATTGGCTAGGTTGGTATGAAGCAATAACTTTAAATGCTATCCGCCTTGTCGCATGAAATTGTTGAGGCCGATTAAATGTTGTCTTGACAATACAGACTTGTGCAAATATGTTTGTGAAATGAGCGTCAGAATGCAGCATGTGGCGATCATTTCTGTGTATTTGTGGCAATGCTACTTTATTTGTCTTGTGTTATCCGGGTCCAGGCTTTGAGTTACCTTTAAGATTAAAGGTTGTTTTGCGGTTAGGGTGCTGTAAAATTGTAAATATAAATGATAAGCATCTTGTCTGATTAAGTGATTAAAGCATTGGTCAAATTAGTATCAGAAATGGAATATGTGCCCAACATTTTTGGTTTCGAGATTAAATATATGCTGAGGTCTACTGCATTGCTCTTGTATCATTATGGTTAAATGGGTATGATTAGGATTCGAGTTTTGGTTAGGATTAGTGTTAATTGTAGGGAGCAATGAATTAGTAAATATAACTTATGAAAACGATCTTACCTCATAAGGCGGCTAACGCAGATTGAAGGATGTCCTCTTAGTACAGACTAGTCCTAATCTTTCTCAAATCACCGCCACACTTTACCATTGAGACATCAGTCCATTTTACGAGAACTGTTGATGTATTTCTCTTGCATTGGATGAGAGTATGCTGCAGATTTCCCATAATATTCTAACACTCGTGCTTATTTCCGTGAAAAGTTGTGTCATGTTTGTACAGGATCTCCTCCTCTAGGGCTAGAAGTAAAGACCTATCAGGTTTTCTTGGGGTTAGAGATGATGTATCTTCCTATTTCGTTGAGTTGTACAAGGTGTCCAAGATTTCTCCTAGCTTGTGAAGCATGCTCCTAGAATTTCCTTTTCTATTTACCATACTTACCTTCAGGAAGATGTAAGTTACCGTTCATGTTGTATCATAAATTTAAGTTGCTTTGTGTCTGCGTAAATATTGTACTGGATGTACGATGTTTCCAACTCTTTCCCTGGGATGTGACTGCAGACTGTTAAAAGTTGTTTTGTTTTCCTATAATGGGAATGTATCAATTAAATTAAAGATTAATCGGTTGTCAGTTACCCACATCATGAAGTATATATGTCAGGTGATTATTTGTAGATTGGTGTTGGCACATTGAGTTTGGTTTAAGATCTTGATTTGCACAAGTTGACTCGTCTGCAGGAATACACTTCGATGCGGTTCTTTAGTTTGATCCGTTTGATTTATTGGATGGTTTCTGCATAATAATGTGCACTTCTGCCATTCTGTCCACATACATTCATCAGTACATCAAGTCTCTAGAAAAGAAACCACTGGCAAACAATATTACACCTTTGATAAATTAACTGAACTTACCATCCTCAGTCTTCAAATTTGCAGGATTTTGGTTGCTTTATCTTGTTTCTTTACCACGTAATGGATCTACAAATTCAAGTAAACATTTCAAATATGCACCGAATATAATGCACACTTGTAATTTACAAGATTAAGAAATCTGTACAATATATATGCAGATTTGTGAAAGTGAGTTTAGATATATACCCTGGATGGAAAGATCTTCTGTTGACACTTCTCACTAAGTGCCACCTGGTCTGTAATATTCCGTAATCAACACGTGTATTTCCTTTCTCACACCTTAGTTTGTCTAGCTATAGTTTACAGTAGTTTTCTTCCTGTTGAAAGTTCGTGTACAGCAAGAGTCCAGGCTAATCAGCGTTAGAATGTATCATGTGACCAACAGTTATGTTCATCAGAACGAATGCTACTGTATATTCCTTAATTGACCTTGGTTTAGGGTTACAATTGCCGTTAATAAGATTGTTACCTTGACATTTTAAAAGTTATGTTAGGGTTCGGGTGCCCTGACATAGTGAATCTATATAATAATAACGATCATACCTGATGAAGTGCCCGAAGCAACTTAAATGCTGACATCCCAGTACAGAATAGTGTTAAATGGTGTGTCCAATCAACATCAAAATGTACCATGTGGCCAACAGTGCTGTTTCCGATAACTTATTCTCCAACGTTTCTGGTTTTTCAGTCAGGGTTAAGGTTAGGTTTAGGTTGCTGTGAAGCAATACCATCTTGTGCTTACTATCATACCCCATGAAAATGTTGACAACGATTAATTTTGTCTCCACAGTACAGACCTGTACTAATATGCTTGTTAAATCAGCATCAGAATATGCTGATATTAAATTAATTGTGTAGTTAGTTTGTATTGGTATCATTTTAGCTATCATTACTGATGAATCCTATTTCACATTGCATAGCATATTAATCTTCCCTCTTTTGTTGTACTTTAAGGTGTCTTTTCTATTAGTTTGAGGTTGTGCAAGGATTATTTTGCCTTATTTTTAATGGCTGAAACGAGGGCATGTGAGTGGTATAATCCGTGTCCCCATGGATGTCGAGGTTGTTGCAGTTTCCAATTGTATTGGTTGTACTTGATTGTCAGGTACCATTTTTAGTGTTCGAGATATTGTTAGTTCTTTAGTTTATTTATTATTGGTTAGGTGCAAAGTAGCAGTAAATTTAAATCATTACGATGTTACTTCATGAAGTGATTGAGGTATAGGTAATGCTGTCCTCACAATGCAGACTAGTGTTATTAAGTGTGTCAAAGCAGCATTAGAGTGTACCATGTGGCCAACAGTTCAGTTTACGAGAAATAAGTCTGCTGTATTTCCTCTTCTGTTATCACGATTAAGCGTTAGAGTTCGAATCCGAGTTATGGTTAGGGTTAGGTTGCGCGGAAGAAAGAACTTTAAATGCTAACAATCTTACCTCATGAACCGATTGGCGTAAATAAAATGTTGTCCTCACGGTACAGACTTGTGCTAATATGTTCGTCAAATCAGCATCAGAATGTACCATGTGGCGAACATTTCTCTTTATAGGAGCAAATGCTGCTGCAGTTTTCTCGTGTCATCCGAGTTTACGGTTAGCGTTATGGTTCGTGTCAGGGATTGGGTTAGGGTTAGGCTGCAATGAAACAGTAAATGTAAATGATGATAAGGATCTTACCTCGTGATGTCATTGACACTTATTTAAGGCAGTCCTCACAGTACATACTAGTTCTGACAAGTTTGTCATCTCAGCAGCAGCATGTACCATGTGGTTAACATTTATAACCGTAAATAAATGCTGCTTTATTTGTTCTATGTGATCTGGCTTTAAGGTTAGAATTGCCGTCAGGGGTAGTGTTATTTCTAAGGGTTAGGAGTTATGTTTGGGTTAGGGTACACTGAAGCAGTTGATATAACTAATAACGAGCTTAACTGATGAAGTGTTTGACGCAACTTAAATGCTGTCCTCACAGTACAGACTAGTGCTAATAGGTGTCACATCAGCAGCAGAATGTACCATGTGACCAACAGTTTTGTTTTGCAATAAATAATTCTGCTACGTTTCTCTTCTTTCATTCAGATTAAGGCCTAGAGTTGGGGTTAGGCTGCGATGCAGAAAGTACTTTCAACGTTTATTGTCTTACCGCATCAAATGTTTGACGCCGACTAATGCTGTCCCAACAGTACATACTTGTATTAATGTTTGATAAATCAGCATCAATATATGTACCATGTGGCAAGCAGTTCTGTTTATGCGGGGGAAACAACGCAACATGTCTCGTCTCATCCGGTTCTAGGGTTAGAGTTTGCGTTAAGGTTAGCAGTTAGGTTAGGGTTAGAGTACAATGAAACAATAAGCATAAATAATAAGCCTCTTGCCTCATGAAGTGATTGACGTAAATTAAATGCGGTTCCCATAGTACAGGCTAGTGCTAATAACTTTGTCGAAATAGCATCAGAATGTACCATGTGGCCAACAGTTTTGTATATGAGAAATAAAATGCTGAATTCTGCTGTATTGCTCTTCTCTCATCCGGATCAAGGGTTAGGGTTTCGATTGTCGTTTTGGTTAGGGTGCGATGAAGCAATAACATTAAATGTTACATTTTTTTCCTCCATCAAATGGCTGACGCACATTAAATGATGTCCTCACAGTACAGGCTTGTGCTAATACGTTTGTCAAATCAGCATCAGAATGTACTATGTGGCGATCATTGTTTATGGTATCAGATGCTGCTGCTGTAGTTGTATTCGTTTCAAATCAGATTTAGGAAAAGTGTAGAGGTTTTAGGGTTAGAATGCAATGAATCAGTAAATGCAAATATTGACAATAAAGTGAGTGAGACAACTTAAATGCTGTTCTCACAGTACAGAGAAGTGCTAATAAGTGAATCAAAACATCAGAATGTACCATGTGTCGAACGGTTCTGTCTACGAGGAATACTTTGGCTGAATTTCTCTTGCATTATGCGTGTTAAGGGTTAGGGTTAGAATTATAGTTTTGTTATTGGCTAGGTCGGTATGAAGCAATAACTTTAAATGCTATCCGCCTTGTCGCATGAAATTGTTGAGGCCGATTAAATGTTGTCTTGACAGTACAGGCTTGTGCAAATATGTTTGTGAAATGAGCGTCAGAATGCAGCATGTGGCGATCATTTCTGTGTATTTGTGGCAATGCTACTTTATTTGTCTTGTGTTTTCCGGGTCCAGGCTTTGAGTTACCTTTAAGATTAAAGGTTGTTTTGCGGTTAGGGTGCTGTAAAATTGTAAATATAAATGATAAGCATCTTGTCTGATTAAGTGATTAAAGCATTGGTCAAATTAGTATCAGAAATGGAATATGTGCCCAACATTTTTGGTTTCGAGATTAAATATATGCTGAGGTCTACTGCATTGCTCTTGTATCATTATGGTTAAATGGGTATGATTAGGATTCGAGTTTTGGTTAGGATTAGTGTTAATTGTAGGGAGCAATGAATTAGTAAATATAACTTATGAAAACGATCTTACCTCATAAGGCGGCTAACGCAGATTGAAGGATGTCCTCTTAGTACAGACTAGTCCTAATCTTTCTCGAATCACCGCCACACTTTACCATTGAGACATCAGTCCATTTTACGAGAACTGTTGATGTATTTCTCTTGCATTGGATGAGAGTATGCTGCAGATTTCCCATAATATTCTAACACTCGTGCTTATTTCCGTGAAAAGTTGTGTCATGTTTGTACAGGATCTCCTCCTCTAGGGCTAGAAGTAAAGACCTATCAGGTTTTCTTGGGGTTAGAGATGATGTATCTTCCTATTTCGTTGAGTTGTACAAGGTGTTCAAGATTTCTCCTAGCTTGTGAAGCATGCTCCTAGAATTTCCTTTTCTATTTACCATGCTTACCTTCAGGAAGATGTAAGTTACCGTTCATGTTGTATCATAAATTTAAGTTGCTTTGTGTCTGCGTAAATATTGTACTGGATGTACGATGTTTCCAACTCTTTCCCTGGGATGTGACTGCAGACTGTTAAAAGTTGTTTTGTTTTCCTATAATGGGAATGTATCAATTAAATTAAAGATTAATCGGTTGTCAGTTACCCACATCATGAAGTATATATGTCAGGTGATTATTTGTAGATTGGTGTTGGCACATTGAGTTTGGTTTAAGATCTTGATTTGCACAAGTTGACTCGTCTGCAGGAATACACTTCGATGCGGTTCTTTAGTTTGATCCGTTTGATTTATTGGATGGTTTCTGCATAATAATGTGCACTTCTGCCATTCTGTCCACATACATTCATCAGTACATCAAGTCTCTAGAAAAGAAACCACTGGCAAACAATATTACACCTTTGATAAATTAACTGAACTTACCAACCTCAGTCTTCAAATTTGCAGGATTTTGGTTGCTTTATCTTGTTTCTTTACCACGTAATGGATCTACAAATTCAAGTAAACATTTCAAATATGCACCGAATATAATGCACACTTGTAATTTACAAGATTAAGAAATCTGTACAATATATATGCAGATTTGTGAAAGTGAGTTTATATATATACCCTGGATGGAAAGATCTTCTGTTGACACTTCTCACTAAGTGCCACCTGGTCTGTAATATTCCGTAATCAACACGTGTATTTCCTTTCTCACACCTTAGTTTGTCTAGCTATAGTTTACAGTAGTTTTCTTCCTGTTGAAAGTTCGTGTACAGCAAGAGTCCAGGCTAATCAGCGTTAGAATGTATCATGTGACCAACAGTTATGTTCATCAGATCGAATGCTACTGTATATTCCTTAATTGACCTTGGTTTAGGGTTACAATTGCCGTTAATAAGATTGTTACCTTGACATTTTAAAAGTTATATTAGGGTTCGGGTGCTCTGACGTAGTGAATCTATATAATTATAACGATCATACCTGATGAAGTGCCCGAAGCAACTTAAATGCTGACATCCCAGTACAGAGTAGTGTTAAATGGTGTGTCCAATCAACATCAAAATGTACCATGTGGCCAACAGTGCTGTTTCCGATAACTTATTCTCCAACGTTTCTGGTTTTTCAGTCAGGGTTAAGGTTAGGTTTAGGTTGCTGTGAAGCAATACCATCTTGTGCTTACTATCATACCCCATGAAAATGTTGACAACGATTAATTTTGTCTCCACAGTACAGACCTGTACTAATATGCTTGTTAAATCAGCATCAGAATATGCTGATATTAAATTAATTGTGTAGTTAGTTTGTATTGGTATCATTTTAGCTATCATTACTGATGAATCCTATTTCACATTGCATAGCATATTAATCTTCCCTGTTTTGTTGTACTTTAAGGTGTCTTTTCTATTAGTTTGAGGTTGTGCAAGGATTATTTTGCCTTATTTTTAATGGCTGAAACGAGGGCATGTGAGTGGTATAATCCGTGTCCCCATGGATGTCGAGGTTGTTGCAGTTTCCAATTGTATTGGTTGTACTTGATTGTCAGGTACCATTTTTAGTGTTCGAGATATTGTTAGTTCTTTAGTTTATTTATTATTGGTTAGGTGCAAAGTAGCAGTAAATTTAAATCATTACGATGTTACTTCATGAAGTGATTGAGGTATAGGTAATGCTGTCCTCACAATGCAGACTAGTGTTATTAAGTGTGTCAAAGCAGCATTAGAGTGTACCATGTGGCCAATAGTTCAGTTTACGAGAAATAAGTCTGCTGTATTTCCTCTTCTGTTATCACGATTAAGCGTTAGAGTTCGAATCCGAGTTATGGTTAGGGTTAGGTTGCGCGGAAGAAAGAACTTTAAATGCTAACAATCTTACCTCATGAACCGATTGGCGTAAATAAAATGTTCTCACGGTACAGACTTGTGCTAATATGTTCGTCAAATCAGCATCAGAATGTACCATGTGGCGAACATTTCTCTTTATAGGAGCAAATGCTGCTGTAGTTTTCTCGTGTCATCCGAGTTTACGGTTAGCGTTATGGTTCGTGTCAGGGATTGGGTTAGGGTTAGGCTGCAATGAAACAGTAAATGTAAATGATGATAAGGATCTTACCTCGTGATGTCATTGACACTTATTTAAGGCAGTCCTCACAGTACATACTAGTTCTGACAAGTTTGTCATCTCAGCAGCAGCATGTACCATGTGGTTAACATTTATAACCGTAAATAAATGCTGCTTTATTTGTTCTATGTGATCTGGCTTTAAGGTTAGAATTGCCGTCAGGGTTAGTGTTATTTCTAAGGGTTAGGAGTTATGTTTGGGTTAGGGTACACTGAAGCAGTTGATATAACTAATAACGAGCTTAACTGATGAAGTGCTTGACGCAACTTAAATGCTGTCCTCACAGTACAGACTAGTGCTAATAGGTGTCACATCAGCAGCAGAATGTACCATGTGGCCAACAGTTTTGTTTTGCAATAAATAATTCTGCTACGTTTCTCTTCTTTCATTCAGATTAAGGCTTAGAGTTGGGGTTAGGCTGCGATGCAGAAAGTACTTTCAATGTTTATTGTCTTACCGCATCAAATGTTTGACGCCGACTAATGCTGTCCCAACAGTACATACTTGTATTAATGTTTGATAAATCAGCATCAATATATGTACCATGTGGCAAGCAGTTCTGTTTATGCGGGGGAAACAACGCAACATGTCTCGTCTCATCCGGTTCTAGGGTTAGAGTTTGCGATAAGGTTAGCAGTTAGGTTAGGGTTAGAGTACAATGAAACAATAAGCATAAATAATAAGCCTCTTGCCTCATGAAGTGATTGACGTAAATTAAATGCGGTTCCCATAGTACAGGCTAGTGCTAATAACTTTGTCGAAATAGCATCAGAATGTACCATGTGGCCAACAGTTTTGTATATGAGAAATAAAATGCTGAATTCTGCTGTATTGCTCTTCTCTCATCCGGATCAAGGGTTAGGGTTTCGATTGTCGTTTTGGTTAGGGTGCGATGAAGCAATAACATTAAATGTTACATTTTTTTCCTCCATCAAATGGCTGACGCACATTAAATGATGTCCTCACAGTACAGGCTTGTGCTAATACGTTTGTCAAATCAGCATCAGAATGTACTATGTGGCGATCATTGTTTATGGTATCAGATGCTGCTGCTGTAGTTGTATTCGTTTCAAATCAGATTTAGGAAAAGTGTAGAGGTTTTAGGGTTAGAATGCAATGAATCAGTAAATGCAAATATTGACAATAAAGTGAGTGAGACAACTTAAATGCTGTTCTCACAGTACAGAGAAGTGCTAATAAGTGAATCAAAACATCAGAATGTACCATGTGTCGAACGGTTCTGTCTACGAGGAATACTTTGGCTGAATTTCTCTTGCATTATGCGTGTTAAGGGTTAGGGTTAGAATTATAGTTTTGTTATTGGCTAGGTTGGTATGAAGCAATAACTTTAAATGCTATCCGCCTTGTCGCATGAAATTGTTGAGGCCGATTAAATGTTGTCTTGACAATACAGACTTGTGCAAATATGTTTGTGAAATGAGCGTCAGAATGCAGCATGTGGCGATCATTTCTGTGTATTTGTGGCAATGCTACTTTATTTGTCTTGTGTTATCCGGGTCCAGGCTTTGAGTTACCTTTAAGATTAAAGGTTGTTTTGCGGTTAGGGTGCTGTAAAATTGTAAATATAAATGATAAGCATCTTGTCTGATTAAGTGATTAAAGCATTGGTCAAATTAGTATCAGAAATGGAATATGTGCCCAACATTTTTGGTTTCGAGATTAAATATATGCTGAGGTCTACTGCATTGCTCTTGTATCATTATGGTTAAATGGGTATGATTAGGATTCGAGTTTTGGTTAGGATTAGTGTTAATTGTAGGGAGCAATGAATTAGTAAATATAACTTATGAAAACGATCTTACCTCATAAGGCGGCTAACGCAGATTGAAGGATGTCCTCTTAGTACAGACTAGTCCTAATCTTTCTCAAATCACCGCCACACTTTACCATTGAGACATCAGTCCATTTTACGAGAACTGTTGATGTATTTCTCTTGCATTGGATGAGAGTATGCTGCAGATTTCCCATAATATTCTAACACTCGTGCTTATTTCCGTGAAAAGTTGTGTCATGTTTGTACAGGATCTCCTCCTCTAGGGCTAGAAGTAAAGACCTATCAGGTTTTCTTGGGGTTAGAGATGATGTATCTTCCTATTTCGTTGAGTTGTACAAGGTGTCCAAGATTTCTCCTAGCTTGTGAAGCATGCTCCTAGAATTTCCTTTTCTATTTACCATACTTACCTTCAGGAAGATGTAAGTTACCGTTCATGTTGTATCATAAATTTAAGTTGCTTTGTGTCTGCGTAAATATTGTACTGGATGTACGATGTTTCCAACTCTTTCCCTGGGATGTGACTGCAGACTGTTAAAAGTTGTTTTGTTTTCCTATAATGGGAATGTATCAATTAAATTAAAGATTAATCGGTTGTCAGTTACCCACATCATGAAGTATATATGTCAGGTGATTATTTGTAGATTGGTGTTGGCACATTGAGTTTGGTTTAAGATCTTGATTTGCACAAGTTGACTCGTCTGCAGGAATACACTTCGATGCGGTTCTTTAGTTTGATCCGTTTGATTTATTGGATGGTTTCTGCATAATAATGTGCACTTCTGCCATTCTGTCCACATACATTCATCAGTACATCAAGTCTCTAGAAAAGAAACCACTGGCAAACAATATTACACCTTTGATAAATTAACTGAACTTACCATCCTCAGTCTTCAAATTTGCAGGATTTTGGTTGCTTTATCTTGTTTCTTTACCACGTAATGGATCTACAAATTCAAGTAAACATTTCAAATATGCACCGAATATAATGCACACTTGTAATTTACAAGATTAAGAAATCTGTACAATATATATGCAGATTTGTGAAAGTGAGTTTAGATATATACCCTGGATGGAAAGATCTTCTGTTGACACTTCTCACTAAGTGCCACCTGGTCTGTAATATTCCGTAATCAACACGTGTATTTCCTTTCTCACACCTTAGTTTGTCTAGCTATAGTTTACAGTAGTTTTCTTCCTGTTGAAAGTTCGTGTACAGCAAGAGTCCAGGCTAATCAGCGTTAGAATGTATCATGTGACCAACAGTTATGTTCATCAGAACGAATGCTACTGTATATTCCTTAATTGACCTTGGTTTAGGGTTACAATTGCCGTTAATAAGATTGTTACCTTGACATTTTAAAAGTTATGTTAGGGTTCGGGTGCCCTGACATAGTGAATCTATATAATAATAACGATCATACCTGATGAAGTGCCCGAAGCAACTTAAATGCTGACATCCCAGTACAGAATAGTGTTAAATGGTGTGTCCAATCAACATCAAAATGTACCATGTGGCCAACAGTGCTGTTTCCGATAACTTATTCTCCAACGTTTCTGGTTTTTCAGTCAGGGTTAAGGTTAGGTTTAGGTTGCTGTGAAGCAATACCATCTTGTGCTTACTATCATACCCCATGAAAATGTTGACAACGATTAATTTTGTCTCCACAGTACAGACCTGTACTAATATGCTTGTTAAATCAGCATCAGAATATGCTGATATTAAATTAATTGTGTAGTTAGTTTGTATTGGTATCATTTTAGCTATCATTACTGATGAATCCTATTTCACATTGCATAGCATATTAATCTTCCCTCTTTTGTTGTACTTTAAGGTGTCTTTTCTATTAGTTTGAGGTTGTGCAAGGATTATTTTGCCTTATTTTTAATGGCTGAAACGAGGGCATGTGAGTGGTATAATCCGTGTCCCCATGGATGTCGAGGTTGTTGCAGTTTCCAATTGTATTGGTTGTACTTGATTGTCAGGTACCATTTTTAGTGTTCGAGATATTGTTAGTTCTTTAGTTTATTTATTATTGGTTAGGTGCAAAGTAGCAGTAAATTTAAATCATTACGATGTTACTTCATGAAGTGATTGAGGTATAGGTAATGCTGTCCTCACAATGCAGACTAGTGTTATTAAGTGTGTCAAAGCAGCATTAGAGTGTACCATGTGGCCAATAGTTCAGTTTACGAGAAATAAGTCTGCTGTATTTCCTCTTCTGTTATCACGATTAAGCGTTAGAGTTCGAATCCGAGTTATGGTTAGGGTTAGGTTGCGCGGAAGAAAGAACTTTAAATGCTAACAATCTTACCTCATGAACCGATTGGCGTAAATAAAATGTTGTCCTCACGGTACAGACTTGTGCTAATATGTTCGTCAAATCAGCATCAGAATGTACCATGTGGCGAACATTTCTCTTTATAGGAGCAAATGCTGCTGTAGTTTTCTCGTGTCATCCGAGTTTACGGTTAGCGTTATGGTTCGTGTCAGGGATTGGGTTAGGGTTAGACTGCAATGAAACAGTAACTGTAAATGATAAGGATCTTACCTCGTGATGTCATTGACACTTATTTAAGGCAGTCCTCACAGTATATACTAGTTCTGACAAGTTTGTCATCTCAGCAGCAGCATGTACCATGTGGTTAACATTTATAACCGTAAATAAATGCTGCTTTATTTGTTCTATGTGATCTGGCTTTAAGGTTAGAATTGCCGTCAGGGGTGGTGTTATTTCTAAGGGTTAGGAGTTATGTTTGGGTTAGGTACACTGAAGCAGTTGATATAACTAATAACGAGCTTAACTGATGAAGTGCTTGACGCAACTTAAATGCTGTCCTCACAGTACAGACTAGTGCTAGTAGGTGTCACATCAGCAGCAGAATGTACCATGTGGCCAACAGTTTTGTTTTGCAATAAATAATTCTGCTACGTTTCTCTTCTTTCATTCAGATTAAGGCTTAGAGTTGGGGTTAGGCTGCGATGCAGAAAGTACTTTCAATGTTTATTGTCTTACCGCATCAAATGTTTGACGCCGACTAATGCTGTCCCAACAGTACATACTTGTATTAATGTTTGATAAATCAGCATCAATATATGTACCATGTGGCAAGCAGTTCTGTTTATGCGGGGGAAACAACGCAACATGTCTCGTCTCATCCGGTTCTAGGGTTAGAGTTTGCGTTAAGGTTAGCAGTTAGGTTAGGGTTAGAGTACAATGAAACAATAAGCATAAATAATAAGCCTCTTGCCTCATGAAGTGATTGACGTAAATTAAATGCGGTTCCCATAGTACAGGCTAGTGCTAATAACTTTGTCGAAATAGCATCAGAATGTACCATGTGGCCAACAGTTTTGTATATGAGAAATAAAATGCTGAATTCTGCTGTATCTCTCTTCTCTCATCCGGATCAAGGGTTAGGGTTTCGATTGTCGTTTTGGTTAGGATGCGATGAAGCAATAACATTAAATGTTACATTTTTTTCCTCCATCAAATGGCTGACGCACATTAAATGATGTCCTCACAGTACAGGCTTGTGCTAATACGTTTGTCAAATCAGCATCAGAATGTACTATGTGGCGATCATTGTTTATGGTATCAGATGCTGCTGCTGTAGTTGTATTCGTTTCAAATCAGATTTAGGAAAAGTGTAGAGGTTTTAGGGTTAGAATGCAATGAATCAGTAAATGCAAATATTGACAATAAAGTGAGTGAGACAACTTAAATGCTGTTCTCACAGTACAGAGAAGTGCTAATAAGTGAATCAAAACATCAGAATGTACCATGTGTCGAACGGTTCTGTCTACGAGGAATACTTTGGCTGAATTTCTCTTGCATTATGCGTGTTAAGGGTTAGGGTTAGAATTATAGTTTTGTTATTGGCTAGGTTGGTATGAAGCAATAACTTTAAATGCTATCCGCCTTGTCGCATGAAATTGTTGAGGCCGATTAAATGTTGTCTTGACAATACAGACTTGTGCAAATATGTTTGTGAAATGAGCGTCAGAATGCAGCATGTGGCGATCATTTCTGTGTATTTGTGGCAATGCTACTTTATTTGTCTTGTGTTATCCGGGTCCAGGCTTTGAGTTACCTTTAAGATTAAAGGTTGTTTTGCGGTTAGGGTGCTGTAAAATTGTAAATATAAATGATAAGCATCTTGTCTGATTAAGTGATTAAAGCATTGGTCAAATTAGTATCAGAAATGGAATATGTGCCCAACATTTTTGGTTTCGAGATTAAATATATGCTGAGGTCTACTGCATTGCTCTTGTATCATTATGGTTAAATGGGTATGATTAGGATTCGAGTTTTGGTTAGGATTAGTGTTAATTGTAGGGAGCAATGAATTAGTAAATATAACTTATGAAAACGATCTTACCTCATAAGGCGGCTAACGCAGATTGAAGGATGTCCTCTTAGTACAGACTAGTCCTAATCTTTCTCAAATCACCGCCACACTTTACCATTGAGACATCAGTCCATTTTACGAGAACTGTTGATGTATTTCTCTTGCATTGGATGAGAGTATGCTGCAGATTTCCCATAATATTCTAACACTCGTGCTTATTTCCGTGAAAAGTTGTGTCATGTTTGTACAGGATCTCCTCCTCTAGGGCTAGAAGTAAAGACCTATCAGGTTTTCTTGGGGTTAGAGATGATGTATCTTCCTATTTCGTTGAGGTGTACAAGGTGTCCAAGATTTCTCCTAGCTTGTGAAGCATGCTCCTAGAATTTCCTTTTCTATTTACCATACTTACCTTCAGGAAGATGTAAGTTACCGTTCATGTTGTATCATAAATTTAAGTTGCTTTGTGTCTGCGTAAATATTGTACTGGATGTACGATGTTTCCAACTCTTTCCCTGGGATGTGACTGCAGACTGTTAAAAGTTGTTTTGTTTTCCTATAATGGGAATGTATCAATTAAATTAAAGATTAATCGGTTGTCAGTTACCCACATCATGAAGTATATATGTCAGGTGATTATTTGTAGATTGGTGTTGGCACATTGAGTTTGGTTTAAGATCTTGATTTGCACAAGTTGACTCGTCTGCAGGAATACACTTCGATGCGGTTCTTTAGTTTGATCCGTTTGATTTATTGGATGGTTTCTGCATAATAATGTGCACTTCTGCCATTCTGTCCACATACATTCATCAGTACATCAAGTCTCTAGAAAAGAAACCACTGGCAAACAATATTACACCTTTGATAAATTAACTGAACTTACCAACCTCAGTCTTCAAATTTGCAGGATTTTGGTTGCTTTATCTTGTTTCTTTACCACGTAATGGATCTACAAATTCAAGTAAACATTTCAAATATGCACCGAATATAATGCCCACTTGTAATTTACAAGATTAAGAAATCTGTACAATATATATGCAGATTTGTGAAAGTGAGTTTAGATATATACCCTGGATGGAAAGATCTTCTGTTGACACTTCTCACTAAGTGCCACCTGGTCTGTAATATTCCGTAATCAACACGTGTATTTCCTTTCTCACACCTTAGTTTGTCTAGCTATAGTTTACAGTAGTTTTCTTCCTGTTGAAAGTTCGTGTACAGCAAGAGTCCAGGCTAATCAGCGTTAGAATGTATCATGTGACCAACAGTTATGTTCATCAGAACGAATGATACTGTATATTCCTTAATTGACCTTGGTTTAGGGTTACAATTGCCGTTAATAAGATTGTTACCTTGACATTTTAAAAGTTATATTAGGGTTCGGGTGCTCTGACATAGTGAATCTATATAATAATAACGATCATACCTGATGAAGTGCCCGAAGCAACTTAAATGCTGACATCCCAGTACAGAATAGTGTTAAATGGTGTGTCCAATCAACATCAAAATGTACCATGTGGCCAACAGTGCTGTTTCCGATAACTTATTCTCCAACGTTTCTGGTTTTTCAGTCAGGGTTAAGGTTAGGTTTAGGTTGCTGTGAAGCAATACCATCTTGTGCTTACTATCATACCTCATGAAAATGTTGACAACGATTAATTTTGTCTCCACAGTACAGACCTGTACTAATATGCTTGTTAAATCAGCATCAGAATATGCTGATATTAAATTAATTGTGTAGTTAGTTTGTATTGGTATCATTTTAGCTATCATTACTGATGAATCCTATTTCACATTGCACAGCATATTAATCTTCCCTGTTTTGTTGTACTTTAAGGTGTCTTTTCTATTAGTTTGAGGTTGTGCAAGGATTATTTTGCCTTATTTTTAATGGCTGAAACGAGGGCATGTGAGTGGTATAATCCGTGTCCCCATGGATGTCGAGGTTGTTGCAGTTTCCAATTGTATTGGTTGTACTTGATTGTCAGGTACCATTTTTAGTGTTCGAGATATTGTTAGTTCTTTAGTTTATTTATTATTGGTTAGGTGCAAAGTAGCAGTAAATTTAAATCATTACGATGTTACTTCATGAAGTGATTGAGGTATAGGTAATGCTGTCCTCACAATGCAGACTAGTGTTATTAAGTGTGTCAAAGCAGCATTAGAGTGTACCATGTGGCCAATAGTTCAGTTTACGAGAAATAAGTCTGCTGTATTTCCTCTTCTGTTATCACGATTAAGCGTTAGAGTTCGAATCCGAGTTATGGTTAGGGTTAGGTTGCGCGGAAGAAAGAACTTTAAATGCTAACAATCTTACCTCATGAACCGATTGGCGTAAATAAAATGTTGTCCTCACGGTACAGACTTGTGCTAATATGTTCGTCAAATCAGCATCAGAATGTACCATGTGGCGAACATTTCTCTTTATAGGAGCAAATGCTGCTGTAGTTTTCTCGTGTCATCCGAGTTTACGGTTAGCGTTATGGTTCGTGTCAGGGATTGGGTTAGGGTTAGGCTGCAATGAAACAGTAACTGTAAATGATGATAAGGATCTTACCTCGTGATGTCATTGACACTTATTTAAGGCAGTCCTCACAGTATATACTAGTTCTGACAATTTTGTCATCTCAGCAGCAGCATGTACCATGTGGTTAACATTTATAACCGTAAATAAATGCTGCTTTATTTGTTCTATGTGATCTGGCTTTAAGGTTAGAATTGCCGTCAGGGGTAGTGTTATTTCTAAGGGTTAGGAGTTATGTTTGGGTTAGGGTACACTGAAGCAGTTGATATAACTAATAACGAGCTTAACTGATGAAGTGCTTGACGCAACTTAAATGCTGTCCTCACAGTACAGACTAGTGCTAATAGGTGTCACATCAGCAGCAGAATGTACCATGTGGCCAACAGTTTTGTTTTGCAATAAATAATTCTGCTACGTTTCTCTTCTTTCATTCAGATTAAGGCTTAGAGTTGGGGTTAGGCTGCGATGCAGAAAGTACTTTCAATGTTTATTGTCTTACCGCATCAAATGTTTGACGCCGACTAATGCTGTCCCAACAGTACATACTTGTATTAATGTTTGATAAATCAGCATCAATATATGTACCATGTGGCAAGCAGTTCTGTTTATGCGGGGGAAACAACGCAACATGTCTCGTCTCATCCGGTTCTAGGGTTAGAGTTTGCGATAAGGTTAGCAGTTAGGTTAGGGTTAGAGTACAATGAAACAATAAGCATAAATAATAAGCCTCTTGCCTCATGAAGTGATTGACGTAAATTAAATGCGGTTCCCATAGTACAGGCTAGTGCTAATAACTTTGTCGAAATAGCATCAGAATGTACCATGTGGCCAACAGTTTTGTATATGAGAAATAAAATGCTGAATTCTGCTGTATTGCTCTTCTCTCATCCGGATCAAGGGTTAGGGTTTCGATTGTCGTTTTGGTTAGGATGCGATGAAGCAATAACATTAAATGTTACATTTTTTTCCTCCATCAAATGGCTGACGCACATTAAATGATGTCCTCACAGTACAGGCTTGTGCTAATACGTTTGTCAAATCAGCATCAGAATGTACTATGTGGCGATCATTGTTTATGGTATCAGATGCTGCTGCTGTAGTTGTATTCGTTTCAAATCAGATTTAGGAAAAGTGTAGAGGTTTTAGGGTTAGAATGCAATGAATCAGTAAATGCAAATATTGACAATAAAGTGAGTGAGACAACTTAAATGCTGTTCTCACAGTACAGAGAAGTGCTAATAAGTGAATCAAAACATCAGAATGTACCATGTGTCGAACGGTTCTGTCTACGAGGAATACTTTGGCTGAATTTCTCTTGCATTATGCGTGTTAAGGGTTAGGGTTAGAATTATAGTTTTGTTATTGGCTAGGTTGGTATGAAGCAATAACTTTAAATGCTATCCGCCTTGTCGCATGAAATTGTTGAGGCCGATTAAATGTTGTCTTGACAATACAGACTTGTGCAAATATGTTTGTGAAATGAGCGTCAGAATGCAGCATGTGGCGATCATTTCTGTGTATTTGTGGCAATGCTACTTTATTTGTCTTGTGTTATCCGGGTCCAGGCTTTGAGTTACCTTTAAGATTAAAGGTTGTTTTGCGGTTAGGGTGCTGTAAAATTGTAAATATAAATGATAAGCATCTTGTCTGATTAAGTGATTAAAGCATTGGTCAAATTAGTATCAGAAATGGAATATGTGCCCAACATTTTTGGTTTCGAGATTAAATATATGCTGAGGTCTACTGCATTGCTCTTGTATCATTATGGTTAAATGGGTATGATTAGGATTCGAGTTTTGGTTAGGATTAGTGTTAATTGTAGGGAGCAATGAATTAGTAAATATAACGTATGAAAACGATCTTACCTCATAAGGCGGCTAACGCAGATTGAAGGATGTCCTCTTAGTACAGACTAGTCCTAATCTTTCTCAAATCACCGCCACACTTTACCATTGAGACATCAGTCCATTTTACGAGAACTGTTGATGTATTTCTCTTGCATTGGATGAGAGTATGCTGCAGATTTCCCATAATATTCTAACACTCGTGCTTATTTCCGTGAAAAGTTGTGTCATGTTTGTACAGGATCTCCTCCTCTAGGGCTAGAAGTAAAGACCTATCAGGTTTTCTTGGGGTTAGAGATGATGTATCTTCCTATTTCGTTGAGTTGTACAAGGTGTCCAAGATTTCTCCTAGCTTGTGAAGCATGCTCCTAGAATTTCCTTTTCTATTTACCATACTTACCTTCAGGAAGATGTAAGTTACCGTTCATGTTGTATCATAAATTTAAGTTGCTTTGTGTCTGCGTAAATATTGTACTGGATGTACGATGTTTCCAACTCTTTCCCTGGGATGTGACTGCAGACTGTTAAAAGTTGTTTTGTTTTCCTATAATGGGAATGTATCAATTAAATTAAAGATTAATCGGTTGTCAGTTACCCACATCATGAAGTATATATGTCAGGTGATTATTTGTAGATTGGTGTTGGCACATTGAGTTTGGTTTAAGATCTTGATTTGCACAAGTTGACTCGTCTGCAGGAATACACTTCGATGCGGTTCTTTAGTTTGATCCGTTTGATTTATTGGATGGTTTCTGCATAATAATGTGCACTTCTGCCATTCTGTCCACATACATTCATCAGTACATCAAGTCTCTAGAAAAGAAACCACTGGCAAACAATATTACACCTTTGATAAATTAACTGAACTTACCAACCTCAGTCTTCAAATTTGCAGGATTTTGGTTGCTTTATCTTGTTTCTTTACCACGTAATGGATCTACAAATTCAAGTAAACATTTCAAATATGCACCGAATATAATGCACACTTGTAATTTACAAGATTAAGAAATCTGGACAATATATATGCAGATTTGTGAAAGTGAGTTTATATATATATACCCTGGATGGAAAGATCTTCTGTTGACACTTCTCACTAAGTGCCACCTGGTCTGTAATATTCCGTAATCAACACGTGTATTTCCTTTCTCACACCTTAGTTTGTCTAGCTATAGTTTACAGTAGTTTTCTTCCTGTTGAAAGTTCGTGTACAGCAAGAGTCCAGGCTAATCAGCGTTAGAATGTATCATGTGACCAACAGTTATGTTCATCAGAACGAATGCTACTGTATATTCCTTAATTGACCTTGGTTTAGGGTTACAATTGCCGTTAATAAGATTGCTACCTTGACATTTTAAAAGTTATATTAGGGTTCGGGTGCTCTGACGTAGTGAATCTATATAATAATAACGATCATACCTGATGAAGTGCCCGAAGCAACTTAAATGCTGACATCCCAGTACAGAGTAGTGTTAAATGGTGTGTCCAATCAACATCAAAATGTACCATGTGGCCAACAGTGCTGTTTCCGATAACTTATTCTCCAACGTTTCTGGTTTTTCAGTCAGGGTTAAGGTTAGGTTTAGGTTGCTGTGAAGCAATACCATCTTGTGCTTACTATCATACCCCATGAAAATGTTGACAACGATTAATTTTGTCTCCACAGTACAGACCTGTACTAATATGCTTGTTAAATCAGCATCAGAATATGCTGATATTAAATTAATTGTGTAGTTAGTTTGTATTGGTATCATTTTAGCTATCATTACTGATGAATCCTATTTCACATTGCATAGCATATTAATCTTCCCTGTTTTGTTGTACTTTAAGGTGTCTTTTCTATTAGTTTGAGGTTGTGCAAGGATTATTTTGCCTTATTTTTAATGGCTGAAACGAGGGCATGTGAGTGGTATAATCCGTGTCCCCATGGATGTCGAGGTTGTTGCAGTTTCCAATTGTATTGGTTGTACTTGATTGTCAGGTACCATTTTTAGTGTTCGAGATATTGTTAGTTCTTTAGTTTATTTATTATTGGTTAGGTGCAAAGTAGCAGTAAATTTAAATCATTACGATGTTACTTCATGAAGTGATTGAGGTATAGGTAATGCTGTCCTCACAATGCAGACTAGTGTTATTAAGTGTGTCAAAGCAGCATTAGAGTGTACCATGTGGCCAATAGTTCAGTTTACGAGAAATAAGTCTGCTGTATTTCCTCTTCTGTTATCACGATTAAGCGTTAGAGTTCGAATCCGAGTTATGGTTAGGGTTAGGTTGCGCGGAAGAAAGAACTTTAAATGCTAACAATCTTACCTCATGAACCGATTGGCGTAAATAAAATGTTGTCCTCACGGTACAGACTTGTGCTAATATGTTCGTCAAATCAGCATCAGAATGTACCATGTGGCGAACATTTCTCTTTATAGGAGCAAATGCTGCTGTAGTTTTCTCGTGTCATCCGAGTTTACGGTTAGCGTTATGGTTCGTGTCAGGGATTGGGTTAGGGTTAGGCTGCAATGAAACAGTAACTGTAAATGATGATAAGGATCTTACCTCGTGATGTCATTGACACTTATTTAAGGCAGTCCTCACAGTATATACTAGTTCTGACAAGTTTGTCATCTCAGCAGCAGCATGTACCATGTGGTTAACATTTATAACCGTAAATAAATGCTGCTTTATTTGTTCTATGTGATCTGGCTTTAAGGTTAGAATTGCCGTCAGGGGTAGTGTTATTTCTAAGGGTTAGGAGTTATGTTTGGGTTAGGGTACACTGAAGCAGTTGATATAACTAATAACGAGCTTAACTGATGAAGTGCTTGACGCAACTTAAATGCTGTCCTCACAGTACAGACTAGTGCTAATAGGTGTCACATCAGCAGCAGAATGTACCATGTGGCCAACAGTTTTGTTTTGCAATAAATAATTCTGCTACGTTTCTCTTCTTTCATTCAGATTAAGGCTTAGAGTTGGGGTTAGGCTGCGATGCAGAAAGTACTTTCAATGTTTATTGTCTTACCGCATCAAATGTTTGACGCCGACTAATGCTGTCCCAACAGTACATACTTGTATTAATGTTTGATAAATCAGCATCAATATATGTACCATGTGGCAAGCAGTTCTGTTTATGCGGGGGAAACAACGCAACATGTCTCGTCTCATCCGGTTCTAGGGTTAGAGTTTGCGTTAAGGTTAGCAGTTAGGTTAGGGTTAGAGTACAATGAAACAATAAGCATAAATAATAAGCCTCTTGCCTCATGAAGTGATTGACGTAAATTAAATGCGGTTCCCATAGTACAGGCTAGTGCTAATAACTTTGTCGAAATAGCATCAGAATGTACCATGTGGCCAACAGTTTTGTATATGAGAAATAAAATGCTGAATTCTGCTGTATTGCTCTTCTCTCATCCGGATGAAGGGTTAGGGTTTCGATTGTCGTTTTGGTTAGGATGCGATGAAGCAATAACATTAAATGTTACATTTTTTTCCTCCATCAAATGGCTGACGCACATTAAATGATGTCCTCACAGTACAGGCTTGTGCTAATACGTTTGTCAAATCAGCATCAGAATGTACTATGTGGCGATCATTGTTTATGGTATCAGATGCTGCTGCTGTAGTTGTATTCGTTTCAAATCAGATTTAGGAAAAGTGTAGAGGTTTTAGGGTTAGAATGCAATGAATCAGTAAATGCAAATATTGACAATAAAGTGAGTGAGACAACTTAAATGCTGTTCTCACAGTACAGAGAAGTGCTAATAAGTGAATCAAAACATCAGAATGTACCATGTGTCGAACGGTTCTGTCTACGAGGAATACGTTGGCTGAATTTCTCTTGCATTATGCGTGTTAAGGGTTAGGGTTAGAATTATAGTTTTGTTATTGGCTAGGTTGGTATGAAGCAATAACTTTAAATGCTATCCGCCTTGTCGCATGAAATTGTTGAGGCCGATTAAATGTTGTCTTGACAATACAGACTTGTGCAAATATGTTTGTGAAATGAGCGTCAGAATGCAGCATGTGGCGATCATTTCTGTGTATTTGTGGCAATGCTACTTTATTTGTCTTGTGTTATCCGGGTCCAGGCTTTGAGTTACCTTTAAGATTAAAGGTTGTTTTGCGGTTAGGGTGCTGTAAAATTGTAAATATAAATGATAAGCATCTTGTCTGATTAAGTGATTAAAGCATTGGTCAAATTAGTATCAGAAATGGAATATGTGCCCAACATTTTTGGTTTCGAGATTAAATATATGCTGAGGTCTACTGCATTGCTCTTGTATCATTATGGTTAAATGGGTATGATTAGGATTCGAGTTTTGGTTAGGATTAGTGTTAATTGTAGGGAGCAATGAATTAGTAAATATAACTTATGAAAACGATCTTACCTCATAAGGCGGCTAACGCAGATTGAAGGATGTCCTCTTAGTACAGACTAGTCCTAATCTTTCTCAAATCACCGCCACACTTTACCATTGAGACATCAGTCCATTTTACGAGAACTGTTGATGTATTTCTCTTGCATTGGATGAGAGTATGCTGCAGATTTCCCATAATATTCTAACACTCGTGCTTATTTCCGTGAAAAGTTGTGTCATGTTTGTACAGGATCTCCTCCTCTAGGGCTAGAAGTAAAGACCTATCAGGTTTTCTTGGGGTTAGAGATGATGTATCTTCCTATTTCGTTGAGTTGTACAAGGTGTCCAAGATTTCTCCTAGCTTGTGAAGCATGCTCCTAGAATTTCCTTTTCTATTTACCATACTTACCTTCAGGAAGATGTAAGTTACCGTTCATGTTGTATCATAAATTTAAGTTGCTTTGTGTCTGCGTAAATATTGTACTGGATGTACGATGTTTCCAACTCTTTCCCTGGGATGTGACTGCAGACTGTTAAAAGTTGTTTTGTTTTCCTATAATGGGAATGTATCAATTAAATTAAAGATTAATCGGTTGTCAGTTACCCACATCATGAAGTATATATGTCAGGTGATTATTTGTAGATTGGTGTTGGCACATTGAGTTTGGTTTAAGATCTTGATTTGCACAAGTTGACTCGTCTGCAGGAATACACTTCGATGCGGTTCTTTAGTTTGATCCGTTTGATTTATTGGATGGTTTCTGCATAATAATGTGCACTTCTGCCATTCTGTCCACATACATTCATCAGTACATCAAGTCTCTAGAAAAGAAACCACTGGCAAACAATATTACACCTTTGATAAATTAACTGAACTTACCAACCTCAGTCTTCAAATTTGCAGGATTTTGGTTGCTTTATCTTGTTTCTTTACCACGTAATGGATCTACAAATTCAAGTAAACATTTCAAATATGCACCGAATATAATGCACACTTGTAATTTACAAGATTAAGAAATCTGGACAATATATATGCAGATTTGTGAAAGTGAGTTTATATATATATGCCCTGGATGGAAAGATCTTCTGTTGACACTTCTCACTAAGTGCCACCTGGTCTGTAATATTCCGTAATCAACACGTGTATTTCCTTTCTCACACCTTAGTTTGTCTAGCTATAGTTTACAGTAGTTTTCTTCCTGTTGAAAGTTCGTGTACAGCAAGAGTCCAGGCTAATCAGCGTTAGAATGTATCATGTGACCAACAGTTATGTTCATCAGAACGAATGCTACTGTATATTCCTTAATTGACCTTGGTTTAGGGTTACAATTGCCGTTAATAAGATTGTTACCTTGACATTTTAAAAGTTATATTAGGGTTCGGGTGCTCTGACGTAGTGAATCTATATAATAATAACGATCATACCTGATGAAGTGCCCGAAGCAACTTAAATGCTGACATCCCAGTACAGAGTAGTGTTAAATGGTGTGTCCAATCAACATCAAAATGTACCATGTGGCCAACAGTGCTGTTTCCGATAACTTATTCTCCAACGTTTCTGGTTTTTCAGTCAGGGTTAAGGTTAGGTTTAGGTTGCTGTGAAGCAATACCATCTTGTGCTTACTATCATACCCCATGAAAATGTTGACAACGATTAATTTTGTCTCCACAGTACAGACCTGTACTAATATGCTTGTTAAATCAGCATCAGAATATGCTGATATTAAATTAATTGTGTAATTAGTTTGTATTGGTATCATTTTAGCTATCATTACTGATGAATCCTATTTCACATTGCATAGCATATTAATCTTCCCTGTTTTGTTGTACTTTAAGGTGTCTTTTCTATTAGTTTGAGGTTGTGCAAGGATTATTTTGCCTTATTTTTAATGGCTGAAACGAGGGCATGTGAGTGGTATAATCCGTGTCCCCATGGATGTCGAGGTTGTTGCAGTTTCCAATTGTATTGGTTGTACTTGATTGTCAGGTACCATTTTTAGTGTTCGAGATATTGTTAGTTCTTTAGTTTATTTATTATTGGTTAGGTGCAAAGTAGCAGTAAATTTAAATCATTACGATGTTACTTCATGAAGTGATTGAGGTATAGGTAATGCTGTCCTCACAATGCAGACTAGTGTTATTAAGTGTGTCAAAGCAGCATTAGAGTGTACCATGTGGCCAACAGTTCAGTTTACGAGAAATAAGTCTGCTGTATTTCCTTTCCTGTTATCACGATTAAGCGTTAGAGTTCGAATCCGAGTTATGGTTAGGGTTAGGTTGCGCGGAAGAAAGAACTTTAAATGCTAACAATCTTACCTCATGAACCGATTGGCGTAAATAAAATGTTGTCCTCACGGTACAGACTTGTGCTAATATGTTCGTCAAATCAGCATCAGAATGTACCATGTGGCGAACATTTCTCTTTATAGGAGCAAATGCTGCTGTAGTTTTCTCGTGTCATCCGAGTTTACGGTTAGCGTTATGGTTCGTGTCAGGGATTGGGTTAGGGTTAGGCTGCAATGAAACAGTAAATGTAAATGATGATAAGGATCTTACCTCGTGATGTCATTGACACTTATTTAAGGCAGTCCTCACAGTACATACTAGTTCTGACAAGTTTGTCATCTCAGCAGCAGCATGTACCATGTGGTTAACATTTATAACCGTAAATAAATGCTGCTTTATTTGTTCTATGTGATCTGGCTTTAAGGTTAGAATTGCCGTCAGGGGTAGTGTTATTTCTAAGGGTTAGGAGTTATGTTTGGGTTAGGGTACACTGAAGCAGTTGATATAACTAATAACGAGCTTAACTGATGAAGTGCTTGACGCAACTTAAATGCTGTCCTCACAGTACAGACTAGTGCTAATAGGTGTCACATCAGCAGCAGAATGTACCATGTGGCCAACAGTTTTGTTTTGCAATAAATAATTCTGCTACGTTTCTCTTCTTTCATTCAGATTAAGGCTTAGAGTTGGGGTTAGGCTGCGATGCAGAAAGTACTTTCAATGTTTATTGTCTTACCGCATCAAATGTTTGACGCCGACTAATGCTGTCCCAACAGTACATACTTGTATTAATGTTTGATAAATCAGCATCAATATATGTACCATGTGGCAAGCAGTTCTGTTTATGCGGGGGAAACAACGCAACATGTCTCGTCTCATCCGGTTCTAGGGTTAGAGTTTGCGTTAAGGTTAGCAGTTAGGTTAGGGTTAGAGTACAATGAAACAATAAGCATAAATAATAAGCCTCTTGCCTCATGAAGTGATTGACGTAAATTAAATGCGGTTCCCATAGTACAGGCTAGTGCTAATAACTTTGTCGAAATAGCATCAGAATGTACCATGTGGCCAACAGTTTTGTATATGAGAAATAAAATGCTGAATTCTGCTGTATTGCTCTTCTCTCATCCGGATCAAGGGTTAGGGTTTCGATTGTCGTTTTGGTTAGGATGCGATGAAGCAATAACATTAAATGTTACATTTTTTTCCTCCATCAAATGGCTGACGCACATTAAATGATGTCCTCACAGTACAGGCTTGTGCTAATACGTTTGTCAAATCAGCATCAGAATGTACTATGTGGCGATCATTGTTTATGGTATCAGATGCTGCTGCTGTAGTTGTATTCGTTTCAAATCAGATTTAGGAAAAGTGTAGAGGTTTTAGGGTTAGAATGCAATGAATCAGTAAATGCAAATATTGACAATAAAGTGAGTGAGACAACTTAAATGCTGTTCTCACAGTACAGAGAAGTGCTAATAAGTGAATCAAAACATCAGAATGTACCATGTGTCGAACGGTTCTGTCTACGAGGAATACTTTGACTGAATTTCTCTTGCATTATGCGTGTTAAGGGTTAGGGTTAGAATTATAGTTTTGTTATTGGCTAGGTTGGTATGAAGCAATAACTTTAAATGCTATCCGCCTTGTCGCATGAAATTGTTGAGGCCGATTAAATGTTGTCTTGACAATACAGACTTGTGCAAATATGTTTGTGAAATGAGCGTCAGAATGCAGCATGTGGCGATCATTTCTGTGTATTTGTGGCAATGCTACTTTATTTGTCTTGTGTTATCCGGGTCCAGGCTTTGAGTTACCTTTAAGATTAAAGGTTGTTTTGCGGTTAGGGTGCTGTAAAATTGTAAATATAAATGATAAGCATCTTGTCTGATTAAGTGATTAAAGCATTGGTCAAATTAGTATCAGAAATGGAATATGTGCCCAACATTTTTGGTTTCGAGATTAAATATATGCTGAGGTCTACTGCATTGCTCTTGTATCATTATGGTTAAATGGGTATGATTAGGATTCGAGTTTTGGTTAGGATTAGTGTTAATTGTAGGGAGCAATGAATTAGTAAATATAACTTATGAAAACGATCTTACCTCATAAGGCGGCTAACGCAGATTGAAGGATGTCCTCTTAGTACAGACTAGTCCTAATCTTTCTCAAATCACCGCCACACTTTACCATTGAGACATCAGTCCATTTTACGAGAACTGTTGATGTATTTCTCTTGCATTGGATGAGAGTATGCTGCAGATTTCCCATAATATTCTAACACTCGTGCTTATTTCCGTGAAAAGTTGTGTCATGTTTGTACAGGATCTCCTCCTCTAGGGCTAGAAGTAAAGACCTATCAGGTTTTCTTGGGGTTAGAGATGATGTATCTTCCTATTTCGTTGAGTTGTACAAGGTGTCCAAGATTTCTCCTAGCTTGTGAAGCATGCTCCTAGAATTTCTTTTTCTATTTACCATACTTACCTTCAGGAAGATGTAAGTTACCGTTCATGTTGTATCATAAATTTAAGTTGCTTTGTGTCTGCGTAAATATTGTACTGGATGTACGATGTTTCCAACTCTTTCCCTGGGATGTGACTGCAGACTGTTAAAAGTTGTTTTGTTTTCCTATAATGGGAATGTATCAATTAAATTAAAGATTAATCGGTTGTCAGTTACCCACATCATGAAGTATATATGTCAGGTGATTATTTGTAGATTGGTGCACATTGAGTTTGGTTTAAGATCTTGATTTGCACAAGTTGACTCGTCTGCAGGAATACACTTCGATGCGGTTCTTTAGTTTGATCCGTTTGATTTATTGGATGGTTTCTGCATAATAATGTGCACTTCTGCCATTCTGTCCACATACATTCATCAGTACATCAAGTCTCTAGAAAAGAAACCACTGGCAAACAATATTACACCTTTGATAAATTAACTGAACTTACCAACCTCAGTCTTCAAATTTGCAGGATTTTGGTTGCTTTATCTTGTTTCTTTACCACGTAATGGATCTACAAATTCAAGTAAACATTTCAAATATGCACCGAATATAATGCACACTTGTAATTTACAAGATTAAGAAATCTGGACAATATATATGCAGATTTGTGAAAGTGAGTTTATATATATACCCTGGATGGAAAGATCTTCTGTTGACACTTCTCACTAAGTGCCACCTGGTCTGTAATATTCCGTAATCAACACGTGTATTTCCTTTCTCACACCTTAGTTTGTCTAGCTATAGTTTACAGTAGTTTTCTTCCTGTTGAAAGTTCGTGTACAGCAAGAGTCCAGGCTAATCAGCGTTAGAATGTATCATGTGACCAACAGTTATGTTCATCAGAACGAATGCTACTGTATATTCCTTAATTGACCTTGGTTTAGGCTTACAATTGCCGTTAATAAGATTGTTACCTTGACATTTTAAAAGTTATATTAGGGTTCGGGTGCTCTGACGTAGTGAATCTATATAATAATAACGATCATACCTGATGAAGTGCCCGAAGCAACTTAAATGCTGACATCCCAGTACAGAGTAGTGTTAAATGGTGTGTCCAATCAACATCAAAATGTACCATGTGGCCAACAGTGCTGTTTCCGATAACTTATTCTCCAACGTTTCTGGTTTTTCAGTGAGGGTTAAGGTTAGGTTTAGGTTGCTGTGAAGCAATACCATCTTGTGCTTACTATCATACCCCATGAAAATGTTGACAACGATTAATTTTGTCTCCACAGTACAGACCTGTACTAATATGCTTGTTAAATCAGCATCAGAATATGCTGATATTAAATTAATTGTGTAGTTAGTTTGTATTGGTATCATTTTAGCTATCATTACTGATGAATCCTATTTCACATTGCATAGCATATTAATCTTCCCTGTTTTGTTGTACTTTAAGGTGTCTTTTCTATTAGTTTGAGGTTGTGCAAGGATTATTTTGCCTTATTTTTAATGGCTGAAACGAGGGCATGTGAGTGGTATAATCCGTGTCCCCATGGATGTCGAGGTTGTTGCAGTTTCCAATTGTATTGGTTGTACTTGATTGTCAGGTACCATTTTTAGTGTTCGAGATATTGTTAGTTCTTTAGTTTATTTATTATTGGTTAGGTGCAAAGTAGCAGTAAATTTAAATCATTACGATGTTACTTCATGAAGTGATTGAGGTATAGGTAATGCTGTCCTCACAATGCAGACTAGTGTTATTAAGTGTGTCAAAGCAGCATTAGAGTGTACCATGTGGCCAACAGTTCAGTTTACGAGAAATAAGTCTGCTGTATTTCCTCTTCTGTTATCACGATTAAGCGTTAGAGTTCGAATCCGAGTTATGGTTAGGGTTAGGTTGCGCGGAAGAAAGAACTTTAAATGCTAACAATCTTACCTCATGAACCGATTGGCGTAAATAAAATGTTGTCCTCACGGTACAGACTTGTGCTAATATGTTCGTCAAATCAGCATCAGAATGTACCATGTGGCGAACATTTCTCTTTATAGGAGCAAATGCTGCTGTAGTTTTCTCGTGTCATCCGAGTTTACGGTTAGCGTTATGGTTCGTGTCAGGGATTGGGTTAGGGTTAGGCTGCAATGAAACAGTAAATGTAAATGATGATAAGGATCTTACCTCGTGATGTCATTGACACTTATTTAAGGCAGTCCTCACAGTACATACTAGTTCTGACAAGTTTGTCATCTCAGCAGCAGCATGTACCATGTGGTTAACATTTATAACCGTAAATAAATGCTGCTTTATTTGTTCTATGTGATCTGGCTTTAAGGTTAGAATTGCCGTCAGGGGTAGTGTTATTTCTAAGGGTTAGGAGTTATGTTTGGGTTAGGGTACACTGAAGCAGTTGATATAACTAATAACGAGCTTAACTGATGAAGTGCTTGACGCAACTTAAATGCTGTCCTCACAGTACAGACTAGTGCTAATAGGTGTCACATCAGCAGCAGAATGTACCATGTGGCCAACAGTTTTGTTTTGCAATAAATAATTCTGCTACGTTTCTCTTCTTTCATTCAGATTAAGGCTTAGAGTTGGGGTTAGGCTGCGATGCAGAAAGTACTTTCAATGTTTATTGTCTTACCGCATCAAATGTTTGACGCCGACTAATGCTGTCCCAACAGTACATACTTGTATTAATGTTTGATAAATCAGCATCAATATATGTACCATGTGGCAAGCAGTTCTGTTTATGCGGGGGAAACAACGCAACATGTCTCGTCTCATCCGGTTCTAGGGTTAGAGTTTGCGTTAAGGTTAGCAGTTAGGTTAGGGTTAGAGTACAATGAAACAATAAGCATAAATAATAAGCCTCTTGCCTCATGAAGTGATTGACGTAAATTAAATGCGGTTCCCATAGTACAGGCTAGTGCTAATAACTTTGTCGAAATAGCATCAGAATGTACCATGTGGCCAACAGTTTTGTATATGAGAAATAAAATGCTGAATTCTGCTGTATTGCTCTTCTCTCATCCGGATCAAGGGTTAGGGTTTCGATTGTCGTTTTGGTTAGGATGCGATGAAGCAATAACATTAAATGTTACATTTTTTTCCTCCATCAAATGGCTGACGCACATTAAATGATGTCCTCACAGTACAGGCTTGTGCTAATACGTTTGTCAAATCAGCATCAGAATGTACTATGTGGCGATCATTGTTTATGGTATCAGATGCTGCTGCTGTAGTTGTATTCGTTTCAAATCAGATTTAGGAAAAGTGTAGAGGTTTTAGGGTTAGAATGCAATGAATCAGTAAATGCAAATATTGACAATAAAGTGAGTGAGACAACTTAAATGCTGTTCTCACAGTACAGAGAAGTGCTAATAAGTGAATCAAAACATCAGAATGTACCATGTGTCGAACGGTTCTGTCTACGAGGAATACTTTGGCTGAATTTTTCTTGCATTATGCGTGTTAAGGGTTAGGGTTAGAATTATAGTTTTGTTATTGGCTAGGTTGGTATGAAGCAATAACTTTAAATGCTATCCGCCTTGTCGCATGAAATTGTTGAGGCCGATTAAATGTTGTCTTGACAATACAGACTTGTGCAAATATGTTTGTGAAATGAGCGTTAGAATGCAGCATGTGGCGATCATTTCTGTGTATTTGTGGCAATGCTACTTTATTTGTCTTGTGTTATCCGGGTCCAGGCTTTGAGTTACCTTTAAGATTAAAGGTTGTTTTGCGGTTAGGGTGCTGTAAAATTGTAAATATAAATGATAAGCATCTTGTCTGATTAAGTGATTAAAGCATTGGTCAAATTAGTATCAGAAATGGAATATGTGCCCAACATTTTTGGTTTCGAGATTAAATATATGCTGAGGTCTACTGCATTGCTCTTGTATCATTATGGTTAAATGGGTATGATTAGGATTCGAGTTTTGGTTAGGATTAGTGTTAATTGTAGGGAGCAATGAATTAGTAAATATAACTTATGAAAACGATCTTACCTCATAAGGCGGCTAACGCAGATTGAAGGATGTCCTCTTAGTACAGACTAGTCCTAATCTTTCTCAAATCACCGCCACACTTTACCATTGAGACATCAGTCCATTTTACGAGAACTGTTGATGTATTTCTCTTGCATTGGATGAGAGTATGCTGCAGATTTCCCATAATATTCTAACACTCGTGCTTATTTCCGTGAAAAGTTGTGTCATGTTTGTACAGGATCTCCTCCTCTAGGGCTAGAAGTAAAGACCTATCAGGTTTTCTTGGGGTTAGAGATGATGTATCTTCCTATTTCGTTGAGTTGTACAAGGTGTCCAAGATTTCTCCTAGCTTGTGAAGCATGCTCCTAGGATTTCCTTTTCTATTTACCATACTTACCTTCAGGAAGATGTAAGTTACCGTTCATGTTGTATCATAAATTTAAGTTGCTTTGTGTCTGCGTAAATATTGTACTGGATGTACGATGTTTCCAACTCTTTCCCTGGGATGTGACTGCAGACTGTTAAAAGTTGTTTTGTTTTCCTATAATGGGAATGTATCAATTAAATTAAAGATTAATCGGTTGTCAGTTACCCACATCATGAAGTATATATGTCAGGTGATTATTTGTAGATTGGTGTTGGCACATTGAGTTTGGTTTAAGATCTTGATTTGCACAAGTTGACTCGTCTGCAGGAATACACTTCGATGCGGTTCTTTAGTTTGATCCGTTTGATTTATTGGATGGTTTCTGCATAATAATGTGCACTTCTGCCATTCTGTCCACATACATTCATCAGTACATCAAGTCTCTAGAAAAGAAACCACTGGCAAACAATATTACACCTTTGATAAATTAACTGAACTTACCAACCTCAGTCTTCAAATTTGCAGGATTTTGGTTGCTTTATCTTGTTTCTTTACCACGTAATGGATCTACAAATTCAAGTAAACATTTCAAATATGCACCGAATATAATGCACACTTGTAATTTACAAGATTAAGAAATCTGGACAATATATATGCAGATTTGTGAAAGTGAGTTTATATATATACCCTGGATGGAAAGATCTTCTGTTGACACTTCTCACTAAGTGCCACCTGGTCTGTAATATTCCGTAATCAACACGTGTATTTCCTTTCTCACACCTTAGTTTGTCTAGCTATAGTTTACAGTAGTTTTCTTCCTGTTGAAAGTTCGTGTACAGCAAGAGTCCAGGCTAATCAGCGTTAGAATGTATCATGTGACCAACAGTTATGTTCATCAGAACGAATGCTACTGTATATTCCTTAATTGACCTTGGTTTAGGGTTACAATTGCCGTTAATAAGATTGTTACCTTGACATTTTAAAAGTTATATTAGGGTTCGGGTGCTCTGACGTAGTGAATCTATATAATAATAACGATCATACCTGATGAAGTGCCCGAAGCAACTTAAATGCTGACATCCCAGTACAGAGTAGTGTTAAATGGTGTGTCCAATCAACATCAAAATGTACCATGTGGCCAACAGTGCTGTTTCCGATAACTTATTCTCCAACGTTTCTGGTTTTTCAGTCAGGGTTAAGGTTAGGTTTAGGTTGCTGTGAAGCAATACCATCTTGTGCTTACTATCATACCCCATGAAAATGTTGACAACGATTAATTTTGTCTCCACAGTACAGACCTGTACTAATATGCTTGTTAAATCAGCATCAGAATATGCTGATATTAAATTAATTGTGTAGTTAGTTTGTATTGGTATCATTTTAGCTATCATTACTGATGAATCCTATTTCACATTGCATAGCATATTAATCTTCCCTGTTTTGTTGTACTTTAAGGTGTCTTTTCTATTAGTTTGAGGTTGTGCAAGGATTATTTTGCCTTATTTTTAATGGCTGAAACGAGGGCATGTGAGTGGTATAATCCGTGTCCCCATGGATGTCGAGGTTGTTGCAGTTTCCAATTGTATTGGTTGTACTTGATTGTCAGGTACCATTTTTAGTGTTCGAGATATTGTTAGTTCTTTAGTTTATTTATTATTGGTTAGGTGCAAAGTAGCAGTAAATTTAAATCATTACGATGTTACTTCATGAAGTGATTGAGGTATAGGTAATGCTGTCCTCACAATGCAGACTAGTGTTATTAAGTGTGTCAAAGCAGCATTAGAGTGTACCATGTGGCCAACAGTTCAGTTTACGAGAAATAAGTCTGCTGTATTTCCTTTTCTGTTATCACGATTAAGCGTTAGAGTTCGAATCCGAGTTATGGTTAGGGTTAGGTTGCGCGGAAGAAAGAACTTTAAATGCTAACAATCTTACCTCATGAACCGATTGGCGTAAATAAAATGTTGTCCTCACGGTACAGACTTGTGCTAATATGTTCGTCAAATCAGCATCAGAATGTACCATGTGGCGAACATTTCTCTTTATAGGAGCAAATGCTGCTGTAGTTTTCTCGTGTCATCCGAGTTTACGGTTAGCGTTATGGTTCGTGTCAGGGATTGGGTTAGGGTTAGGCTGCAATGAAACAGTAAATGTAAATGATGATAAGGATCTTACCTCGTGATGTCATTGACACTTATTTAAGGCAGTCCTCACAGTACATACTAGTTCTGACAAGTTTGTCATCTCAGCAGCAGCATGTACCATGTGGTTAACATTTATAACCGTAAATAAATGCTGCTTTATTTGTTCTATGTGATCTGGCTTTAAGGTTAGAATTGCCGTCAGGGGTAGTGTTATTTCTAAGGGTTAGGAGTTATGTTTGGGTTAGGGTACACTGAAGCAGTTGATATAACTAATAACGAGCTTAACTGATGAAGTGCTTGACGCAACTTAAATGCTGTCCTCACAGTACAGACTAGTGCTAATAGGTGTCACATCAGCAGCAGAATGTACCATGTGGCCAACAGTTTTGTTTTGCAATAAATAATTCTGCTACGTTTCTCTTCTTTCATTCAGATTAAGGCTTAGAGTTGGGGTTAGGCTGCGATGCAGAAAGTACTTTCAATGTTTATTGTCTTACCGCATCAAATGTTTGACGCCGACTAATGCTGTCCCAACAGTACATACTTGTATTAATGTTTGATAAATCAGCATCAATATATGTACCATGTGGCAAGCAGTTCTGTTTATGCGGGGGAAACAACGCAACATGTCTCGTCTCATCCGGTTCTAGGGTTAGAGTTTGCGTTAAGGTTAGCAGTTAGGTTAGGGTTAGAGTACAATGAAACAATAAGCATAAATAATAAGCCTCTTGCCTCATGAAGTGATTGACGTAAATTAAATGCGGTTCCCATAGTACAGGCTAGTGCTAATAACTTTGTCGAAATAGCATCAGAATGTACCATGTGGCCAACAGTTTTGTATATGAGAAATAAAATGCTGAATTCTGCTGTATTGCTCTTCTCTCATCCGGATCAAGGGTTAGGGTTTCGATTGTCGTTTTGGTTAGGATGCGATGAAGCAATAACATTAAATGTTACATTTTTTTCCTCCATCAAATGGCTGACGCACATTAAATGATGTCCTCACAGTACAGGCTTGTGCTAATACGTTTGTCAAATCAGCATCAGAATGTACTATGTGGCGATCATTGTTTATGGTATCAGATGCTGCTGCTGTAGTTGTATTCGTTTCAAATCAGATTTAGGAAAAGTGTAGAGGTTTTAGGGTTAGAATGCAATGAATCAGTAAATGCAAATATTGACAATAAAGTGAGTGAGACAACTTAAATGCTGTTCTCACAGTACAGAGAAGTGCTAATAAGTGAATCAAAACATCAGAATGTACCATGTGTCGAACGGTTCTGTCTACGAGGAATACTTTGGCTGAATTTCTCTTGCATTATGCGTGTTAAGGGTTAGGGTTAGAATTATAGTTTTGTTATTGGCTAGGTTGGTATGAAGCAATAACTTTAAATGCTATCCGCCTTGTCGCATGAAATTGTTGAGGCCGATTAAATGTTGTCTTGACAATACAGACTTGTGCAAATATGTTTGTGAAATGAGCGTCAGAATGCAGCATGTGGCGATCATTTCTGTGTATTTGTGGCAATGCTACTTTATTTGTCTTGTGTTATCCGGGTCCAGGCTTTGAGTTACCTTTAAGATTAAAGGTTGTTTTGCGGTTAGGGTGCTGTAAAATTGTAAATATAAATGATAAGCATCTTGTCTGATTAAGTGATTAAAGCATTGGTCAAATTAGTATCAGAAATGGAATATGTGCCCAACATTTTTGGTTTCGAGATTAAATATATGCTGAGGTCTACTGCATTGCTCTTGTATCATTATGGTTAAATGGGTATGATTAGGATTCGAGTTTTGGTTAGGATTAGTGTTAATTGTAGGGAGCAATGAATTAGTAAATATAACTTATGAAAACGATCTTACCTCATAAGGCGGCTAACGCAGATTGAAGGATGTCCTCTTAGTACAGACTAGTCCTAATCTTTCTCAAATCACCGCCACACTTTACCATTGAGACATCAGTCCATTTTACGAGAACTGTTGATGTATTTCTCTTGCATTGGATGAGAGTATGCTGCAGATTTCCCATAATATTCTAACACTCGTGCTTATTTCCGTGAAAAGTTGTGTCATGTTTGTACAGGATCTCCTCCTCTAGGGCTAGAAGTAAAGACCTATCAGGTTTTCTTGGGGTTAGAGATGATGTATCTTCCTATTTCGTTGAGTTGTACAAGGTGTCCAAGATTTCTCCTAGCTTGTGAAGCATGCTCCTAGAATTTCCTTTTCTATTTACCATACTTACCTTCAGGAAGATGTAAGTTACCGTTCATGTTGTATCATAAATTTAAGTTGCTTTGTGTCTGCGTAAATATTGTACTGGATGTACGATGTTTCCAACTCTTTCCCTGGGATGTGACTGCAGACTGTTAAAAGTTGTTTTGTTTTCCTATAATGGGAATGTATCAATTAAATTAAAGATTAATCGGTTGTCAGTTACCCACATCATGAAGTATATATGTCAGGTGATTATTTGTAGATTGGTGTTGGCACATTGAGTTTGGTTTAAGATCTTGATTTGCACAAGTTGACTCGTCTGCAGGAATACACTTCGATGCGGTTCTTTAGTTTGATCCGTTTGATTTATTGGATGGTTTCTGCATAATAATGTGCACTTCTGCCATTCTGTCCACATACATTCATCAGTACATCAAGTCTCTAGAAAAGAAACCACTGGCAAACAATATTACACCTTTGATAAATTAACTGAACTTACCAACCTCAGTCTTCAAATTTGCAGGATTTTGGTTGCTTTATCTTGTTTCTTTACCACGTAATGGATCTACAAATTCAAGTAAACATTTCAAATATGCACCGAATATAATGCACACTTGTAATTTACAAGATTAAGAAATCTGGACAATATATATGCAGATTTGTGAAAGTGAGTTTATATATATATACCCTGGATGGAAAGATCTTCTGTTGACACTTCTCACTAAGTGCCACCTGGTCTGTAATATTCCGTAATCAACACGTGTATTTCCTTTCTCACACCTTAGTTTGTCTAGCTATAGTTTACAGTAGTTTTCTTCCTGTTGAAAGTTCGTGTACAGCAAGAGTCCAGGCTAATCAGCGTTAGAATGTATCATGTGACCAACAGTTATGTTCATCAGAACGAATGCTACTGTATATTCCTTAATTGACCTTGGTTTAGGGTTACAATTGCCGTTAATAAGATTGTTACCTTGACATTTTAAAAGTTATATTAGGGTTCGGGTGCTCTGACGTAGTGAATCTATATAATAATAACGATCATACCTGATGAAGTGCCCGAAGCAACTTAAATGCTGACATCCCAGTACAGAGTAGTGTTAAATGGTGTGTCCAATCAACATCAAAATGTACCATGTGGCCAACAGTGCTGTTTCCGATAACTTATTCTCCAACGTTTCTGGTTTTTCAGTCAGGGTTAAGGTTAGGTTTAGGTTGCTGTGAAGCAATACCATCTTGTGCTTACTATCATACCCCATGAAAATGTTGACAACGATTAATTTTGTCTCCACAGTACAGACCTGTACTAATATGCTTGTTAAATCAGCATCAGAATATGCTGATATTAAATTAATTGTGTAGTTAGTTTGTATTGGTATCATTTTAGCTATCATTACTGATGAATCCTATTTCACATTGCATAGCATATTAATCTTCCCTGTTTTGTTGTACTTTAAGGTGTCTTTTCTATTAGTTTGAGGTTGTGCAAGGATTATTTTGCCTTATTTTTAATGGCTGAAACGAGGGCATGTGAGTGGTATAATCCGTGTCCCCATGGATGTCGAGGTTGTTGCAGTTTCCAATTGTATTGGTTGTACTTGATTGTCAGGTACCATTTTTAGTGTTCGAGATATTGTTAGTTCTTTAGTTTATTTATTATTGGTTAGGTGCAAAGTAGCAGTAAATTTAAATCATTACGATGTTACTTCATGAAGTGATTGAGGTATAGGTAATGCTGTCCTCACAATGCAGACTAGTGTTATTAAGTGTGTCAAAGCAGCATTAGAGTGTACCATGTGGCCAATAGTTCAGTTTACGAGAAATAAGTCTGCTGTATTTCCTCTTCTGTTATCACGATTAAGCGTTAGAGTTCGAATCCGAGTTATGGTTAGGGTTAGGTTGCGCGGAAGAAAGAACTTTAAATGCTAACAATCTTACCTCATGAACCGATTGGCGTAAATAAAATGTTGTCCTCACGGTACAGACTTGTGCTAATATGTTCGTCAAATCAGCATCAGAATGTACCATGTGGCGAACATTTCTCTTTATAGGAGCAAATGCTGCTGTAGTTTTCTCGTGTCATCCGAGTTTACGGTTAGCGTTATGGTTCGTGTCAGGGATTGGGTTAGGGTTAGGCTGCAATGAAACAGTAACTGTAAATGATGATAAGGATCTTACCTCGTGATGTCATTGACACTTATTTAAGGCAGTCCTCACAGTATATACTAGTTCTGACAAGTTTGTCATCTCAGCAGCAGCATGTACCATGTGGTTAACATTTATAACCGTAAATAAATGCTGCTTTATTTGTTCTATGTGATCTGGCTTTAAGGTTAGAATTGCCGTCAGGGGTAGTGTTATTTCTAAGGGTTAGGGGTTATGTTTGGGTTAGGGTACACTGAAGCAGTTGATATAACTAATAACGAGCTTAACTGATGAAGTGCTTGACGCAACTTAAATGCTGTCCTCACAGTACAGACTAGTGCTAATAGGTGTCACATCAGCAGCAGAATGTACCATGTGGCCAACAGTTTTGTTTTGCAATAAATAATTCTGCTACGTTTCTCTTCTTTCATTCAGATTAAGGCTTAGAGTTGGGGTTAGGCTGCGATGCAGAAAGTACTTTCAATGTTTATTGTCTTACCGCATCAAATGTTTGACGCCGACTAATGCTGTCCCAACAGTACATACTTGTATTAATGTTTGATAAATCAGCATCAATATATGTACCATGTGGCAAGCAGTTCTGTTTATGCGGGGGAAACAACGCAACATGTCTCGTCTCATCCCGTTCTAGGGTTAGAGTTTGCGTTAAGGTTAGCAGTTAGGTTAGGGTTAGAGTACAATGAAACAATAAGCATAAATAATAAGCCTCTTGCCTCATGAAGTGATTGACGTAAATTAAATGCGGTTCCCATAGTACAGGCTAGTGCTAATAACTTTGTCGAAATAGCATCAGAATGTACCATGTGGCCAACAGTTTTGTATATGAGAAATAAAATGCTGAATTCTGCTGTATTGCTCTTCTCTCATCCGGATGAAGGGTTAGGGTTTCGATTGTCGTTTTGGTTAGGATGCGATGAAGCAATAACATTAAATGTTACATTTTTTTCCTCCATCAAATGGCTGACGCACATTAAATGATGTCCTCACAGTACAGGCTTGTGCTAATACGTTTGTCAAATCAGCATCAGAATGTACTATGTGGCGATCATTGTTTATGGTATCAGATGCTGCTGCTGTAGTTGTATTCGTTTCAAATCAGATTTAGGAAAAGTGTAGAGGTTTTAGGGTTAGAATGCAATGAATCAGTAAATGCAAATATTGACAATAAAGTGAGTGAGACAACTTAAATGCTGTTCTCACAGTACAGAGAAGTGCTAATAAGTGAATCAAAACATCAGAATGTACCATGTGTCGAACGGTTCTGTCTACGAGGAATACTTTGGCTGAATTTCTCTTGCATTATGCGTGTTAAGGGTTAGGGTTAGAATTATAGTTTTGTTATTGGCTAGGTTGGTATGAAGCAATAACTTTAAATGCTATCCGCCTTGTCGCATGAAATTGTTGAGGCCGATTAAATGTTGTCTTGACAATACAGACTTGTGCAAATATGTTTGTGAAATGAGCGTCAGAATGCAGCATGTGGCGATCATTTCTGTGTATTTGTGGCAATGCTACTTTATTTGTCTTGTGTTATCCGGGTCCAGGCTTTGAGTTACCTTTAAGATTAAAGGTTGTTTTGCGGTTAGGGTGCTGTAAAATTGTAAATATAAATGATAAGCATCTTGTCTGATTAAGTGATTAAAGCATTGGTCAAATTAGTATCAGAAATGGAATATGTGCCCAACATTTTTGGTTTCGAGATTAAATATATGCTGAGGTCTACTGCATTGCTCTTGTATCATTATGGTTAAATGGGTATGATTAGGATTCGAGTTTTGGTTAGGATTAGTGTTAATTGTAGGGAGCAATGAATTAGTAAATATAACTTATGAAAACGATCTTACCTCATAAGGCGGCTAACGCAGATTGAAGGATGTCCTCTTAGTACAGACTAGTCCTAATCTTTCTCAAATCACCGCCACACTTTACCATTGAGACATCAGTCCATTTTACGAGAACTGTTGATGTATTTCTCTTGCATTGGATGAGAGTATGCTGCAGATTTCCCATAATATTCTAACACTCGTGCTTATTTCCGTGAAAAGTTGTGTCATGTTTGTACAGGATCTCCTCCTCTAGGGCTAGAAGTAAAGACCTATCAGGTTTTCTTGGGGTTAGAGATGATGTATCTTCCTATTTCGTTGAGTTGTACAAGGTGTCCAAGATTTATCCTAGCTTGTGAAGCATGCTCCTAGAATTTCCTTTTCTATTTACCATACTTACCTTCAGGAAGATGTAAGTTACCGTTCATGTTGTATCATAAATTTAAGTTGCTTTGTGTCTGCGTAAATATTGTACTGGATGTACGATGTTTCCAACTCTTTCCCTGGGATGTGACTGCAGACTGTTAAAAGTTGTTTTGTTTTCCTATAATGGGAATGTATCAATTAAATTAAAGATTAATCGGTTGTCAGTTACCCACATCATGAAGTATATATGTCAGGTGATTATTTGTAGATTGGTGTTGGCACATTGAGTTTGGTTTAAGATCTTGATTTGCACAAGTTGACTCGTCTGCAGGAATACACTTCGATGCGGTTCTTTAGTTTGATCCGTTTGATTTATTGGATGGTTTCTGCATAATAATGTGCACTTCTGCCATTCTGTCCACATACATTCATCAGTACATCAAGTCTCTAGAAAAGAAACCACTGGCAAACAATATTACACCTTTGATAAATTAACTGAACTTACCAACCTCAGTCTTCAAATTTGCAGGATTTTGGTTGCTTTATCTTGTTTCTTTACCACGTAATGGATCTACAAATTCAAGTAAACATTTCAAATATGCACCGAATATAATGCACACTTGTAATTTACAAGATTAAGAAATCTGGACAATATATATGCAGATTTGTGAAAGTGAGTTTATATATATATGCCCTGGATGGAAAGATCTTCTGTTGACACTTCTCACTAAGTGCCACCTGGTCTGTAATATTCCGTAATCAACACGTGTATTTCCTTTCTCACACCTTAGTTTGTCTAGCTATAGTTTACAGTAGTTTTCTTCCTGTTGAAAGTTCGTGTACAGCAAGAGTCCAGGCTAATCAGCGTTAGAATGTATCATGTGACCAACAGTTATGTTCATCAGAACGAATGCTACTGTATATTCCTTAATTGACCTTGGTTTAGGGTTACAATTGCCGTTAATAAGATTGTTACCTTGACATTTTAAAAGTTATATTAGGGTTCGGGTGCTCTGACGTAGTGAATCTATATAATAATAACGATCATACCTGATGAAGTGCCCGAAGCAACTTAAATGCTGACATCCCAGTACAGAGTAGTGTTAAATGGTGTGTCCAATCAACATCAAAATGTACCATGTGGCCAACAGTGCTGTTTCCGATAACTTATTCTCCAACGTTTCTGGTTTTTCAGTCAGGGTTAAGGTTAGGTTTAGGTTGCTGTGAAGCAATACCATCTTGTGCTTACTATCATACCCCATGAAAATGTTGACAACGATTAATTTTGTCTCCACAGTACAGACCTGTACTAATATGCTTGTTAAATCAGCATCAGAATATGCTGATATTAAATTAATTGTGTAATTAGTTTGTATTGGTATCATTTTAGCTATCATTACTGATGAATCCTATTTCACATTGCATAGCATATTAATCTTCCCTGTTTTGTTGTACTTTAAGGTGTCTTTTCTATTAGTTTGAGGTTGTGCAAGGATTATTTTGCCTTATTTTTAATGGCTGAAACGAGGGCATGTGAGTGGTATAATCCGTGTCCCCATGGATGTCGAGGTTGTTGCAGTTTCCAATTGTATTGGTTGTACTTGATTGTCAGGTACCATTTTTAGTGTTCGAGATATTGTTAGTTCTTTAGTTTATTTATTATTGGTTAGGTGCAAAGTAGCAGTAAATTTAAATCATTACGATGTTACTTCATGAAGTGATTGAGGTATAGGTAATGCTGTCCTCACAATGCAGACTAGTGTTATTAAGTGTGTCAAAGCAGCATTAGAGTGTACCATGTGGCCAACAGTTCAGTTTACGAGAAATAAGTCTGCTGTATTTCCTTTCCTGTTATCACGATTAAGCGTTAGAGTTCGAATCCGAGTTATGGTTAGGGTTAGGTTGCGCGGAAGAAAGAACTTTAAATGCTAACAATCTTACCTCATGAACCGATTGGCGTAAATAAAATGTTGTCCTCACGGTACAGACTTGTGCTAATATGTTCGTCAAATCAGCATCAGAATGTACCATGTGGCGAACATTTCTCTTTATAGGAGCAAATGCTGCTGTAGTTTTCTCGTGTCATCCGAGTTTACGGTTAGCGTTATGGTTCGTGTCAGGGATTGGGTTAGGGTTAGGCTGCAATGAAACAGTAAATGTAAATGATGATAAGGATCTTACCTCGTGATGTCATTGACACTTATTTAAGGCAGTCCTCACAGTACATACTAGTTCTGACAAGTTTGTCATCTCAGCAGCAGCATGTACCATGTGGTTAACATTTATAACCGTAAATAAATGCTGCTTTATTTGTTCTATGTGATCTGGCTTTAAGGTTAGAATTGCCGTCAGGGGTAGTGTTATTTCTAAGGGTTAGGAGTTATGTTTGGGTTAGGGTACACTGAAGCAGTTGATATAACTAATAACGAGCTTAACTGATGAAGTGCTTGACGCAACTTAAATGCTGTCCTCACAGTACAGACTAGTGCTAATAGGTGTCACATCAGCAGCAGAATGTACCATGTGGCCAACAGTTTTGTTTTGCAATAAATAATTCTGCTACGTTTCTCTTCTTTCATTCAGATTAAGGCTTAGAGTTGGGGTTAGGCTGCGATGCAGAAAGTACTTTCAATGTTTATTGTCTTACCGCATCAAATGTTTGACGCCGACTAATGCTGTCCCAACAGTACATACTTGTATTAATGTTTGATAAATCAGCATCAATATATGTACCATGTGGCAAGCAGTTCTGTTTATGCGGGGGAAACAACGCAACATGTCTCGTCTCATCCGGTTCTAGGGTTAGAGTTTGCGTTAAGGTTAGCAGTTAGGTTAGGGTTAGAGTACAATGAAACAATAAGCATAAATAATAAGCCTCTTGCCTCATGAAGTGATTGACGTAAATTAAATGCGGTTCCCATAGTACAGGCTAGTGCTAATAACTTTGTCGAAATAGCATCAGAATGTACCATGTGGCCAACAGTTTTGTATATGAGAAATAAAATGCTGAATTCTGCTGTATTGCTCTTCTCTCATCCGGATGAAGGGTTAGGGTTTCGATTGTCGTTTTGGTTAGGATGCGATGAAGCAATAACATTAAATGTTACATTTTTTTCCTCCATCAAATGGCTGACGCACATTAAATGATGTCCTCACAGTACAGGCTTGTGCTAATACGTTTGTCAAATCAGCATCAGAATGTACTATGTGGCGATCATTGTTTATGGTATCAGATGCTGCTGCTGTAGTTGTATTCGTTTCAAATCAGATTTAGGAAAAGTGTAGAGGTTTTAGGGTTAGAATGCAATGAATCAGTAAATGCAAATATTGACAATAAAGTGAGTGAGACAACTTAAATGCTGTTCTCACAGTACAGAGAAGTGCTAATAAGTGAATCAAAACATCAGAATGTACCATGTGTCGAACGGTTCTGTCTACGAGGAATACTTTGACTGAATTTCTCTTGCATTATGCGTGTTAAGGGTTAGGGTTAGAATTATAGTTTTGTTATTGGCTAGGTTGGTATGAAGCAATAACTTTAAATGCTATCCGCCTTGTCGCATGAAATTGTTGAGGCCGATTAAATGTTGTCTTGACAATACAGACTTGTGCAAATATGTTTGTGAAATGAGCGTCAGAATGCAGCATGTGGCGATCATTTCTGTGTATTTGTGGCAATGCTACTTTATTTGTCTTGTGTTATCCGGGTCCAGGCTTTGAGTTACCTTTAAGATTAAAGGTTGTTTTGCGGTTAGGGTGCTGTAAAATTGTAAATATAAATGATAAGCATCTTGTCTGATTAAGTGATTAAAGCATCGGTCAAATTAGTATCAGAAATGGAATATGTGCCCAACATTTTTGGTTTCGAGATTAAATATATGCTGAGGTCTACTGCATTGCTCTTGTATCATTATGGTTAAATGGGTATGATTAGGATTCGAGTTTTGGTTAGGATTAGTGTTAATTGTAGGGAGCAATGAATTAGTAAATATAACTTATGAAAACGATCTTACCTCATAAGGCGGCTAACGCAGATTGAAGGATGTCCTCTTAGTACAGACTAGTCCTAATCTTTCTCAAATCACCGCCACACTTTACCATTGAGACATCAGTCCATTTTACGAGAACTGTTGATGTATTTCTCTTGCATTGGATGAGAGTATGCTGCAGATTTCCCATAATATTCTAACACTCGTGCTTATTTCCGTGAAAAGTTGTGTCATGTTTGTACAGGATCTCCTCCTCTAGGGCTAGAAGTAAAGACCTATCAGGTTTTCTTGGGGTTAGAGATGATGTATCTTCCTATTTCGTTGAGTTGTACAAGGTGTCCAAGATTTCTCCTAGCTTGTGAAGCATGCTCCTAGAATTTCCTTTTCTATTTACCATACTTACCTTCAGGAAGATGTAAGTTACCGTTCATGTTGTATCATAAATTTAAGTTGCTTTGTGTCTGCGTAAATATTGTACTGGATGTACGATGTTTCCAACTCTTTCCCTGGGATGTGACTGCAGACTGTTAAAAGTTGTTTTGTTTTCCTATAATGGGAATGTATCAATTAAATTAAAGATTAATCGGTTGTCAGTTACCCACATCATGAAGTATATATGTCAGGTGATTATTTGTAGATTGGTGTTGGCACATTGAGTTTGGTTTAAGATCTTGATTTGCACAAGTTGACTCGTCTGCAGGAATACACTTCGATGCGGTTCTTTAGTTTGATCCGTTTGATTTATTGGATGGTTTCTGCATAATAATGTGCACTTCTGCCATTCTGTCCACATACATTCATCAGTACATCAAGTCTCTAGAAAAGAAACCACTGGCAAACAATATTACACCTTTGATAAATTAACTGAACTTACCAACCTCAGTCTTCAAATTTGCAGGATTTTGGTTGCTTTATCTTGTTTCTTTACCACGTAATGGATCTACAAATTCAAGTAAACATTTCAAATATGCACCGAATATAATGCACACTTGTAATTTACAAGATTAAGAAATCTGGACAATATATATGCAGATTTGTGAAAGTGAGTTTATATATATATGCCCTGGATGGAAAGATCTTCTGTTGACACTTCTCACTAAGTGCCACCTGGTCTGTAATATTCCGTAATCAACACGTGTATTTCCTTTCTCACACCTTAGTTTGTCTAGCTATAGTTTACAGTAGTTTTCTTCCTGTTGAAAGTTCGTGTACAGCAAGAGTCCAGGCTAATCAGCGTTAGAATGTATCATGTGACCAACAGTTATGTTCATCAGAACGAATGCTACTGTATATTCCTTAATTGACCTTGGTTTAGGGTTACAATTGCCGTTAATAAGATTGTTACCTTGACATTTTAAAAGTTATATTAGGGTTCGGGTGCTCTGACGTAGTGAATCTATATAATAATAACGATCATACCTGATGAAGTGCCCGAAGCAACTTAAATGCTGACATCCCAGTACAGAGGAGTGTTAAATGGTGTGTCCAATCAACATCAAAATGTACCATGTGGCCAACAGTGCTGTTTCCGATAACTTATTCTCCAACGTTTCTGGTTTTTCAGTCAGGGTTAAGGTTAGGTTTAGGTTGCTGTGAAGCAATACCATCTTGTGCTTACTATCATACCCCATGAAAATGTTGACAACGATTAATTTTGTCTCCACAGTACAGACCTGTACTAATATGCTTGTTAAATCAGCATCAGAATATGCTGATATTAAATTAATTGTGTAATTAGTTTGTATTGGTATCATTTTAGCTATCATTACTGATGAATCCTATTTCACATTGCATAGCATATTAATCTTCCCTGTTTTGTTGTACTTTAAGGTGTCTTTTCTATTAGTTTGAGGTTGTGCAAGGATTATTTTGCCTTATTTTTAATGGCTGAAACGAGGGCATGTGAGTGGTATAATCCGTGTCCCCATGGATGTCGAGGTTGTTGCAGTTTCCAATTGTATTGGTTGTACTTGATTGTCAGGTACCATTTTTAGTGTTCGAGATATTGTTAGTTCTTTAGTTTATTTATTATTGGTTAGGTGCAAAGTAGCAGTAAATTTAAATCATTACGATGTTACTTCATGAAGTGATTGAGGTATAGGTAATGCTGTCCTCACAATGCAGACTAGTGTTATTAAGTGTGTCAAAGCAGCATTAGAGTGTACCATGTGGCCAACAGTTCAGTTTACGAGAAATAAGTCTGCTGTATTTCCTTTCCTGTTATCACGATTAAGCGTTAGAGTTCGAATCCGAGTTATGGTTAGGGTTAGGTTGCGCGGAAGAAAGAACTTTAAATGCTAACAATCTTACCTCATGAACCGATTGGCGTAAATAAAATGTTGTCCTCACGGTACAGACTTGTGCTAATATGTTCGTCAAATCAGCATCAGAATGTACCATGTGGCGAACATTTCTCTTTATAGGAGCAAATGCTGCTGTAGTTTTCTCGTGTCATCCGAGTTTACGGTTAGCGTTATGGTTCGTGTCAGGGATTGGGTTAGGGTTAGGCTGCAATGAAACAGTAAATGTAAATGATGATAAGGATCTTACCTCGTGATGTCATTGACACTTATTTAAGGCAGTCCTCACAGTACATACTAGTTCTGACAAGTTTGTCATCTCAGCAGCAGCATGTACCATGTGGTTAACATTTATAACCGTAAATAAATGCTGCTTTATTTGTTCTATGTGATCTGGCTTTAAGGTTAGAATTGCCGTCAGGGGTAGTGTTATTTCTAAGGGTTAGGAGTTATGTTTGGGTTAGGGTACACTGAAGCAGTTGATATAACTAATAACGAGCTTAACTGATGAAGTGCTTGACGCAACTTAAATGCTGTCCTCACAGTACAGACTAGTGCTAATAGGTGTCACATCAGCAGCAGAATGTACCATGTGGCCAACAGTTTTGTTTTGCAATAAATAATTCTGCTACGTTTCTCTTCTTTCATTCAGATTAAGGCTTAGAGTTGGGGTTAGGCTGCGATGCAGAAAGTACTTTCAATGTTTATTGTCTTACCGCATCAAATGTTTGACGCCGACTAATGCTGTCCCAACAGTACATACTTGTATTAATGTTTGATAAATCAGCATCAATATATGTACCATGTGGCAAGCAGTTCTGTTTATGCGGGGGAAACAACGCAACATGTCTCGTCTCATCCGGTTCTAGGGTTAGAGTTTGCGTTAAGGTTAGCAGTTAGGTTAGGGTTAGAGTACAATGAAACAATAAGCATAAATAATAAGCCTCTTGCCTCATGAAGTGATTGACGTAAATTAAATGCGGTTCCCATAGTACAGGCTAGTGCTAATAACTTTGTCGAAATAGCATCAGAATGTACCATGTGGCCAACAGTTTTGTATATGAGAAATAAAATGCTGAATTCTGCTGTATTGCTCTTCTCTCATCCGGATGAAGGGTTAGGGTTTCGATTGTCGTTTTGGTTAGGATGCGATGAAGCAATAACATTAAATGTTACATTTTTTTCCTCCATCAAATGGCTGACGCACATTAAATGATGTCCTCACAGTACAGGCTTGTGCTAATACGTTTGTCAAATCAGCATCAGAATGTACTATGTGGCGATCATTGTTTATGGTATCAGATGCTGCTGCTGTAGTTGTATTCGTTTCAAATCAGATTTAGGAAAAGTGTAGAGGTTTTAGGGTTAGAATGCAATGAATCAGTAAATGCAAATATTGACAATAAAGTGAGTGAGACAACTTAAATGCTGTTCTCACAGTACAGAGAAGTGCTAATAAGTGAATCAAAACATCAGAATGTACCATGTGTCGAACGGTTCTGTCTACGAGGAATACTTTGACTGAATTTCTCTTGCATTATGCGTGTTAAGGGTTAGGGTTAGAATTATAGTTTTGTTATTGGCTAGGTTGGTATGAAGCAATAACTTTAAATGCTATCCGCCTTGTCGCATGAAATTGTTGAGGCCGATTAAATGTTGTCTTGACAATACAGACTTGTGCAAATATGTTTGTGAAATGAGCGTCAGAATGCAGCATGTGGCGATCATTTCTGTGTATTTGTGGCAATGCTACTTTATTTGTCTTGTGTTATCCGGGTCCAGGCTTTGAGTTACCTTTAAGATTAAAGGTTGTTTTGCGGTTAGGGTGCTGTAAAATTGTAAATATAAATGATAAGCATCTTGTCTGATTAAGTGATTAAAGCATTGGTCAAATTAGTATCAGAAATGGAATATGTGCCCAACATTTTTGGTTTCGAGATTAAATATATGCTGAGGTCTACTGCATTGCTCTTGTATCATTATGGTTAAATGGGTATGATTAGGATTCGAGTTTTGGTTAGGATTAGTGTTAATTGTAGGGAGCAATGAATTAGTAAATATAACTTATGAAAACGATCTTACCTCATAAGGCGGCTAACGCAGATTGAAGGATGTCCTCTTAGTACAGACTAGTCCTAATCTTTCTCAAATCACCGCCACACTTTACCATTGAGACATCAGTCCATTTTACGAGAACTGTTGATGTATTTCTCTTGCATTGGATGAGAGTATGCTGCAGATTTCCCATAATATTCTAACACTCGTGCTTATTTCCGTGAAAAGTTGTGTCATGTTTGTACAGGATCTCCTCCTCTAGGGCTAGAAGTAAAGACCTATCAGGTTTTCTTGGGGTTAGAGATGATGTATCTTCCTATTTCGTTGAGTTGTACAAGGTGTCCAAGATTTCTCCTAGCTTGTGAAGCATGCTCCTAGAATTTCCTTTTCTATTTACCATACTTACCTTCAGGAAGATGTAAGTTACCGTTCATGTTGTATCATAAATTTAAGTTGCTTTGTGTCTGCGTAAATATTGTACTGGATGTACGATGTTTCCAACTCTTTCCCTGGGATGTGACTGCAGACTGTTAAAAGTTGTTTTGTTTTCCTATAATGGGAATGTATCAATTAAATTAAAGATTAATCGGTTGTCAGTTACCCACATCATGAAGTATATATGTCAGGTGATTATTTGTAGATTGGTGTTGGCACATTGAGTTTGGTTTAAGATCTTGATTTGCACAAGTTGACTCGTCTGCAGGAATACACTTCGATGCGGTTCTTTAGTTTGATCCGTTTGATTTATTGGATGGTTTCTGCATAATAATGTGCACTTCTGCCATTCTGTCCACATACATTCATCAGTACATCAAGTCTCTAGAAAAGAAACCACTGGCAAACAATATTACACCTTTGATAAATTAACTGAACTTACCAACCTCAGTCTTCAAATTTGCAGGATTTTGGTTGCTTTTTCTTGTTTCTTTACCACGTAATGGATCTACAAATTCAAGTAAACATTTCAAATATGCACCGAATATAATGCACACTTGTAATTTACAAGATTAAGAAATCTGGACAATATATATGCAGATTTGTGAAAGTGAGTTTATATATATATGCCCTGGATGGAAAGATCTTCTGTTGACACTTCTCACTAAGTGCCACCTGGTCTGTAATATTCCGTAATCAACACGTGTATTTCCTTTCTCACACCTTAGTTTGTCTAGCTATAGTTTACAGTAGTTTTCTTCCTGTTGAAAGTTCGTGTACAGCAAGAGTCCAGGCTAATCAGCGTTAGAATGTATCATGTGACCAACAGTTATGTTCATCAGAACGAATGCTACTGTATATTCCTTAATTGACCTTGGTTTAGGGTTACAATTGCCGTTAATAAGATTGTTACCTTGACATTTTAAAAGTTATATTAGGGTTCGGGTGCTCTGACGTAGTGAATCTATATAATAATAACGATCATACCTGATGAAGTGCCCGAAGCAACTTAAATGCTGACATCCCAGTACAGAGTAGTGTTAAATGGTGTGTCCAATCAACATCAAAATGTACCATGTGGCCAACAGTGCTGTTTCCGATAACTTATTCTCCAACGTTTCTGGTTTTTCAGTCAGGGTTAAGGTTAGGTTTAGGTTGCTGTGAAGCAATACCATCTTGTGCTTACTATCATACCCCATGAAAATGTTGACAACGATTAATTTTGTCTCCACAGTACAGACCTGTACTAATATGCTTGTTAAATCAGCATCAGAATATGCTGATATTAAATTAATTGTGTAGTTTGTATTGGTATCATTTTAGCTATCATTACTGATGAATCCTATTTCACATTGCATAGCATATTAATCTTCCCTGTTTTGTTGTACTTTAAGGTGTCTTTTCTATTAGTTTGAGGTTGTGCAAGGATTATTTTGCCTTATTTTTAATGGCTGAAACGAGGGCATGTGAGTGGTATAATCCGTGTCCCCATGGATGTCGAGGTTGTTGCAGTTTCCAATTGTATTGGTTGTACTTGATTGTCAGGTACCATTTTTAGTGTTCGAGATATTGTTAGTTCTTTAGTTTATTTATTATTGGTTAGGTGCAAAGTAGCAGTAAATTTAAATCATTACGATGTTACTTCATGAAGTGATTGAGGTATAGGTAATGCTGTCCTCACAATGCAGACTAGTGTTATTAAGTGTGTCAAAGCAGCATTAGAGTGTACCATGTGGCCAACAGTTCAGTTTACGAGAAATAAGTCTGCTGTATTTCCTTTTCTGTTATCACGATTAAGCGTTAGAGTTCGAATCCGAGTTATGGTTAGGGTTAGGTTGCGCGGAAGAAAGAACTTTAAATGCTAACAATCTTACCTCATGAACCGATTGGCGTAAATAAAATGTTGTCCTCACGGTACAGACTTGTGCTAATATGTTCGTCAAATCAGCATCAGAATGTACCATGTGGCGAACATTTCTCTTTATAGGAGCAAATGCTGCTGTAGTTTTCTCGTGTCATCCGAGTTTACGGTTAGCGTTATGGTTCGTGTCAGGGATTGGGTTAGGGTTAGGCTGCAATGAAACAGTAAATGTAAATGATGATAAGGATCTTACCTCGTGATGTCATTGACACTTATTTAAGGCAGTCCTCACAGTACATACTAGTTCTGACAAGTTTGTCATCTCAGCAGCAGCATGTACCATGTGGTTAACATTTATAACCGTAAATAAATGCTGCTTTATTTGTTCTATGTGATCTGGCTTTAAGGTTAGAATTGCCGTCAGGGGTAGTGTTATTTCTAAGGGTTAGGAGTTATGTTTGGGTTAGGGTACACTGAAGCAGTTGATATAACTAATAACGAGCTTAACTGATGAAGTGCTTGACGCAACTTAAATGCTGTCCTCACAGTACAGACTAGTGCTAATAGGTGTCACATCAGCAGCAGAATGTACCATGTGGCCAACAGTTTTGTTTTGCAATAAATAATTCTGCTACGTTTCTCTTCTTTCATTCAGATTAAGGCTTAGAGTTGGGGTTAGGCTGCGATGCAGAAAGTACTTTCAATGTTTATTGTCTTACCGCATCAAATGTTTGACGCCGACTAATGCTGTCCCAACAGTACATACTTGTATTAATGTTTGATAAATCAGCATCAATATATGTACCATGTGGCAAGCAGTTCTGTTTATGCGGGGGAAACAACGCAACATGTCTCGTCTCATCCGGTTCTAGGGTTAGAGTTTGCGTTAAGGTTAGCAGTTAGGTTAGGGTTAGAGTACAATGAAACAATAAGCATAAATAATAAGCCTCTTGCCTCATGAAGTGATTGACGTAAATTAAATGCGGTTCCCATAGTACAGGCTAGTGCTAATAACTTTGTCGAAATAGCATCAGAATGTACCATGTGGCCAACAGTTTTGTATATGAGAAATAAAATGCTGAATTCTGCTGTATTGCTCTTCTCTCATCCGGATCAAGGGTTAGGGTTTCGATTGTCGTTTTGGTTAGGATGCGATGAAGCAATAACATTAAATGTTACATTTTTTTCCTCCATCAAATGGCTGACGCACATTAAATGATGTCCTCACAGTACAGGCTTGTGCTAATACGTTTGTCAAATCAGCATCAGAATGTACTATGTGGCGATCATTGTTTATGGTATCAGATGCTGCTGCTGTAGTTGTATTCGTTTCAAATCAGATTTAGGAAAAGTGTAGAGGTTTTAGGGTTAGAATGCAATGAATCAGTAAATGCAAATATTGACAATAAAGTGAGTGAGACAACTTAAATGCTGTTCTCACAGTACAGAGAAGTGCTAATAAGTGAATCAAAACATCAGAATGTACCATGTGTCGAACGGTTCTGTCTACGGGGAATACTTTGGCTGAATTTCTCTTGCATTATGCGTGTTAAGGGTTAGGGTTAGAATTATAGTTTTGTTATTGGCTAGGTTGGTATGAAGCAATAACTTTAAATGCTATCCGCCTTGTCGCATGAAATTGTTGAGGCCGATTAAATGTTGTCTTGACAATACAGACTTGTGCAAATATGTTTGTGAAATGAGCGTCAGAATGCAGCATGTGGCGATCATTTCTGTGTATTTGTGGCAATGCTACTTTATTTGTCTTGTGTTATCCGGGTCCAGGCTTTGAGTTACCTTTAAGATTAAAGGTTGTTTTGCGGTTAGGGTGCTGTAAAATTGTAAATATAAATGATAAGCATCTTGTCTGATTAAGTGATTAAAGCATTGGTCAAATTAGTATCAGAAATGGAATATGTGCCCAACATTTTTGGTTTCGAGATTAAATATATGCTGAGGTCTACTGCATTGCTCTTGTATCATTATGGTTAAATGGGTATGATTAGGATTCGAGTTTTGGTTAGGATTAGTGTTAATTGTAGGGAGCAATGAATTAGTAAATATAACTTATGAAAACGATCTTACCTCATAAGGCGGCTAACGCAGATTGAAGGATGTCCTCTTAGTACAGACTAGTCCTAATCTTTCTCAAATCACCGCCACACTTTACCATTGAGACATCAGTCCATTTTACGAGAACTGTTGATGTATTTCTCTTGCATTGGATGAGAGTATGCTGCAGATTTCCCATAATATTCTAACACTCGTGCTTATTTCCGTGAAAAGTTGTGTCATGTTTGTACAGGATCTCCTCCTCTAGGGCTAGAAGTAAAGACCTATCAGGTTTTCTTGGGGTTAGAGATGATGTATCTTCCTATTTCGTTGAGTTGTACAAGGTGTCCAAGATTTCTCCTAGCTTGTGAAGCATGCTCCTAGAATTTCCTTTTCTATTTACCATACTTACCTTCAGGAAGATGTAAGTTACCGTTCATGTTGTATCATAAATTTAAGTTGCTTTGTGTCTGCGTAAATATTGTACTGGATGTACGATGTTTCCAACTCTTTCCCTGGGATGTGACTGCAGACTGTTAAAAGTTGTTTTGTTTTCCTATAATGGGAATGTATCAATTAAATTAAAGATTAATCGGTTGTCAGTTACCCACATCATGAAGTATATATGTCAGGTGATTATTTGTAGATTGGTGCACATTGAGTTTGGTTTAAGATCTTGATTTGCACAAGTTGACTCGTCTGCAGGAATACACTTCGATGCGGTTCTTTAGTTTGATCCGTTTGATTTATTGGATGGTTTCTGCATAATAATGTGCACTTCTGCCATTCTGTCCACATACATTCATCAGTACATCAAGTCTCTAGAAAAGAAACCACTGGCAAACAATATTACACCTTTGATAAATTAACTGAACTTACCAACCTCAGTCTTCAAATTTGCAGGATTTTGGTTGCTTTATCTTGTTTCTTTACCACGTAATGGATCTACAAATTCAAGTAAACATTTCAAATATGCACCGAATATAATGCACACTTGTAATTTACAAGATTAAGAAATCTGGACAATATATATGCAGATTTGTGAAAGTGAGTTTATATATATACCCTGGATGGAAAGATCTTCTGTTGACACTTCTCACTAAGTGCCACCTGGTCTGTAATATTCCGTAATCAACACGTGTATTTCCTTTCTCACACCTTAGTTTGTCTAGCTATAGTTTACAGTAGTTTTCTTCCTGTTGAAAGTTCGTGTACAGCAAGAGTCCAGGCTAATCAGCGTTAGAATGTATCATGTGACCAACAGTTATGTTCATCAGAACGAATGCTACTGTATATTCCTTAATTGACCTTGGTTTAGGCTTACAATTGCCGTTAATAAGATTGTTACCTTGACATTTTAAAAGTTATATTAGGGTTCGGGTGCTCTGACGTAGTGAATCTATATAATAATAACGATCATACCTGATGAAGTGCCCGAAGCAACTTAAATGCTGACATCCCAGTACAGAGTAGTGTTAAATGGTGTGTCCAATCAACATCAAAATGTACCATGTGGCCAACAGTGCTGTTTCCGATAACTTATTCTCCAACGTTTCTGGTTTTTCAGTGAGGGTTAAGGTTAGGTTTAGGTTGCTGTGAAGCAATACCATCTTGTGCTTACTATCATACCCCATGAAAATGTTGACAACGATTAATTTTGTCTCCACAGTACAGACCTGTACTAATATGCTTGTTAAATCAGCATCAGAATATGCTGATATTAAATTAATTGTGTAGTTAGTTTGTATTGGTATCATTTTAGCTATCATTACTGATGAATCCTATTTCACATTGCATAGCATATTAATCTTCCCTGTTTTGTTGTACTTTAAGGTGTCTTTTCTATTAGTTTGAGGTTGTGCAAGGATTATTTTGCCTTATTTTTAATGGCTGAAACGAGGGCATGTGAGTGGTATAATCCGTGTCCCCATGGATGTCGAGGTTGTTGCAGTTTCCAATTGTATTGGTTGTACTTGATTGTCAGGTACCATTTTTAGTGTTCGAGATATTGTTAGTTCTTTAGTTTATTTATTATTGGTTAGGTGCAAAGTAGCAGTAAATTTAAATCATTACGATGTTACTTCATGAAGTGATTGAGGTATAGGTAATGCTGTCCTCACAATGCAGACTAGTGTTATTAAGTGTGTCAAAGCAGCATTAGAGTGTACCATGTGGCCAACAGTTCAGTTTACGAGAAATAAGTCTGCTGTATTTCCTCTTCTGTTATCACGATTAAGCGTTAGAGTTCGAATCCGAGTTATGGTTAGGGTTAGGTTGCGCGGAAGAAAGAACTTTAAATGCTAACAATCTTACCTCATGAACCGATTGGCGTAAATAAAATGTCCTCACGGTACAGACTTGTGCTAATATGTTCGTCAAATCAGCATCAGAATGTACCATGTGGCGAACATTTCTCTTTATAGGAGCAAATGCTGCTGTAGTTTTCTCGTGTCATCCGAGTTTACGGTTAGCGTTATGGTTCGTGTCAGGGATTGGGTTAGGGTTAGGCTGCAATGAAACAGTAAATGTAAATGATGATAAGGATCTTACCTCGTGATGTCATTGACACTTATTTAAGGCAGTCCTCACAGTACATACTAGTTCTGACAAGTTTGTCATCTCAGCAGCAGCATGTACCATGTGGTTAACATTTATAACCGTAAATAAATGCTGCTTTATTTGTTCTATGTGATCTGGCTTTAAGGTTAGAATTGCCGTCAGGGGTAGTGTTATTTCTAAGGGTTAGGAGTTATGTTTGGGTTAGGGTACACTGAAGCAGTTGATATAACTAATAACGAGCTTAACTGATGAAGTGCTTCACGCAACTTAAATGCTGTCCTCACAGTACAGACTAGTGCTAATAGGTGTCACATCAGCAGCAGAATGTACCATGTGGCCAACAGTTTTGTTTTGCAATAAATAATTCTGCTACGTTTCTCTTCTTTCATTCAGATTAAGGCTTAGAGTTGGGGTTAGGCTGCGATGCAGAAAGTACTTTCAATGTTTATTGTCTTACCGCATCAAATGTTTGACGCCGACTAATGCTGTCCCAACAGTACATACTTGTATTAATGTTTGATAAATCAGCATCAATATATGTACCATGTGGCAAGCAGTTCTGTTTATGCGGGGGAAACAACGCAACATGTCTCGTCTCATCCGGTTCTAGGGTTAGAGTTTGCGTTAAGGTTAGCAGTTAGGTTAGGGTTAGAGTACAATGAAACAATAAGCATAAATAATAAGCCTCTTGCCTCATGAAGTGATTGACGTAAATTAAATGCGGTTCCCATAGTACAGGCTAGTGCTAATAACTTTGTCGAAATAGCATCAGAATGTACCATGTGGCCAACAGTTTTGTATATGAGAAATAAAATGCTGAATTCTGCTGTATTGCTCTTCTCTCATCCGGATCAAGGGTTAGGGTTTCGATTGTCGTTTTGGTTAGGATGCGATGAAGCAATAACATTAAATGTTACATTTTTTTCCTCCATCAAATGGCTGACGCACATTAAATGATGTCCTCACAGTACAGGCTTGTGCTAATACGTTTGTCAAATCAGCATCAGAATGTACTATGTGGCGATCATTGTTTATGGTATCAGATGCTGCTGCTGTAGTTGTATTCGTTTCAAATCAGATTTAGGAAAAGTGTAGAGGTTTTAGGGTTAGAATGCAATGAATCAGTAAATGCAAATATTGACAATAAAGTGAGTGAGACAACTTAAATGCTGTTCTCACAGTACAGAGAAGTGCTAATAAGTGAATCAAAACATCAGAATGTACCATGTGTCGAACGGTTCTGTCTACGAGGAATACTTTGGCTGAATTTTTCTTGCATTATGCGTGTTAAGGGTTAGGGTTAGAATTATAGTTTTGTTATTGGCTAGGTTGGTATGAAGCAATAACTTTAAATGCTATCCGCCTTGTCGCATGAAATTGTTGAGGCCGATTAAATGTTGTCTTGACAATACAGACTTGTGCAAATATGTTTGTGAAATGAGCGTTAGAATGCAGCATGTGGCGATCATTTCTGTGTATTTGTGGCAATGCTACTTTATTTGTCTTGTGTTATCCGGGTCCAGGCTTTGAGTTACCTTTAAGATTAAAGGTTGTTTTGCGGTTAGGGTGCTGTAAAATTGTAAATATAAATGATAAGCATCTTGTCTGATTAAGTGATTAAAGCATTGGTCAAATTAGTATCAGAAATGGAATATGTGCCCAACATTTTTGGTTTCGAGATTAAATATATGCTGAGGTCTACTGCATTGCTCTTGTATCATTATGGTTAAATGGGTATGATTAGGATTCGAGTTTTGGTTAGGATTAGTGTTAATTGTAGGGAGCAATGAATTAGTAAATATAACTTATGAAAACGATCTTACCTCATAAGGCGGCTAACGCAGATTGAAGGATGTCCTCTTAGTACAGACTAGTCCTAATCTTTCTCAAATCACCGCCACACTTTACCATTGAGACATCAGTCCATTTTACGAGAACTGTTGATGTATTTCTCTTGCATTGGATGAGAGTATGCTGCAGATTTCCCATAATATTCTAACACTCGTGCTTATTTCCGTGAAAAGTTGTGTCATGTTTGTACAGGATCTCCTCCTCTAGGGCTAGAAGTAAAGACCTATCAGGTTTTCTTGGGGTTAGAGATGATGTATCTTCCTATTTCGTTGAGTTGTACAAGGTGTCCAAGATTTCTCCTAGCTTGTGAAGCATGCTCCTAGGATTTCCTTTTCTATTTACCATACTTACCTTCAGGAAGATGTAAGTTACCGTTCATGTTGTATCATAAATTTAAGTTGCTTTGTGTCTGCGTAAATATTGTACTGGATGTACGATGTTTCCAACTCTTTCCCTGGGATGTGACTGCAGACTGTTAAAAGTTGTTTTGTTTTCCTATAATGGGAATGTATCAATTAAATTAAAGATTAATCGGTTGTCAGTTACCCACATCATGAAGTATATATGTCAGGTGATTATTTGTAGATTGGTGTTGGCACATTGAGTTTGGTTTAAGATCTTGATTTGCACAAGTTGACTCGTCTGCAGGAATACACTTCGATGCGGTTCTTTAGTTTGATCCGTTTGATTTATTGGATGGTTTCTGCATAATAATGTGCACTTCTGCCATTCTGTCCACATACATTCATCAGTACATCAAGTCTCTAGAAAAGAAACCACTGGCAAACAATATTACACCTTTGATAAATTAACTGAACTTACCAACCTCAGTCTTCAAATTTGCAGGATTTTGGTTGCTTTTTCTTGTTTCTTTACCACGTAATGGATCTACAAATTCAAGTAAACATTTCAAATATGCACCGAATATAATGCACACTTGTAATTTACAAGATTAAGAAATCTGGACAATATATATGCAGATTTGTGAAAGTGAGTTTATATATATATGCCCTGGATGGAAAGATCTTCTGTTGACACTTCTCACTAAGTGCCACCTGGTCTGTAATATTCCGTAATCAACACGTGTATTTCCTTTCTCACACCTTAGTTTGTCTAGCTATAGTTTACAGTAGTTTTCTTCCTGTTGAAAGTTCGTGTACAGCAAGAGTCCAGGCTAATCAGCGTTAGAATGTATCATGTGACCAACAGTTATGTTCATCAGAACGAATGCTACTGTATATTCCTTAATTGACCTTGGTTTAGGGTTACAATTGCCGTTAATAAGATTGTTACCTTGACATTTTAAAAGTTATATTAGGGTTCGGGTGCTCTGACGTAGTGAATCTATATAATAATAACGATCATACCTGATGAAGTGCCCGAAGCAACTTAAATGCTGACATCCCAGTACAGAGTAGTGTTAAATGGTGTGTCCAATCAACATCAAAATGTACCATGTGGCCAACAGTGCTGTTTCCGATAACTTATTCTCCAACGTTTCTGGTTTTTCAGTCAGGGTTAAGGTTAGGTTTAGGTTGCTGTGAAGCAATACCATCTTGTGCTTACTATCATACCCCATGAAAATGTTGACAACGATTAATTTTGTCTCCACAGTACAGACCTGTACTAATATGCTTGTTAAATCAGCATCAGAATATGCTGATATTAAATTAATTGTGTAGTTAGTTTGTATTGGTATCATTTTAGCTATCATTACTGATGAATCCTATTTCACATTGCATAGCATATTAATCTTCCCTGTTTTGTTGTACTTTAAGGTGTCTTTTCTATTAGTTTGAGGTTGTGCAAGGATTATTTTGCCTTATTTTTAATGGCTGAAACGAGGGCATGTGAGTGGTATAATCCGTGTCCCCATGGATGTCGAGGTTGTTGCAGTTTCCAATTGTATTGGTTGTACTTGATTGTCAGGTACCATTTTTAGTGTTCGAGATATTGTTAGTTCTTTAGTTTATTTATTATTGGTTAGGTGCAAAGTAGCAGTAAATTTAAATCATTACGATGTTACTTCATGAAGTGATTGAGGTATAGGTAATGCTGTCCTCACAATGCAGACTAGTGTTATTAAGTGTGTCAAAGCAGCATTAGAGTGTACCATGTGGCCAACAGTTCAGTTTACGAGAAATAAGTCTGCTGTATTTCCTTTTCTGTTATCACGATTAAGCGTTAGAGTTCGAATCCGAGTTATGGTTAGGGTTAGGTTGCGCGGAAGAAAGAACTTTAAATGCTAACAATCTTACCTCATGAACCGATTGGCGTAAATAAAATGTTGTCCTCACGGTACAGACTTGTGCTAATATGTTCGTCAAATCAGCATCAGAATGTACCATGTGGCGAACATTTCTCTTTATAGGAGCAAATGCTGCTGTAGTTTTCTCGTGTCATCCGAGTTTACGGTTAGCGTTATGGTTCGTGTCAGGGATTGGGTTAGGGTTAGGCTGCAATGAAACAGTAAATGTAAATGATGATAAGGATCTTACCTCGTGATGTCATTGACACTTATTTAAGGCAGTCCTCACAGTACATACTAGTTCTGACAAGTTTGTCATCTCAGCAGCAGCATGTACCATGTGGTTAACATTTATAACCGTAAATAAATGCTGCTTTATTTGTTCTATGTGATCTGGCTTTAAGGTTAGAATTGCCGTCAGGGGTAGTGTTATTTCTAAGGGTTAGGAGTTATGTTTGGGTTAGGGTACACTGAAGCAGTTGATATAACTAATAACGAGCTTAACTGATGAAGTGCTTGACGCAACTTAAATGCTGTCCTCACAGTACAGACTAGTGCTAATAGGTGTCACATCAGCAGCAGAATGTACCATGTGGCCAACAGTTTTGTTTTGCAATAAATAATTCTGCTACGTTTCTCTTCTTTCATTCAGATTAAGGCTTAGAGTTGGGGTTAGGCTGCGATGCAGAAAGTACTTTCAATGTTTATTGTCTTACCGCATCAAATGTTTGACGCCGACTAATGCTGTCCCAACAGTACATACTTGTATTAATGTTTGATAAATCAGCATCAATATATGTACCATGTGGCAAGCAGTTCTGTTTATGCGGGGGAAACAACGCAACATGTCTCGTCTCATCCGGTTCTAGGGTTAGAGTTTGCGTTAAGGTTAGCAGTTAGGTTAGGGTTAGAGTACAATGAAACAATAAGCATAAATAATAAGCCTCTTGCCTCATGAAGTGATTGACGTAAATTAAATGCGGTTCCCATAGTACAGGCTAGTGCTAATAACTTTGTCGAAATAGCATCAGAATGTACCATGTGGCCAACAGTTTTGTATATGAGAAATAAAATGCTGAATTCTGCTGTATTGCTCTTCTCTCATCCGGATGAAGGGTTAGGGTTTCGATTGTCGTTTTGGTTAGGATGCGATGAAGCAATAACATTAAATGTTACATTTTTTTCCTCCATCAAATGGCTGACGCACATTAAATGATGTCCTCACAGTACAGGCTTGTGCTAATACGTTTGTCAAATCAGCATCAGAATGTACTATGTGGCGATCATTGTTTATGGTATCAGATGCTGCTGCTGTAGTTGTATTCGTTTCAAATCAGATTTAGGAAAAGTGTAGAGGTTTTAGGGTTAGAATGCAATGAATCAGTAAATGCAAATATTGACAATAAAGTGAGTGAGACAACTTAAATGCTGTTCTCACAGTACAGAGAAGTGCTAATAAGTGAATCAAAACATCAGAATGTACCATGTGTCGAACGGTTCTGTCTACGGGGAATACTTTGGCTGAATTTCTCTTGCATTATGCGTGTTAAGGGTTAGGGTTAGAATTATAGTTTTGTTATTGGCTAGGTTGGTATGAAGCAATAACTTTAAATGCTATCCGCCTTGTCGCATGAAATTGTTGAGGCCGATTAAATGTTGTCTTGACAATACAGACTTGTGCAAATATGTTTGTGAAATGAGCGTCAGAATGCAGCATGTGGCGATCATTTCTGTGTATTTGTGGCAATGCTACTTTATTTGTCTTGTGTTATCCGGGTCCAGGCTTTGAGTTACCTTTAAGATTAAAGGTTGTTTTGCGGTTAGGGTGCTGTAAAATTGTAAATATAAATGATAAGCATCTTGTCTGATTAAGTGATTAAAGCATTGGTCAAATTAGTATCAGAAATGGAATATGTGCCCAACATTTTTGGTTTCGAGATTAAATATATGCTGAGGTCTACTGCATTGCTCTTGTATCATTATGGTTAAATGGGTATGATTAGGATTCGAGTTTTGGTTAGGATTAGTGTTAATTGTAGGAAGCAATGAATTAGTAAATATAACTTATGAAAACGATCTTACCTCATAAGGCGGCTAACGCAGATTGAAGGATGTCCTCTTAGTACAGACTAGTCCTAATCTTTCTCAAATCACCGCCACACTTTACCATTGAGACATCAGTCCATTTTACGAGAACTGTTGATGTATTTCTCTTGCATTGGATGAGAGTATGCTGCAGATTTCCCATAATATTCTAACACTCGTGCTTATTTCCGTGAAAAGTTGTGTCATGTTTGTACAGGATCTCCTCCTCTAGGGCTAGAAGTAAAGACCTATCAGGTTTTCTTGGGGTTAGAGATGATGTATCTTCCTATTTCGTTGAGTTGTACAAGGTGTCCAAGATTTCTCCTAGCTTGTGAAGCATGCTCCTAGAATTTCCTTTTCTATTTACCATACTTACCTTCAGGAAGATGTAAGTTACCGTTCATGTTGTATCATAAATTTAAGTTGCTTTGTGTCTGCGTAAATATTGTACTGGATGTACGATGTTTCCAACTCTTTCCCTGGGATGTGACTGCAGACTGTTAAAAGTTGTTTTGTTTTCCTATAATGGGAATGTATCAATTAAATTAAAGATTAATCGGTTGTCAGTTACCCACATCATGAAGTATATATGTCAGGTGATTATTTGTAGATTGGTGTTGGCACATTGAGTTTGGTTTAAGATCTTGATTTGCACAAGTTGACTCGTCTGCAGGAATACACTTCGATGCGGTTCTTTAGTTTGATCCGTTTGATTTATTGGATGGTTTCTGCATAATAATGTGCACTTCTGCCATTCTGTCCACATACATTCATCAGTACATCAAGTCTCTAGAAAAGAAACCACTGGCAAACAATATTACACCTTTGATAAATTAACTGAACTTACCAACCTCAGTCTTCAAATTTGCAGGATTTTGGTTGCTTTATCTTGTTTCTTTACCACGTAATGGATCTACAAATTCAAGTAAACATTTCAAATATGCACCGAATATAATGCACACTTGTAATTTACAAGATTAAGAAATCTGTACAATATATATGCAGATTTGTGAAAGTGAGTTTATATATATACCCTGGATGGAAAGATCTTCTGTTGACACTTCTCACTAAGTGCCACCTGGTCTGTAATATTCCGTAATCAACACGTGTATTTCCTTTCTCACACCTTAGTTTGTCTAGCTATAGTTTACAGTAGTTTTCTTCCTGTTGAAAGTTCGTGTACAGCAAGAGTCCAGGCTAATCAGCGTTAGAATGTATCATGTGACCAACAGTTATGTTCATCAGAACGAATGCTACTGTATATTCCTTAATTGACCTTGGTTTAGGGTTACAATTGCCGTTAATAAGATTGTTACCTTGACATTTTAAAAGTTATATTAGGGTTCGGGTGCTCTGACGTAGTGAATCTATATAATAATAACGATCATACCTGATGAAGTGCCCGAAGCAACTTAAATGCTGACATCCCAGTACAGAGTAGTGTTAAATGGTGTGTCCAATCAACATCAAAATGTACCATGTGGCCAACAGTGCTGTTTCCGATAACTTATTCTCCAACGTTTCTGGTTTTTCAGTCAGGGTTAAGGTTAGGTTTAGGTTGCTGTGAAGCAATACCATCTTGTGCTTACTATCATACCCCATGAAAATGTTGACAACGATTAATTTTGTCTCCACAGTACAGACCTGTACTAATATGCTTGTTAAATCAGCATCAGAATATGCTGATATTAAATTAATTGTGTAGTTAGTTTGTATTGGTATCATTTTAGCTATCATTACTGATGAATCCTATTTCACATTGCATAGCATATTAATCTTCCCTGTTTTGTTGTACTTTAAGGTGTCTTTTCTATTAGTTTGAGGTTGTGCAAGGATTATTTTGCCTTATTTTTAATGGCTGAAACGAGGGCATGTGAGTGGTATAATCCGTGTCCCCATGGATGTCGAGGTTGTTGCAGTTTCCAATTGTATTGGTTGTACTTGATTGTCAGGTACCATTTTTAGTGTTCGAGATATTGTTAGTTCTTTAGTTTATTTATTATTGGTTAGGTGCAAAGTAGCAGTAAATTTAAATCATTACGATGTTACTTCATGAAGTGATTGAGGTATAGGTAATGCTGTCCTCACAATGCAGACTAGTGTTATTAAGTGTGTCAAAGCAGCATTAGAGTGTACCATGTGGCCAACAGTTCAGTTTACGAGAAATAAGTCTGCTGTATTTCCTCTTCTGTTATCACGATTAAGCGTTAGAGTTCGAATCCGAGTTATGGTTAGGGTTAGGTTGCGCGGAAGAAAGAACTTTAAATGCTAACAATCTTACCTCATGAACCGATTGGCGTAAATAAAATGTTGTCCTCACGGTACAGACTTGTGCTAATATGTTCGTCAAATCAGCATCAGAATGTACCATGTGGCGAACATTTCTCTTTATAGGAGCAAATGCTGCTGTAGTTTTCTCGTGTCATCCGAGTTTACGGTTAGCGTTATGGTTCGTGTCAGGGATTGGGTTAGGGTTAGGCTGCAATGAAACAGTAAATGTAAATGATGATAAGGATCTTACCTCGTGATGTCATTGACACTTATTTAAGGCAGTCCTCACAGTACATACTAGTTCTGACAAGTTTGTCATCTCAGCAGCAGCATGTACCATGTGGTTAACATTTATAACCGTAAATAAATGCTGCTTTATTTGTTCTATGTGATCTGGCTTTAAGGTTAGAATTGCCGTCAGGGGTAGTGTTATTTCTAAGGGTTAGGAGTTATGTTTGGGTTAGGGTACACTGAAGCAGTTGATATAACTAATAACGAGCTTAACTGATGAAGTGCTTGACGCAACTTAAATGCTGTCCTCACAGTACAGACTAGTGCTAATAGGTGTCACATCAGCAGCAGAATGTACCATGTGGCCAACAGTTTTGTTTTGCAATAAATAATTCTGCTACGTTTCTCTTCTTTCATTCAGATTAAGGCTTAGAGTTGGGGTTAGGCTGCGATGCAGAAAGTACTTTCAATGTTTATTGTCTTACCGCATCAAATGTTTGACGCCGACTAATGCTGTCCCAACAGTACATACTTGTATTAATGTTTGATAAATCAGCATCAATATATGTACCATGTGGCAAGCAGTTCTGTTTATGCGGGGGAAACAACGCAACATGTCTCGTCTCATCCGGTTCTAGGGTTAGAGTTTGCGTTAAGGTTAGCAGTTAGGTTAGGGTTAGAGTACAATGAAACAATAAGCATAAATAATAAGCCTCTTGCCTCATGAAGTGATTGACGTAAATTAAATGCGGTTCCCATAGTACAGGCTAGTGCTAATAACTTTGTCGAAATAGCATCAGAATGTACCATGTGGCCAACAGTTTTGTATATGAGAAATAAAATGCTGAATTCTGCTGTATTGCTCTTCTCTCATCCGGATGAAGGGTTAGGGTTTCGATTGTCGTTTTGGTTAGGGTGCGATGAAGCAATAACATTAAATGTTACATTTTTTTCCTCCATCAAATGGCTGACGCACATTAAATGATGTCCTCACAGTACAGGCTTGTGCTAATACGTTTGTCAAATCAGCATCAGAATGTACTATGTGGCGATCATTGTTTATGGTATCAGATGCTGCTGCTGTAGTTGTATTCGTTTCAAATCAGATTTAGGAAAAGTGTAGAGGTTTTAGGGTTAGAATGCAATGAATCAGTAAATGCAAATATTGACAATAAAGTGAGTGAGACAACTTAAATGCTGTTCTCACAGTACAGAGAAGTGCTAATAAGTGAATCAAAACATCAGAATGTACCATGTGTCGAACGGTTCTGTCTACGAGGAATACTTTGGCTGAATTTCTCTTGCATTATGCGTGTTAAGGGTTAGGGTTAGAATTATAGTTTTGTTATTGGCTAGGTTGGTATGAAGCAATAACTTTAAATGCTATCCGCCTTGTCGCATGAAATTGTTGAGGCCGATTAAATGTTGTCTTGACAATACAGACTTGTGCAAATATGTTTGTGAAATGAGCGTCAGAATGCAGCATGTGGCGATCATTTCTGTGTATTTGTGGCAATGCTACTTTATTTGTCTTGTGTTATCCGGGTCCAGGCTTTGAGTTACCTTTAAGATTAAAGGTTGTTTTGCGGTTAGGGTGCTGTAAAATTGTAAATATAAATGATAAGCATCTTGTCTGATTAAGTGATTAAAGCATTGGTCAAATTAGTATCAGAAATGGAATATGTGCCCAACATTTTTGGTTTCGAGATTAAATATATGCTGAGGTCTACTGCATTGCTCTTGTATCATTATGGTTAAATGGGTATGATTAGGATTCGAGTTTTGGTTAGGATTAGTGTTAATTGTAGGGAGCAATGAATTAGTAAATATAACTTATGAAAACGATCTTACCTCATAAGGCGGCTAACGCAGATTGAAGGATGTCCTCTTAGTACAGACTAGTCCTAATCTTTCTCAAATCACCGCCACACTTTACCATTGAGACATCAGTCCATTTTACGAGAACTGTTGATGTATTTCTCTTGCATTGGATGAGAGTATGCTGCAGATTTCCCATAATATTCTAACACTCGTGCTTATTTCCGTGAAAAGTTGTGTCATGTTTGTACAGGATCTCCTCCTCTAGGGCTAGAAGTAAAGACCTATCAGGTTTTCTTGGGGTTAGAGATGATGTATCTTCCTATTTCGTTGAGTTGTACAAGGTGTCCAAGATTTCTCCTAGCTTGTGAAGCATGCTCCTAGAATTTCCTTTTCTATTTACCATACTTACCTTCAGGAAGATGTAAGTTACCGTTCATGTTGTATCATAAATTTAAGTTGCTTTGTGTCTGCGTAAATATTGTACTGGATGTACGATGTTTCCAACTCTTTCCCTGGGATGTGACTGCAGACTGTTAAAAGTTGTTTTGTTTTCCTATAATGGGAATGTATCAATTAAATTAAAGATTAATCGGTTGTCAGTTACCCACATCATGAAGTATATATGTCAGGTGATTATTTGTAGATTGGTGCACATTGAGTTTGGTTTAAGATCTTGATTTGCACAAGTTGACTCGTCTGCAGGAATACACTTCGATGCGGTTCTTTAGTTTGATCCGTTTGATTTATTGGATGGTTTCTGCATAATAATGTGCACTTCTGCCATTCTGTCCACATACATTCATCAGTACATCAAGTCTCTAGAAAAGAAACCACTGGCAAACAATATTACACCTTTGATAAATTAACTGAACTTACCAACCTCAGTCTTCAAATTTGCAGGATTTTGGTTGCTTTATCTTGTTTCTTTACCACGTAATGGATCTACAAATTCAAGTAAACATTTCAAATATGCACCGAATATAATGCACACTTGTAATTTACAAGATTAAGAAATCTGTACAATATATATGCAGATTTGTGAAAGTGAGTTTATATATATACCCTGGATGGAAAGATCTTCTGTTGACACTTCTCACTAAGTGCCACCTGGTCTGTAATATTCCGTAATCAACACGTGTATTTCCTTTCTCACACCTTAGTTTGTCTAGCTATAGTTTACAGTAGTTTTCTTCCTGTTGAAAGTTCGTGTACAGCAAGAGTCCAGGCTAATCAGCGTTAGAATGTATCATGTGACCAACAGTTATGTTCATCAGAACGAATGCTACTGTATATTCCTTAATTGACCTTGGTTTAGGGTTACAATTGCCGTTAATAAGATTGTTACCTTGACATTTTAAAAGTTATATTAGGGTTCGGGTGCTCTGACGTAGTGAATCTATATAATAATAACGATCATACCTGATGAAGTGCCCGAAGCAACTTAAATGCTGACATCCCAGTACAGAGTAGTGTTAAATGGTGTGTCCAATCAACATCAAAATGTACCATGTGGCCAACAGTGCTGTTTCCGATAACTTATTCTCCAACGTTTCTGGTTTTTCAGTCAGGGTTAAGGTTAGGTTTAGGTTGCTGTGAAGCAATACCATCTTGTGCTTACTATCATACCCCATGAAAATGTTGACAACGATTAATTTTGTCTCCACAGTACAGACCTGTACTAATATGCTTGTTAAATCAGCATCAGAATATGCTGATATTAAATTAATTGTGTAGTTAGTTTGTATTGGTATCATTTTAGCTATCATTACTGATGAATCCTATTTCACATTGCATAGCATATTAATCTTCCCTGTTTTGTTGTACTTTAAGGTGTCTTTTCTATTAGTTTGAGGTTGTGCAAGGATTATTTTGCCTTATTTTTAATGGCTGAAACGAGGGCATGTGAGTGGTATAATCCGTGTCCCCATGGATGTCGAGGTTGTTGCAGTTTCCAATTGTATTGGTTGTACTTGATTGTCAGGTACCATTTTTAGTGTTCGAGATATTGTTAGTTCTTTAGTTTATTTATTATTGGTTAGGTGCAAAGTAGCAGTAAATTTAAATCATTACGATGTTACTTCATGAAGTGATTGAGGTATAGGTAATGCTGTCCTCACAATGCAGACTAGTGTTATTAAGTGTGTCAAAGCAGCATTAGAGTGTACCATGTGGCCAACAGTTCAGTTTACGAGAAATAAGTCTGCTGTATTTCCTCTTCTGTTATCACGATTAAGCGTTAGAGTTCGAATCCGAGTTATGGTTAGGGTTAGGTTGCGCGGAAGAAAGAACTTTAAATGCTAACAATCTTACCTCATGAACCGATTGGCGTAAATAAAATGTTGTCCTCACGGTACAGACTTGTGCTAATATGTTCGTCAAATCAGCATCAGAATGTACCATGTGGCGAACATTTCTCTTTATAGGAGCAAATGCTGCTGTAGTTTTCTCGTGTCATCCGAGTTTACGGTTAGCGTTATGGTTCGTGTCAGGGATTGGGTTAGGGTTAGGCTGCAATGAAACAGTAAATGTAAATGATGATAAGGATCTTACCTCGTGATGTCATTGACACTTATTTAAGGCAGTCCTCACAGTACATACTAGTTCTGACAAGTTTGTCATCTCAGCAGCAGCATGTACCATGTGGTTAACATTTATAACCGTAAATAAATGCTGCTTTATTTGTTCTATGTGATCTGGCTTTAAGGTTAGAATTGCCGTCAGGGGTAGTGTTATTTCTAAGGGTTAGGAGTTATGTTTGGGTTAGGGTACACTGAAGCAGTTGATATAACTAATAACGAGCTTAACTGATGAAGTGCTTGACGCAACTTAAATGCTGTCCTCACAGTACAGACTAGTGCTAATAGGTGTCACATCAGCAGCAGAATGTACCATGTGGCCAACAGTTTTGTTTTGCAATAAATAATTCTGCTACGTTTCTCTTCTTTCATTCAGATTAAGGCTTAGAGTTGGGGTTAGGCTGCGATGCAGAAAGTACTTTCAATGTTTATTGTCTTACCGCATCAAATGTTTGACGCCGACTAATGCTGTCCCAACAGTACATACTTGTATTAATGTTTGATAAATCAGCATCAATATATGTACCATGTGGCAAGCAGTTCTGTTTATGCGGGGGAAACAACGCAACATGTCTCGTCTCATCCGGTTCTAGGGTTAGAGTTTGCGTTAAGGTTAGCAGTTAGGTTAGGGTTAGAGTACAATGAAACAATAAGCATAAATAATAAGCCTCTTGCCTCATGAAGTGATTGACGTAAATTAAATGCGGTTCCCATAGTACAGGCTAGTGCTAATAACTTTGTCGAAATAGCATCAGAATGTACCATGTGGCCAACAGTTTTGTATATGAGAAATAAAATGCTGAATTCTGCTGTATTGCTCTTCTCTCATCCGGATGAAGGGTTAGGGTTTCGATTGTCGTTTTGGTTAGGGTGCGATGAAGCAATAACATTAAATGTTACATTTTTTTCCTCCATCAAATGGCTGACGCACATTAAATGATGTCCTCACAGTACAGGCTTGTGCTAATACGTTTGTCAAATCAGCATCAGAATGTACTATGTGGCGATCATTGTTTATGGTATCAGATGCTGCTGCTGTAGTTGTATTCGTTTCAAATCAGATTTAGGAAAAGTGTAGAGGTTTTAGGGTTAGAATGCAATGAATCAGTAAATGCAAATATTGACAATAAAGTGAGTGAGACAACTTAAATGCTGTTCTCACAGTACAGAGAAGTGCTAATAAGTGAATCAAAACATCAGAATGTACCATGTGTCGAACGGTTCTGTCTACGAGGAATACTTTGGCTGAATTTCTCTTGCATTATGCGTGTTAAGGGTTAGGGTTAGAATTATAGTTTTGTTATTGGCTAGGTTGGTATGAAGCAATAACTTTAAATGCTATCCGCCTTGTCGCATGAAATTGTTGAGGCCGATTAAATGTTGTCTTGACAATACAGACTTGTGCAAATATGTTTGTGAAATGAGCGTCAGAATGCAGCATGTGGCGATCATTTCTGTGTATTTGTGGCAATGCTACTTTATTTGTCTTGTGTTATCCGGGTCCAGGCTTTGAGTTACCTTTAAGATTAAAGGTTGTTTTGCGGTTAGGGTGCTGTAAAATTGTAAATATAAATGATAAGCATCTTGTCTGATTAAGTGATTAAAGCATTGGTCAAATTAGTATCAGAAATGGAATATGTGCCCAACATTTTTGGTTTCGAGATTAAATATATGCTGAGGTCTACTGCATTGCTCTTGTATCATTATGGTTAAATGGGTATGATTAGGATTCGAGTTTTGGTTAGGATTAGTGTTAATTGTAGGGAGCAATGAATTAGTAAATATAACTTATGAAAACGATCTTACCTCATAAGGCGGCTAACGCAGATTGAAGGATGTCCTCTTAGTACAGACTAGTCCTAATCTTTCTCAAATCACCGCCACACTTTACCATTGAGACATCAGTCCATTTTACGAGAACTGTTGATGTATTTCTCTTGCATTGGATGAGAGTATGCTGCAGATTTCCCATAATATTCTAACACTCGTGCTTATTTCCGTGAAAAGTTGTGTCATGTTTGTACAGGATCTCCTCCTCTAGGGCTAGAAGTAAAGACCTATCAGGTTTTCTTGGGGTTAGAGATGATGTATCTTCCTATTTCGTTGAGTTGTACAAGGTGTCCAAGATTTCTCCTAGCTTGTGAAGCATGCTCCTAGAATTTCCTTTTCTATTTACCATACTTACCTTCAGGAAGATGTAAGTTACCGTTCATGTTGTATCATAAATTTAAGTTGCTTTGTGTCTGCGTAAATATTGTACTGGATGTACGATGTTTCCAACTCTTTCCCTGGGATGTGACTGCAGACTGTTAAAAGTTGTTTTGTTTTCCTATAATGGGAATGTATCAATTAAATTAAAGATTAATCGGTTGTCAGTTACCCACATCATGAAGTATATATGTCAGGTGATTATTTGTAGATTGGTGCACATTGAGTTTGGTTTAAGATCTTGATTTGCACAAGTTGACTCGTCTGCAGGAATACACTTCGATGCGGTTCTTTAGTTTGATCCGTTTGATTTATTGGATGGTTTCTGCATAATAATGTGCACTTCTGCCATTCTGTCCACATACATTCATCAGTACATCAAGTCTCTAGAAAAGAAACCACTGGCAAACAATATTACACCTTTGATAAATTAACTGAACTTACCAACCTCAGTCTTCAAATTTGCAGGATTTTGGTTGCTTTATCTTGTTTCTTTACCACGTAATGGATCTACAAATTCAAGTAAACATTTCAAATATGCACCGAATATAATGCACACTTGTAATTTACAAGATTAAGAAATCTGTACAATATATATGCAGATTTGTGAAAGTGAGTTTATATATATACCCTGGATGGAAAGATCTTCTGTTGACACTTCTCACTAAGTGCCACCTGGTCTGTAATATTCCGTAATCAACACGTGTATTTCCTTTCTCACACCTTAGTTTGTCTAGCTATAGTTTACAGTAGTTTTCTTCCTGTTGAAAGTTCGTGTACAGCAAGAGTCCAGGCTAATCAGCGTTAGAATGTATCATGTGACCAACAGTTATGTTCATCAGAACGAATGCTACTGTATATTCCTTAATTGACCTTGGTTTAGGGTTACAATTGCCGTTAATAAGATTGTTACCTTGACATTTTAAAAGTTATATTAGGGTTCGGGTGCTCTGACGTAGTGAATCTATATAATAATAACGATCATACCTGATGAAGTGCCCGAAGCAACTTAAATGCTGACATCCCAGTACAGAGTAGTGTTAAATGGTGTGTCCAATCAACATCAAAATGTACCATGTGGCCAACAGTGCTGTTTCCGATAACTTATTCTCCAACGTTTCTGGTTTTTCAGTCAGGGTTAAGGTTAGGTTTAGGTTGCTGTGAAGCAATACCATCTTGTGCTTACTATCATACCCCATGAAAATGTTGACAACGATTAATTTTGTCTCCACAGTACAGACCTGTACTAATATGCTTGTTAAATCAGCATCAGAATATGCTGATATTAAATTAATTGTGTAGTTAGTTTGTATTGGTATCATTTTAGCTATCATTACTGATGAATCCTATTTCACATTGCATAGCATATTAATCTTCCCTGTTTTGTTGTACTTTAAGGTGTCTTTTCTATTAGTTTGAGGTTGTGCAAGGATTATTTTGCCTTATTTTTAATGGCTGAAACGAGGGCATGTGAGTGGTATAATCCGTGTCCCCATGGATGTCGAGGTTGTTGCAGTTTCCAATTGTATTGGTTGTACTTGATTGTCAGGTACCATTTTTAGTGTTCGAGATATTGTTAGTTCTTTAGTTTATTTATTATTGGTTAGGTGCAAAGTAGCAGTAAATTTAAATCATTACGATGTTACTTCATGAAGTGATTGAGGTATAGGTAATGCTGTCCTCACAATGCAGACTAGTGTTATTAAGTGTGTCAAAGCAGCATTAGAGTGTACCATGTGGCCAACAGTTCAGTTTACGAGAAATAAGTCTGCTGTATTTCCTCTTCTGTTATCACGATTAAGCGTTAGAGTTCGAATCCGAGTTATGGTTAGGGTTAGGTTGCGCGGAAGAAAGAACTTTAAATGCTAACAATCTTACCTCATGAACCGATTGGCGTAAATAAAATGTTGTCCTCACGGTACAGACTTGTGCTAATATGTTCGTCAAATCAGCATCAGAATGTACCATGTGGCGAACATTTCTCTTTATAGGAGCAAATGCTGCTGTAGTTTTCTCGTGTCATCCGAGTTTACGGTTAGCGTTATGGTTCGTGTCAGGGATTGGGTTAGGGTTAGGCTGCAATGAAACAGTAAATGTAAATGATGATAAGGATCTTACCTCGTGATGTCATTGACACTTATTTAAGGCAGTCCTCACAGTACATACTAGTTCTGACAAGTTTGTCATCTCAGCAGCAGCATGTACCATGTGGTTAACATTTATAACCGTAAATAAATGCTGCTTTATTTGTTCTATGTGATCTGGCTTTAAGGTTAGAATTGCCGTCAGGGGTAGTGTTATTTCTAAGGGTTAGGAGTTATGTTTGGGTTAGGGTACACTGAAGCAGTTGATATAACTAATAACGAGCTTAACTGATGAAGTGCTTGACGCAACTTAAATGCTGTCCTCACAGTACAGACTAGTGCTAATAGGTGTCACATCAGCAGCAGAATGTACCATGTGGCCAACAGTTTTGTTTTGCAATAAATAATTCTGCTACGTTTCTCTTCTTTCATTCAGATTAAGGCTTAGAGTTGGGGTTAGGCTGCGATGCAGAAAGTACTTTCAATGTTTATTGTCTTACCGCATCAAATGTTTGACGCCGACTAATGCTGTCCCAACAGTACATACTTGTATTAATGTTTGATAAATCAGCATCAATATATGTACCATGTGGCAAGCAGTTCTGTTTATGCGGGGGAAACAACGCAACATGTCTCGTCTCATCCGGTTCTAGGGTTAGAGTTTGCGTTAAGGTTAGCAGTTAGGTTAGGGTTAGAGTACAATGAAACAATAAGCATAAATAATAAGCCTCTTGCCTCATGAAGTGATTGACGTAAATTAAATGCGGTTCCCATAGTACAGGCTAGTGCTAATAACTTTGTCGAAATAGCATCAGAATGTACCATGTGGCCAACAGTTTTGTATATGAGAAATAAAATGCTGAATTCTGCTGTATTGCTCTTCTCTCATCCGGATGAAGGGTTAGGGTTTCGATTGTCGTTTTGGTTAGGGTGCGATGAAGCAATAACATTAAATGTTACATTTTTTTCCTCCATCAAATGGCTGACGCACATTAAATGATGTCCTCACAGTACAGGCTTGTGCTAATACGTTTGTCAAATCAGCATCAGAATGTACTATGTGGCGATCATTGTTTATGGTATCAGATGCTGCTGCTGTAGTTGTATTCGTTTCAAATCAGATTTAGGAAAAGTGTAGAGGTTTTAGGGTTAGAATGCAATGAATCAGTAAATGCAAATATTGACAATAAAGTGAGTGAGACAACTTAAATGCTGTTCTCACAGTACAGAGAAGTGCTAATAAGTGAATCAAAACATCAGAATGTACCATGTGTCGAACGGTTCTGTCTACGAGGAATACTTTGGCTGAATTTCTCTTGCATTATGCGTGTTAAGGGTTAGGGTTAGAATTATAGTTTTGTTATTGGCTAGGTTGGTATGAAGCAATAACTTTAAATGCTATCCGCCTTGTCGCATGAAATTGTTGAGGCCGATTAAATGTTGTCTTGACAATACAGACTTGTGCAAATATGTTTGTGAAATGAGCGTCAGAATGCAGCATGTGGCGATCATTTCTGTGTATTTGTGGCAATGCTACTTTATTTGTCTTGTGTTATCCGGGTCCAGGCTTTGAGTTACCTTTAAGATTAAAGGTTGTTTTGCGGTTAGGGTGCTGTAAAATTGTAAATATAAATGATAAGCATCTTGTCTGATTAAGTGATTAAAGCATTGGTCAAATTAGTATCAGAAATGGAATATGTGCCCAACATTTTTGGTTTCGAGATTAAATATATGCTGAGGTCTACTGCATTGCTCTTGTATCATTATGGTTAAATGGGTATGATTAGGATTCGAGTTTTGGTTAGGATTAGTGTTAATTGTAGGGAGCAATGAATTAGTAAATATAACTTATGAAAACGATCTTACCTCATAAGGCGGCTAACGCAGATTGAAGGATGTCCTCTTAGTACAGACTAGTCCTAATCTTTCTCAAATCACCGCCACACTTTACCATTGAGACATCAGTCCATTTTACGAGAACTGTTGATGTATTTCTCTTGCATTGGATGAGAGTATGCTGCAGATTTCCCATAATATTCTAACACTCGTGCTTATTTCCGTGAAAAGTTGTGTCATGTTTGTACAGGATCTCCTCCTCTAGGGCTAGAAGTAAAGACCTATCAGGTTTTCTTGGGGTTAGAGATGATGTATCTTCCTATTTCGTTGAGTTGTACAAGGTGTCCAAGATTTCTCCTAGCTTGTGAAGCATGCTCCTAGAATTTCCTTTTCTATTTACCATACTTACCTTCAGGAAGATGTAAGTTACCGTTCATGTTGTATCATAAATTTAAGTTGCTTTGTGTCTGCGTAAATATTGTACTGGATGTACGATGTTTCCAACTCTTTCCCTGGGATGTGACTGCAGACTGTTAAAAGTTGTTTTGTTTTCCTATAATGGGAATGTATCAATTAAATTAAAGATTAATCGGTTGTCAGTTACCCACATCATGAAGTATATATGTCAGGTGATTATTTGTAGATTGGTGCACATTGAGTTTGGTTTAAGATCTTGATTTGCACAAGTTGACTCGTCTGCAGGAATACACTTCGATGCGGTTCTTTAGTTTGATCCGTTTGATTTATTGGATGGTTTCTGCATAATAATGTGCACTTCTGCCATTCTGTCCACATACATTCATCAGTACATCAAGTCTCTAGAAAAGAAACCACTGGCAAACAATATTACACCTTTGATAAATTAACTGAACTTACCAACCTCAGTCTTCAAATTTGCAGGATTTTGGTTGCTTTATCTTGTTTCTTTACCACGTAATGGATCTACAAATTCAAGTAAACATTTCAAATATGCACCGAATATAATGCACACTTGTAATTTACAAGATTAAGAAATCTGTACAATATATATGCAGATTTGTGAAAGTGAGTTTATATATATACCCTGGATGGAAAGATCTTCTGTTGACACTTCTCACTAAGTGCCACCTGGTCTGTAATATTCCGTAATCAACACGTGTATTTCCTTTCTCACACCTTAGTTTGTCTAGCTATAGTTTACAGTAGTTTTCTTCCTGTTGAAAGTTCGTGTACAGCAAGAGTCCAGGCTAATCAGCGTTAGAATGTATCATGTGACCAACAGTTATGTTCATCAGAACGAATGCTACTGTATATTCCTTAATTGACCTTGGTTTAGGGTTACAATTGCCGTTAATAAGATTGTTACCTTGACATTTTAAAAGTTATATTAGGGTTCGGGTGCTCTGACGTAGTGAATCTATATAATAATAACGATCATACCTGATGAAGTGCCCGAAGCAACTTAAATGCTGACATCCCAGTACAGAGTAGTGTTAAATGGTGTGTCCAATCAACATCAAAATGTACCATGTGGCCAACAGTGCTGTTTCCGATAACTTATTCTCCAACGTTTCTGGTTTTTCAGTCAGGGTTAAGGTTAGGTTTAGGTTGCTGTGAAGCAATACCATCTTGTGCTTACTATCATACCCCATGAAAATGTTGACAACGATTAATTTTGTCTCCACAGTACAGACCTGTACTAATATGCTTGTTAAATCAGCATCAGAATATGCTGATATTAAATTAATTGTGTAGTTAGTTTGTATTGGTATCATTTTAGCTATCATTACTGATGAATCCTATTTCACATTGCATAGCATATTAATCTTCCCTGTTTTGTTGTACTTTAAGGTGTCTTTTCTATTAGTTTGAGGTTGTGCAAGGATTATTTTGCCTTATTTTTAATGGCTGAAACGAGGGCATGTGAGTGGTATAATCCGTGTCCCCATGGATGTCGAGGTTGTTGCAGTTTCCAATTGTATTGGTTGTACTTGATTGTCAGGTACCATTTTTAGTGTTCGAGATATTGTTAGTTCTTTAGTTTATTTATTATTGGTTAGGTGCAAAGTAGCAGTAAATTTAAATCATTACGATGTTACTTCATGAAGTGATTGAGGTATAGGTAATGCTGTCCTCACAATGCAGACTAGTGTTATTAAGTGTGTCAAAGCAGCATTAGAGTGTACCATGTGGCCAACAGTTCAGTTTACGAGAAATAAGTCTGCTGTATTTCCTCTTCTGTTATCACGATTAAGCGTTAGAGTTCGAATCCGAGTTATGGTTAGGGTTAGGTTGCGCGGAAGAAAGAACTTTAAATGCTAACAATCTTACCTCATGAACCGATTGGCGTAAATAAAATGTTGTCCTCACGGTACAGACTTGTGCTAATATGTTCGTCAAATCAGCATCAGAATGTACCATGTGGCGAACATTTCTCTTTATAGGAGCAAATGCTGCTGTAGTTTTCTCGTGTCATCCGAGTTTACGGTTAGCGTTATGGTTCGTGTCAGGGATTGGGTTAGGGTTAGGCTGCAATGAAACAGTAAATGTAAATGATGATAAGGATCTTACCTCGTGATGTCATTGACACTTATTTAAGGCAGTCCTCACAGTACATACTAGTTCTGACAAGTTTGTCATCTCAGCAGCAGCATGTACCATGTGGTTAACATTTATAACCGTAAATAAATGCTGCTTTATTTGTTCTATGTGATCTGGCTTTAAGGTTAGAATTGCCGTCAGGGGTAGTGTTATTTCTAAGGGTTAGGAGTTATGTTTGGGTTAGGGTACACTGAAGCAGTTGATATAACTAATAACGAGCTTAACTGATGAAGTGCTTGACGCAACTTAAATGCTGTCCTCACAGTACAGACTAGTGCTAATAGGTGTCACATCAGCAGCAGAATGTACCATGTGGCCAACAGTTTTGTTTTGCAATAAATAATTCTGCTACGTTTCTCTTCTTTCATTCAGATTAAGGCTTAGAGTTGGGGTTAGGCTGCGATGCAGAAAGTACTTTCAATGTTTATTGTCTTACCGCATCAAATGTTTGACGCCGACTAATGCTGTCCCAACAGTACATACTTGTATTAATGTTTGATAAATCAGCATCAATATATGTACCATGTGGCAAGCAGTTCTGTTTATGCGGGGGAAACAACGCAACATGTCTCGTCTCATCCGGTTCTAGGGTTAGAGTTTGCGTTAAGGTTAGCAGTTAGGTTAGGGTTAGAGTACAATGAAACAATAAGCATAAATAATAAGCCTCTTGCCTCATGAAGTGATTGACGTAAATTAAATGCGGTTCCCATAGTACAGGCTAGTGCTAATAACTTTGTCGAAATAGCATCAGAATGTACCATGTGGCCAACAGTTTTGTATATGAGAAATAAAATGCTGAATTCTGCTGTATTGCTCTTCTCTCATCCGGATCAAGGGTTAGGGTTTCGATTGTCGTTTTGGTTAGGATGCGATGAAGCAATAACATTAAATGTTACATTTTTTTCCTCCATCAAATGGCTGACGCACATTAAATGATGTCCTCACAGTACAGGCTTGTGCTAATACGTTTGTCAAATCAGCATCAGAATGTACTATGTGGCGATCATTGTTTATGGTATCAGATGCTGCTGCTGTAGTTGTATTCGTTTCAAATCAGATTTAGGAAAAGTGTAGAGGTTTTAGGGTTAGAATGCAATGAATCAGTAAATGCAAATATTGACAATAAAGTGAGTGAGACAACTTAAATGCTGTTCTCACAGTACAGAGAAGTGCTAATAAGTGAATCAAAACATCAGAATGTACCATGTGTCGAACGGTTCTGTCTACGAGGAATACTTTGGCTGAATTTTTCTTGCATTATGCGTGTTAAGGGTTAGGGTTAGAATTATAGTTTTGTTATTGGCTAGGTTGGTATGAAGCAATAACTTTAAATGCTATCCGCCTTGTCGCATGAAATTGTTGAGGCCGATTAAATGTTGTCTTGACAATACAGACTTGTGCAAATATGTTTGTGAAATGAGCGTTAGAATGCAGCATGTGGCGATCATTTCTGTGTATTTGTGGCAATGCTACTTTATTTGTCTTGTGTTATCCGGGTCCAGGCTTTGAGTTACCTTTAAGATTAAAGGTTGTTTTGCGGTTAGGGTGCTGTAAAATTGTAAATATAAATGATAAGCATCTTGTCTGATTAAGTGATTAAAGCATTGGTCAAATTAGTATCAGAAATGGAATATGTGCCCAACATTTTTGGTTTCGAGATTAAATATATGCTGAGGTCTACTGCATTGCTCTTGTATCATTATGGTTAAATGGGTATGATTAGGATTCGAGTTTTGGTTAGGATTAGTGTTAATTGTAGGGAGCAATGAATTAGTAAATATAACTTATGAAAACGATCTTACCTCATAAGGCGGCTAACGCAGATTGAAGGATGTCCTCTTAGTACAGACTAGTCCTAATCTTTCTCAAATCACCGCCACACTTTACCATTGAGACATCAGTCCATTTTACGAGAACTGTTGATGTATTTCTCTTGCATTGGATGAGAGTATGCTGCAGATTTCCCATAATATTCTAACACTCGTGCTTATTTCCGTGAAAAGTTGTGTCATGTTTGTACAGGATCTCCTCCTCTAGGGCTAGAAGTAAAGACCTATCAGGTTTTCTTGGGGTTAGAGATGATGTATCTTCCTATTTCGTTGAGTTGTACAAGGTGTCCAATATTTCTCCTAGCTTGTGAAGCATGCTCCTAGAATTTCCTTTTCTATTTACCATACTTACCTTCAGGAAGATGTAAGTTACCGTTCATGTTGTATCATAAATTTAAGTTGCTTTGTGTCTGCGTAAATATTGTACTGGATGTACGATGTTTCCAACTCTTTCCCTGGGATGTGACTGCAGACTGTTAAAAGTTGTTTTGTTTTCCTATAATGGGAATGTATCAATTAAATTAAAGATTAATCGGTTGTCAGTTACCCACATCATGAAGTATATATGTCAGGTGATTATTTGTAGATTGGTGTTGGCACATTGAGTTTGGTTTAAGATCTTGATTTGCACAAGTTGACTCGTCTGCAGGAATACACTTCGATGCGGTTCTTTAGTTTGATCCGTTTGATTTATTGGATGGTTTCTGCATAATAATGTGCACTTCTGCCATTCTGTCCACATACATTCATCAGTACATCAAGTCTCTAGAAAAGAAACCACTGGCAAACAATATTACACCTTTGATAAATTAACTGAACTTACCAACCTCAGTCTTCAAATTTGCAGGATTTTGGTTGCTTTATCTTGTTTCTTTACCACGTAATGGATCTACAAATTCAAGTAAACATTTCAAATATGCACCGAATATAATGCACACTTGTAATTTACAAGATTAAGAAATCTGGACAATATATATGCAGATTTGTGAAAGTGAGTTTATATATATATGCCCTGGATGGAAAGATCTTCTGTTGACACTTCTCACTAAGTGCCACCTGGTCTGTAATATTCCGTAATCAACACGTGTATTTCCTTTCTCACACCTTAGTTTGTCTAGCTATAGTTTACAGTAGTTTTCTTCCTGTTGAAAGTTCGTGTACAGCAAGAGTCCAGGCTAATCAGCGTTAGAATGTATCATGTGACCAACAGTTATGTTCATCAGAACGAATGCTACTGTATATTCCTTAATTGACCTTGGTTTAGGGTTACAATTGCCGTTAATAAGATTGTTACCTTGACATTTTAAAAGTTATATTAGGGTTCGGGTGCTCTGACGTAGTGAATCTATATAATAATAACGATCATACCTGATGAAGTGCCCGAAGCAACTTAAATGCTGACATCCCAGTACAGAGTAGTGTTAAATGGTGTGTCCAATCAACATCAAAATGTACCATGTGGCCAACAGTGCTGTTTCCGATAACTTATTCTCCAACGTTTCTGGTTTTTCAGTCAGGGTTAAGGTTAGGTTTAGGTTGCTGTGAAGCAATACCATCTTGTGCTTACTATCATACCCCATGAAAATGTTGACAACGATTAATTTTGTCTCCACAGTACAGACCTGTACTAATATGCTTGTTAAATCAGCATCAGAATATGCTGATATTAAATTAATTGTGTAGTTAGTTTGTATTGGTATCATTTTAGCTATCATTACTGATGAATCCTATTTCACATTGCATAGCATATTAATCTTCCCTGTTTTGTTGTACTTTAAGGTGTCTTTTCTTTTAGTTTGAGGTTGTGCAAGGATTATTTTGCCTTATTTTTAATGGCTGAAACGAGGGCATGTGAGTGGTATAATCCGTGTCCCCATGGATGTCGAGGTTGTTGCAGTTTCCAATTGTATTGGTTGTACTTGATTGTCAGGTACCATTTTTAGTGTTCGAGATATTGTTAGTTCTTTAGTTTATTTATTATTGGTTAGGTGCAAAGTAGCAGTAAATTTAAATCATTACGATGTTACTTCATGAAGTGATTGAGGTATAGGTAATGCTGTCCTCACAATGCAGACTAGTGTTATTAAGTGTGTCAAAGCAGCATTAGAGTGTACCATGTGGCCAACAGTTCAGTTTACGAGAAATAAGTCTGCTGTATTTCCTCTTCTGTTATCACGATTAAGCGTTAGAGTTCGAATCCGAGTTATGGTTAGGGTTAGGTTGCGCGGAAGAAAGAACTTTAAATGCTAACAATCTTACCTCATGAACCGATTGGCGTAAATAAAATGTTGTCCTCACGGTACAGACTTGTGCTAATATGTTCGTCAAATCAGCATCAGAATGTACCATGTGGCGAACATTTCTCTTTATAGGAGCAAATGCTGCTGTAGTTTTCTCGTGTCATCCGAGTTTACGGTTAGCGTTATGGTTCGTGTCAGGGATTGGGTTAGGGTTAGGCTGCAATGAAACAGTAAATGTAAATGATGATAAGGATCTTACCTCGTGATGTCATTGACACTTATTTAAGGCAGTCCTCACAGTACATACTAGTTCTGACAAGTTTGTCATCTCAGCAGCAGCATGTACCATGTGGTTAACATTTATAACCGTAAATAAATGCTGCTTTATTTGTTCTATGTGATCTGGCTTTAAGGTTAGAATTGCCGTCAGGGGTAGTGTTATTTCTAAGGGTTAGGAGTTATGTTTGGGTTAGGGTACACTGAAGCAGTTGATATAACTAATAACGAGCTTAACTGATGAAGTGCTTGACGCAACTTAAATGCTGTCCTCACAGTACAGACTAGTGCTAATAGGTGTCACATCAGCAGCAGAATGTACCATGTGGCCAACAGTTTTGTTTTGCAATAAATAATTCTGCTACGTTTCTCTTCTTTCATTCAGATTAAGGCTTAGAGTTGGGGTTAGGCTGCGATGCAGAAAGTACTTTCAATGTTTATTGTCTTACCGCATCAAATGTTTGACGCCGACTAATGCTGTCCCAACAGTACATACTTGTATTAATGTTTGATAAATCAGCATCAATATATGTACCATGTGGCAAGCAGTTCTGTTTATGCGGGGGAAACAACGCAACATGTCTCGTCTCATCCGGTTCTAGGGTTAGAGTTTGCGTTAAGGTTAGCAGTTAGGTTAGGGTTAGAGTACAATGAAACAATAAGCATAAATAATAAGCCTCTTGCCTCATGAAGTGATTGACGTAAATTAAATGCGGTTCCCATAGTACAGGCTAGTGCTAATAACTTTGTCGAAATAGCATCAGAATGTACCATGTGGCCAACAGTTTTGTATATGAGAAATAAAATGCTGAATTCTGCTGTATTGCTCTTCTCTCATCCGGATGAAGGGTTAGGGTTTCGATTGTCGTTTTGGTTAGGGTGCGATGAAGCAATAACATTAAATGTTACATTTTTTTCCTCCATCAAATGGCTGACGCACATTAAATGATGTCCTCACAGTACAGGCTTGTGCTAATACGTTTGTCAAATCAGCATCAGAATGTACTATGTGGCGATCATTGTTTATGGTATCAGATGCTGCTGCTGTAGTTGTATTCGTTTCAAATCAGATTTAGGAAAAGTGTAGAGGTTTTAGGGTTAGAATGCAATGAATCAGTAAATGCAAATATTGACAATAAAGTGAGTGAGACAACTTAAATGCTGTTCTCACAGTACAGAGAAGTGCTAATAAGTGAATCAAAACATCAGAATGTACCATGTGTCGAACGGTTCTGTCTACGAGGAATACTTTGGCTGAATTTCTCTTGCATTATGCGTGTTAAGGGTTAGGGTTAGAATTATAGTTTTGTTATTGGCTAGGTTGGTATGAAGCAATAACTTTAAATGCTATCCGCCTTGTCGCATGAAATTGTTGAGGCCGATTAAATGTTGTCTTGACAATACAGACTTGTGCAAATATGTTTGTGAAATGAGCGTCAGAATGCAGCATGTGGCGATCATTTCTGTGTATTTGTGGCAATGCTACTTTATTTGTCTTGTGTTATCCGGGTCCAGGCTTTGAGTTACCTTTAAGATTAAAGGTTGTTTTGCGGTTAGGGTGCTGTAAAATTGTAAATATAAATGATAAGCATCTTGTCTGATTAAGTGATTAAAGCATTGGTCAAATTAGTATCAGAAATGGAATATGTGCCCAACATTTTTGGTTTCGAGATTAAATATATGCTGAGGTCTACTGCATTGCTCTTGTATCATTATGGTTAAATGGGTATGATTAGGATTCGAGTTTTGGTTAGGATTAGTGTTAATTGTAGGGAGCAATGAATTAGTAAATATAACTTATGAAAACGATCTTACCTCATAAGGCGGCTAACGCAGATTGAAGGATGTCCTCTTAGTACAGACTAGTCCTAATCTTTCTCAAATCACCGCCACACTTTACCATTGAGACATCAGTCCATTTTACGAGAACTGTTGATGTATTTCTCTTGCATTGGATGAGAGTATGCTGCAGATTTCCCATAATATTCTAACACTCGTGCTTATTTCCGTGAAAAGTTGTGTCATGTTTGTACAGGATCTCCTCCTCTAGGGCTAGAAGTAAAGACCTATCAGGTTTTCTTGGGGTTAGAGATGATGTATCTTCCTATTTCGTTGAGTTGTACAAGGTGTCCAAGATTTCTCCTAGCTTGTGAAGCATGCTCCTAGAATTTCCTTTTCTATTTACCATACTTACCTTCAGGAAGATGTAAGTTACCGTTCATGTTGTATCATAAATTTAAGTTGCTTTGTGTCTGCGTAAATATTGTACTGGATGTACGATGTTTCCAACTCTTTCCCTGGGATGTGACTGCAGACTGTTAAAAGTTGTTTTGTTTTCCTATAATGGGAATGTATCAGTTAAATTAAAGATTAATCGGTTGTCAGTTACCCACATCATGAAGTATATATGTCAGGTGATTATTTGTAGATTGGTGCACATTGAGTTTGGTTTAAGATCTTGATTTGCACAAGTTGACTCGTCTGCAGGAATACACTTCGATGCGGTTCTTTAGTTTGATCCGTTTGATTTATTGGATGGTTTCTGCATAATAATGTGCACTTCTGCCATTCTGTCCACATACATTCATCAGTACATCAAGTCTCTAGAAAAGAAACCACTGGCAAACAATATTACACCTTTGATAAATTAACTGAACTTACCAACCTCAGTCTTCAAATTTGCAGGATTTTGGTTGCTTTATCTTGTTTCTTTACCACGTAATGGATCTACAAATTCAAGTAAACATTTCAAATATGCACCGAATATAATGCACACTTGTAATTTACAAGATTAAGAAATCTGTACAATATATATGCAGATTTGTGAAAGTGAGTTTATATATATACCCTGGATGGAAAGATCTTCTGTTGACACTTCTCACTAAGTGCCACCTGGTCTGTAATATTCCGTAATCAACACGTGTATTTCCTTTCTCACACCTTAGTTTGTCTAGCTATAGTTTACAGTAGTTTTCTTCCTGTTGAAAGTTCGTGTACAGCAAGAGTCCAGGCTAATCAGCGTTAGAATGTATCATGTGACCAACAGTTATGTTCATCAGAACGAATGCTACTGTATATTCCTTAATTGACCTTGGTTTAGGGTTACAATTGCCGTTAATAAGATTGTTACCTTGACATTTTAAAAGTTATATTAGGGTTCGGGTGCTCTGACGTAGTGAATCTATATAATAATAACGATCATACCTGATGAAGTGCCCGAAGCAACTTAAATGCTGACATCCCAGTACAGAGTAGTGTTAAATGGTGTGTCCAATCAACATCAAAATGTACCATGTGGCCAACAGTGCTGTTTCCGATAACTTATTCTCCAACGTTTCTGGTTTTTCAGTCAGGGTTAAGGTTAGGTTTAGGTTGCTGTGAAGCAATACCATCTTGTGCTTACTATCATACCCCATGAAAATGTTGACAACGATTAATTTTGTCTCCACAGTACAGACCTGTACTAATATGCTTGTTAAATCAGCATCAGAATATGCTGATATTAAATTAATTGTGTAGTTAGTTTGTATTGGTATCATTTTAGCTATCATTACTGATGAATCCTATTTCACATTGCATAGCATATTAATCTTCCCTGTTTTGTTGTACTTTAAGGTGTCTTTTCTATTAGTTTGAGGTTGTGCAAGGATTATTTTGCCTTATTTTTAATGGCTGAAACGAGGGCATGTGAGTGGTATAATCCGTGTCCCCATGGATGTCGAGGTTGTTGCAGTTTCCAATTGTATTGGTTGTACTTGATTGTCAGGTACCATTTTTAGTGTTCGAGATATTGTTAGTTCTTTAGTTTATTTATTATTGGTTAGGTGCAAAGTAGCAGTAAATTTAAATCATTACGATGTTACTTCATGAAGTGATTGAGGTATAGGTAATGCTGTCCTCACAATGCAGACTAGTGTTATTAAGTGTGTCAAAGCAGCATTAGAGTGTACCATGTGGCCAACAGTTCAGTTTACGAGAAATAAGTCTGCTGTATTTCCTCTTCTGTTATCACGATTAAGCGTTAGAGTTCGAATCCGAGTTATGGTTAGGGTTAGGTTGCGCGGAAGAAAGAACTTTAAATGCTAACAATCTTACCTCATGAACCGATTGGCGTAAATAAAATGTTGTCCTCACGGTACAGACTTGTGCTAATATGTTCGTCAAATCAGCATCAGAATGTACCATGTGGCGAACATTTCTCTTTATAGGAGCAAATGCTGCTGTAGTTTTCTCGTGTCATCCGAGTTTACGGTTAGCGTTATGGTTCGTGTCAGGGATTGGGTTAGGGTTAGGCTGCAATGAAACAGTAAATGTAAATGATGATAAGGATCTTACCTCGTGATGTCATTGACACTTATTTAAGGCAGTCCTCACAGTACATACTAGTTCTGACAAGTTTGTCATCTCAGCAGCAGCATGTACCATGTGGTTAACATTTATAACCGTAAATAAATGCTGCTTTATTTGTTCTATGTGATCTGGCTTTAAGGTTAGAATTGCCGTCAGGGGTAGTGTTATTTCTAAGGGTTAGGAGTTATGTTTGGGTTAGGGTACACTGAAGCAGTTGATATAACTAATAACGAGCTTAACTGATGAAGTGCTTGACGCAACTTAAATGCTGTCCTCACAGTACGGACTAGTGCTAATAGGTGTCACATCAGCAGCAGAATGTACCATGTGGCCAACAGTTTTGTTTTGCAATAAATAATTCTGCTACGTTTCTCTTCTTTCATTCAGATTAAGGCTTAGAGTTGGGGTTAGGCTGCGATGCAGAAAGTACTTTCAATGTTTATTGTCTTACCGCATCAAATGTTTGACGCCGACTAATGCTGTCCCAACAGTACATACTTGTATTAATGTTTGATAAATCAGCATCAATATATGTACCATGTGGCAAGCAGTTCTGTTTATGCGGGGGAAACAACGCAACATGTCTCGTCTCATCCGGTTCTAGGGTTAGAGTTTGCGTTAAGGTTAGCAGTTAGGTTAGGGTTAGAGTACAATGAAACAATAAGCATAAATAATAAGCCTCTTGCCTCATGAAGTGATTGACGTAAATTAAATGCGGTTCCCATAGTACAGGCTAGTGCTAATAACTTTGTCGAAATAGCATCAGAATGTACCATGTGGCCAACAGTTTTGTATATGAGAAATAAAATGCTGAATTCTGCTGTATTGCTCTTCTCTCATCCGGATCAAGGGTTAGGGTTTCGATTGTCGTTTTGGTTAGGATGCGATGAAGCAATAACATTAAATGTTACATTTTTTTCCTCCATCAAATGGCTGACGCACATTAAATGATGTCCTCACAGTACAGGCTTGTGCTAATACGTTTGTCAAATCAGCATCAGAATGTACTATGTGGCGATCATTGTTTATGGTATCAGATGCTGCTGCTGTAGTTGTATTCGTTTCAAATCAGATTTAGGAAAAGTGTAGAGGTTTTAGGGTTAGAATGCAATGAATCAGTAAATGCAAATATTGACAATAAAGTGAGTGAGACAACTTAAATGCTGTTCTCACAGTACAGAGAAGTGCTAATAAGTGAATCAAAACATCAGAATGTACCATGTGTCGAACGGTTCTGTCTACGAGGAATACTTTGGCTGAATTTCTCTTGCATTATGCGTGTTAAGGGTTAGGGTTAGAATTATAGTTTTGTTATTGGCTAGGTTGGTATGAAGCAATAACTTTAAATGCTATCCGCCTTGTCGCATGAAATTGTTGAGGCCGATTAAATGTTGTCTTGACAATACAGACTTGTGCAAATATGTTTGTGAAATGAGCGTCAGAATGCAGCATGTGGCGATCATTTCTGTGTATTTGTGGCAATGCTACTTTATTTGTCTTGTGTTATCCGGGTCCAGGCTTTGAGTTACCTTTAAGATTAAAGGTTGTTTTGCGGTTAGGGTGCTGTAAAATTGTAAATATAAATGATAAGCATCTTGTCTGATTAAGTGATTAAAGCATTGGTCAAATTAGTATCAGAAATGGAATATGTGCCCAACATTTTTGGTTTCGAGATTAAATATATGCTGAGGTCTACTGCATTGCTCTTGTATCATTATGGTTAAATGGGTATGATTAGGATTAGAGTTTTGGTTAGGATTAGTGTTAATTGTAGGGAGCAATGAATTAGTAAATATAACTTATGAAAACGATCTTACCTCATAAGGCGGCTAACGCAGATTGAAGGATGTCCTCTTAGTACAGACTAGTCCTAATCTTTCTCAAATCACCGCCACACTTTACCATTGAGACATCAGTCCATTTTACGAGAACTGTTGATGTATTTCTCTTGCATTGGATGAGAGTATGCTGCAGATTTCCCATAATATTCTAACACTCGTGCTTATTTCCGTGAAAAGTTGTGTCATGTTTGTACAGGATCTCCTCCTCTAGGGCTAGAAGTAAAGACCTATCAGGTTTTCTTGGGGTTAGAGATGATGTATCTTCCTATTTCGTTGAGTTGTACAAGGTGTCCAAGATTTCTCCTAGCTTGTGAAGCATGCTCCTAGAATTTCCTTTTCTATTTACCATACTTACCTTCAGGAAGATGTAAGTTACCGTTCATGTTGTATCATAAATTTAAGTTGCTTTGTGTCTGCGTAAATATTGTACTGGATGTACGATGTTTCCAACTCTTTCCCTGGGATGTGACTGCAGACTGTTAAAAGTTGTTTTGTTTTCCTATAATGGGAATGTATCAATTAAATTAAAGATTAATCGGTTGTCAGTTACCCACATCATGAAGTATATATGTCAGGTGATTATTTGTAGATTGGTGTTGGCACATTGAGTTTGGTTTAAGATCTTGATTTGCACAAGTTGACTCGTCTGCAGGAATACACTTCGATGCGGTTCTTTAGTTTGATCCGTTTGATTTATTGGATGGTTTCTGCATAATAATGTGCACTTCTGCCATTCTGTCCACATACATTCATCAGTACATCAAGTCTCTAGAAAAGAAACCACTGGCAAACAATATTACACCTTTGATAAATTAACTGAACTTACCAACCTCAGTCTTCAAATTTGCAGGATTTTGGTTGCTTTATCTTGTTTCTTTACCACGTAATGGATCTACAAATTCAAGTAAACATTTCAAATATGCACCGAATATAATGCACACTTGTAATTTACAAGATTAAGAAATCTGTGCAATATATATGCAGATTTGTGAAAGTGAGTTTATATATATACCCTGGATGGAAAGATCTTCTGTTGACACTTCTCACTAAGTGCCACCTGGTCTGTAATATTCCGTAATCAACACGTGTATTTCCTTTCTCACACCTTAGTTTGTCTAGCTATAGTTTACAGTAGTTTTCTTCCTGTTGAAAGTTCGTGTACAGCAAGAGTCCAGGCTAATCAGCGTTAGAATGTATCATGTGACCAACAGTTATGTTCATCAGAACGAATGCTACTGTATATTCCTTAATTGACCTTGGTTTAGGGTTACAATTGCCGTTAATAAGATTGTTACCTTGACATTTTAAAAGTTATATTAGGGTTCGGGTGCTCTGACGTAGTGAATCTATATAATAATAACGATCATACCTGATGAAGTGCCCGAAGCAACTTAAATGCTGACATCCCAGTACAGAGTAGTGTTAAATGGTGTGTCCAATCAACATCAAAATGTACCATGTGGCCAACAGTGCTGTTTCCGATAACTTATTCTCCAACGTTTCTGGTTTTTCAGTCAGGGTTAAGGTTAGGTTTAGGTTGCTGTGAAGCAATACCATCTTGTGCTTACTATCATACCCCATGAAAATGTTGACAACGATTAATTTTGTCTCCACAGTACAGACCTGTACTAATATGCTTGTTAAATCAGCATCAGAATATGCTGATATTAAATTAATTGTATAGTTAGTTTGTATTGGTATCATTTTAGCTATCATTACTGATGAATCCTATTTCACATTGCATAGCATATTAATCTTCCCTGTTTTGTTGTACTTTAAGGTGTCTTTTCTATTAGTTTGAGGTTGTGCAAGGATTATTTTGCCTTATTTTTAATGGCTGAAACGAGGGCATGTGAGTGGTATAATCCGTGTCCCCATGGATGTCGAGGTTGTTGCAGTTTCCAATTGTATTGGTTGTACTTGATTGTCAGGTACCATTTTTAGTGTTCGAGATATTGTTAGTTCTTTAGTTTATTTATTATTGGTTAGGTGCAAAGTAGCAGTAAATTTAAATCATTACGATGTTACTTCATGAAGTGATTGAGGTATAGGTAATGCTGTCCTCACAATGCAGACTAGTGTTATTAAGTGTGTCAAAGCAGCATTAGAGTGTACCATGTGGCCAACAGTTCAGTTTACGAGAAATAAGTCTGCTGTATTTCCTCTTCTGTTATCACGATTAAGCGTTAGAGTTCGAATCCGAGTTATGGTTAGGGTTAGGTTGCGCGGAAGAAAGAACTTTAAATGCTAACAATCTTACCTCATGAACCGATTGGCGTAAATAAAATGTTGTCCTCACGGTACAGACTTGTGCTAATATGTTCGTCAAATCAGCATCAGAATGTACCATGTGGCGAACATTTCTCTTTATAGGAGCAAATGCTGCTGTAGTTTTCTCGTGTCATCCGAGTTTACGGTTAGCGTTATGGTTCGTGTCAGGGATTGGGTTAGGGTTAGGCTGCAATGAAACAGTAAATGTAAATGATGATAAGGATCTTACCTCGTGATGTCATTGACACTTATTTAAGGCAGTCCTCACAGTACATACTAGTTCTGACAAGTTTGTCATCTCAGCAGCAGCATGTACCATGTGGTTAACATTTATAACCGTAAATAAATGCTGCTTTATTTGTTCTATGTGATCTGGCTTTAAGGTTAGAATTGCCGTCAGGGGTAGTGTTATTTCTAAGGGTTAGGAGTTATGTTTGGGTTAGGGTACACTGAAGCAGTTGATATAACTAATAACGAGCTTAACTGATGAAGTGCTTGACGCAACTTAAATGCTGTCCTCGCAGTACAGACTAGTGCTAATAGGTGTCACATCAGCAGCAGAATGTACCATGTGGCCAACAGTTTTGTTTTGCAATAAATAATTCTGCTACGTTTCTCTTCTTTCATTCAGATTAAGGCTTAGAGTTGGGGTTAGGCTGCGATGCAGAAAGTACTTTCAATGTTTATTGTCTTACCGCATCAAATGTTTGACGCCGACTAATGCTGTCCCAACAGTACATACTTGTATTAATGTTTGATAAATCAGCATCAATATATGTACCATGTGGCAAGCAGTTCTGTTTATGCGGGGGAAACAACGCAACATGTCTCGTCTCATCCGGTTCTAGGGTTAGAGTTTGCGTTAAGGTTAGCAGTTAGGTTAGGGTTAGAGTACAATGAAACAATAAGCATAAATAATAAGCCTCTTGCCTCATGAAGTGATTGACGTAAATTAAATGCGGTTCCCATAGTACAGGCTAGTGCTAATAACTTTGTCGAAATAGCATCAGAATGTACCATGTGGCCAACAGTTTTGTATATGAGAAATAAAATGCTGAATTCTGCTGTATTGCTCTTCTCTCATCCGGATGAAGGGTTAGGGTTTCGATTGTCGTTTTGGTTAGGGTGCGATGAAGCAATAACATTAAATGTTACATTTTTTTCCTCCATCAAATGGCTGACGCACATTAAATGATGTCCTCACAGTACAGGCTTGTGCTAATACGTTTGTCAAATCAGCATCAGAATGTACTATGTGGCGATCATTGTTTATGGTATCAGATGCTGCTGCTGTAGTTGTATTCGTTTCAAATCAGATTTAGGAAAAGTGTAGAGGTTTTAGGGTTAGAATGCAATGAATCAGTAAATGCAAATATTGACAATAAAGTGAGTGAGACAACTTAAATGCTGTTCTCACAGTACAGAGAAGTGCTAATAAGTGAATCAAAACATCAGAATGTACCATGTGTCGAACGGTTCTGTCTACGAGGAATACTTTGGCTGAATTTCTCTTGCATTATGCGTGTTAAGGGTTAGGGTTAGAATTATAGTTTTGTTATTGGCTAGGTTGGTATGAAGCAATAACTTTAAATGCTATCCGCCTTGTCGCATGAAATTGTTGAGGCCGATTAAATGTTGTCTTGACAATACAGACTTGTGCAAATATGTTTGTGAAATGAGCGTCAGAATGCAGCATGTGGCGATCATTTCTGTGTATTTGTGGCAATGCTACTTTATTTGTCTTGTGTTATCCGGGTCCAGGCTTTGAGTTACCTTTAAGATTAAAGGTTGTTTTGCGGTTAGGGTGCTGTAAAATTGTAAATATAAATGATAAGCATCTTGTCTGATTAAGTGATTAAAGCATTGGTCAAATTAGTATCAGAAATGGAATATGTGCCCAACATTTTTGGTTTCGAGATTAAATATATGCTGAGGTCTACTGCATTGCTCTTGTATCATTATGGTTAAATGGGTATGATTAGGATTCGAGTTTTGGTTAGGATTAGTGTTAATTGTAGGGAGCAATGAATTAGTAAATATAACTTATGAAAACGATCTTACCTCATAAGGCGGCTAACGCAGATTGAAGGATGTCCTCTTAGTACAGACTAGTCCTAATCTTTCTCAAATCACCGCCACACTTTACCATTGAGACATCAGTCCATTTTACGAGAACTGTTGATGTATTTCTCTTGCATTGGATGAGAGTATGCTGCAGATTTCCCATAATATTCTAACACTCGTGCTTATTTCCGTGAAAAGTTGTGTCATGTTTGTACAGGATCTCCTCCTCTAGGGCTAGAAGTAAAGACCTATCAGGTTTTCTTGGGGTTAGAGATGATGTATCTTCCTATTTCGTTGAGTTGTACAAGGTGTCCAAGATTTCTCCTAGCTTGTGAAGCATGCTCCTAGAATTTCCTTTTCTATTTACCATACTTACCTTCAGGAAGATGTAAGTTACCGTTCATGTTGTATCATAAATTTAAGTTGCTTTGTGTCTGCGTAAATATTGTACTGGATGTACGATGTTTCCAACTCTTTCCCTGGGATGTGACTGCAGACTGTTAAAAGTTGTTTTGTTTTCCTATAATGGGAATGTATCAATTAAATTAAAGATTAATCGGTTGTCAGTTACCCACATCATGAAGTATATATGTCAGGTGATTATTTGTAGATTGGTGCACATTGAGTTTGGTTTAAGATCTTGATTTGCACAAGTTGACTCGTCTGCAGGAATACACTTCGATGCGGTTCTTTAGTTTGATCCGTTTGATTTATTGGATGGTTTCTGCATAATAATGTGCACTTCTGCCATTCTGTCCACATACATTCATCAGTACATCAAGTCTCTAGAAAAGAAACCACTGGCAAACAATATTACACCTTTGATAAATTAACTGAACTTACCAACCTCAGTCTTCAAATTTGCAGGATTTTGGTTGCTTTATCTTGTTTCTTTACCACGTAATGGATCTACAAATTCAAGTAAACATTTCAAATATGCACCGAATATAATGCACACTTGTAATTTACAAGATTAAGAAATCGGTGCAATATATATGCAGATTTGTGAAAGTGAGTTTATATATATACCCTGGATGGAAAGATCTTCTGTTGACACTTCTCACTAAGTGCCACCTGGTCTGTAATATTCCGTAATCAACACGTGTATTTCCTTTCTCACACCTTAGTTTGTCTAGCTATAGTTTACAGTAGTTTTCTTCCTGTTGAAAGTTCGTGTACAGCAAGAGTCCAGGCTAATCAGCGTTAGAATGTATCATGTGACCAACAGTTATGTTCATCAGAACGAATGCTACTGTATATTCCTTAATTGACCTTGGTTTAGGGTTACAATTGCCGTTAATAAGATTGTTACCTTGACATTTTAAAAGTTATATTAGGGTTCGGGTGCTCTGACGTAGTGAATCTATATAATAATAACGATCATACCTGATGAAGTGCCCGAAGCAACTTAAATGCTGACATCCCAGTACAGAGTAGTGTTAAATGGTGTGTCCAATCAACATCAAAATGTACCATGTGGCCAACAGTGCTGTTTCCGATAACTTATTCTCCAACGTTTCTGGTTTTTCAGTCAGGGTTAAGGTTAGGTTTAGGTTGCTGTGAAGCAATACCATCTTGTGCTTACTATCATACCCCATGAAAATGTTGACAACGATTAATTTTGTCTCCACAGTACAGACCTGTACTAATATGCTTGTTAAATCAGCATCAGAATATGCTGATATTAAATTAATTGTGTAGTTAGTTTGTATTGGTATCATTTTAGCTATCATTACTGATGAATCCTATTTCACATTGCATAGCATATTAATCTTCCCTGTTTTGTTGTACTTTAAGGTGTCTTTTCTATTAGTTTGAGGTTGTGCAAGGATTATTTTGCCTTATTTTTAATGGCTGAAACGAGGGCATGTGAGTGGTATAATCCGTGTCCCCATGGATGTCGAGGTTGTTGCAGTTTCCAATTGTATTGGTTGTACTTGATTGTCAGGTACCATTTTTAGTGTTCGAGATATTGTTAGTTCTTTAGTTTATTTATTATTGGTTAGGTGCAAAGTAGCAGTAAATTTAAATCATTACGATGTTACTTCATGAAGTGATTGAGGTATAGGTAATGCTGTCCTCACAATGCAGACTAGTGTTATTAAGTGTGTCAAAGCAGCATTAGAGTGTACCATGTGGCCAACAGTTCAGTTTACGAGAAATAAGTCTGCTGTATTTCCTCTTCTGTTATCACGATTAAGCGTTAGAGTTCGAATCCGAGTTATGGTTAGGGTTAGGTTGCGCGGAAGAAAGAACTTTAAATGCTAACAATCTTACCTCATGAACCGATTGGCGTAAATAAAATGTTGTCCTCACGGTACAGACTTGTGCTAATATGTTCGTCAAATCAGCATCAGAATGTACCATGTGGCGAACATTTCTCTTTATAGGAGCAAATGCTGCTGTAGTTTTCTCGTGTCATCCGAGTTTACGGTTAGCGTTATGGTTCGTGTCAGGGATTGGGTTAGGGTTAGGCTGCAATGAAACAGTAAATGTAAATGATGATAAGGATCTTACCTCGTGATGTCATTGACACTTATTTAAGGCAGTCCTCACAGTACATACTAGTTCTGACAAGTTTGTCATCTCAGCAGCAGCATGTACCATGTGGTTAACATTTATAACCGTAAATAAATGCTGCTTTATTTGTTCTATGTGATCTGGCTTTAAGGTTAGAATTGCCGTCAGGGGTAGTGTTATTTCTAAGGGTTAGGAGTTATGTTTGGGTTAGGGTACACTGAAGCAGTTGATATAACTAATAACGAGCTTAACTGATGAAGTGCTTGACGCAACTTAAATGCTGTCCTCACAGTACGGACTAGTGCTAATAGGTGTCACATCAGCAGCAGAATGTACCATGTGGCCAACAGTTTTGTTTTGCAATAAATAATTCTGCTACGTTTCTCTTCTTTCATTCAGATTAAGGCTTAGAGTTGGGGTTAGGCTGCGATGCAGAAAGTACTTTCAATGTTTATTGTCTTACCGCATCAAATGTTTGACGCCGACTAATGCTGTCCCAACAGTACATACTTGTATTAATGTTTGATAAATCAGCATCAATATATGTACCATGTGGCAAGCAGTTCTGTTTATGCGGGGGAAACAACGCAACATGTCTCGTCTCATCCGGTTCTAGGGTTAGAGTTTGCGTTAAGGTTAGCAGTTAGGTTAGGGTTAGAGTACAATGAAACAATAAGCATAAATAATAAGCCTCTTGCCTCATGAAGTGATTGACGTAAATTAAATGCGGTTCCCATAGTACAGGCTAGTGCTAATAACTTTGTCGAAATAGCATCAGAATGTACCATGTGGCCAACAGTTTTGTATATGAGAAATAAAATGCTGAATTCTGCTGTATTGCTCTTCTCTCATCCGGATGAAGGGTTAGGGTTTCGATTGTCGTTTTGGTTAGGGTGCGATGAAGCAATAACATTAAATGTTGCATTTTTTTCCTCCATCAAATGGCTGACGCACATTAAATGATGTCCTCACAGTACAGGCTTGTGCTAATACGTTTGTCAAATCAGCATCAGAATGTACTATGTGGCGATCATTGTTTATGGTATCAGATGCTGCTGCTGTAGTTGTATTCGTTTCAAATCAGATTTAGGAAAAGTGTAGAGGTTTTAGGGTTAGAATGCAATGAATCAGTAAATGCAAATATTGACAATAAAGTGAGTGAGACAACTTAAATGCTGTTCTCACAGTACAGAGAAGTGCTAATAAGTGAATCAAAACATCAGAATGTACCATGTGTCGAACGGTTCTGTCTACGAGGAATACTTTGGCTGAATTTCTCTTGCATTATGCGTGTTAAGGGTTAGGGTTAGAATTATAGTTTTGTTATTGGCTAGGTTGGTATGAAGCAATAACTTTAAATGCTATCCGCCTTGTCGCATGAAATTGTTGAGGCCGATTAAATGTTGTCTTGACAATACAGACTTGTGCAAATATGTTTGTGAAATGAGCGTCAGAATGCAGCATGTGGCGATCATTTCTGTGTATTTGTGGCAATGCTACTTTATTTGTCTTGTGTTATCCGGGTCCAGGCTTTGAGTTACCTTTAAGATTAAAGGTTGTTTTGCGGTTAGGGTGCTGTAAAATTGTAAATATAAATGATAAGCATCTTGTCTGATTAAGTGATTAAAGCATTGGTCAAATTAGTATCAGAAATGGAATATGTGCCCAACATTTTTGGTTTCGAGATTAAATATATGCTGAGGTCTACTGCATTGCTCTTGTATCATTATGGTTAAATGGGTATGATTAGGATTCGAGTTTTGGTTAGGATTAGTGTTAATTGTAGGGAGCAATGAATTAGTAAATATAACTTATGAAAACGATCTTACCTCATAAGGCGGCTAACGCAGATTGAAGGATGTCCTCTTAGTACAGACTAGTCCTAATCTTTCTCAAATCACCGCCACACTTTACCATTGAGACATCAGTCCATTTTACGAGAACTGTTGATGTATTTCTCTTGCATTGGATGAGAGTATGCTGCAGATTTCCCATAATATTCTAACACTCGTGCTTATTTCCGTGAAAAGTTGTGTCATGTTTGTACAGGATCTCCTCCTCTAGGGCTAGAAGTAAAGACCTATCAGGTTTTCTTGGGGTTAGAGATGATGTATCTTCCTATTTCGTTGAGTTGTACAAGGTGTCCAAGATTTCTCCTAGCTTGTGAAGCATGCTCCTAGAATTTCCTTTTCTATTTACCATACTTACCTTCAGGAAGATGTAAGTTACCGTTCATGTTGTATCATAAATTTAAGTTGCTTTGTGTCTGCGTAAATATTGTACTGGATGTACGATGTTTCCAACTCTTTCCCTGGGATGTGACTGCAGACTGTTAAAAGTTGTTTTGTTTTCCTATAATGGGAATGTATCAATTAAATTAAAGATTAATCGGTTGTCAGTTACCCACATCATGAAGTATATATGTCAGGTGATTATTTGTAGATTGGTGCACATTGAGTTTGGTTTAAGATCTTGATTTGCACAAGTTGACTCGTCTGCAGGAATACACTTCGATGCGGTTCTTTAGTTTGATCCGTTTGATTTATTGGATGGTTTCTGCATAATAATGTGCACTTCTGCCATTCTGTCCACATACATTCATCAGTACATCAAGTCTCTAGAAAAGAAACCACTGGCAAACAATATTACACCTTTGATAAATTAACTGAACTTACCAACCTCAGTCTCCAAATTTGCAGGATTTTGGTTGCTTTATCTTGTTTCTTTACCACGTAATGGATCTACAAATTCAAGTAAACATTTCAAATATGCACCGAATATAATGCACACTTGTAATTTACAAGATTAAGAAATCTGTGCAATATATATGCAGATTTGTGAAAGTGAGTTTATATATATACCCTGGATGGAAAGATCTTCTGTTGACACTTCTCACTAAGTGCCACCTGGTCTGTAATATTCCGTAATCAACACGTGTATTTCCTTTCTCACACCTTAGTTTGTCTAGCTATAGTTTACAGTAGTTTTCTTCCTGTTGAAAGTTCGTGTACAGCAAGAGTCCAGGCTAATCAGCGTTAGAATGTATCATGTGACCAACAGTTATGTTCATCAGAACGAATGCTACTGTATATTCCTTAATTGACCTTGGTTTAGGGTTACAATTGCCGTTAATAAGATTGTTACCTTGACATTTTAAAAGTTATATTAGGGTTCGGGTGCTCTGACGTAGTGAATCTATATAATAATAACGATCATACCTGATGAAGTGCCCGAAGCAACTTAAATGCTGACATCCCAGTACAGAGTAGTGTTAAATGGTGTGTCCAATCAACATCAAAATGTACCATGTGGCCAACAGTGCTGTTTCCGATAACTTATTCTCCAACGTTTCTGGTTTTTCAGTCAGGGTTAAGGTTAGGTTTAGGTTGCTGTGAAGCAATACCATCTTGTGCTTACTATCATACCCCATGAAAATGTTGACAACGATTAATTTTGTCTCCACAGTACAGACCTGTACTAATATGCTTGTTAAATCAGCATCAGAATATGCTGATATTAAATTAATTGTGTAGTTAGTTTGTATTGGTATCATTTTAGCTATCATTACTGATGAATCCTATTTCACATTGCATAGCATATTAATCTTCCCTGTTTTGTTGTACTTTAAGGTGTCTTTTCTATTAGTTTGAGGTTGTGCAAGGATTATTTTGCCTTATTTTTAATGGCTGAAACGAGGGCATGTGAGTGGTATAATCCGTGTCCCCATGGATGTCGAGGTTGTTGCAGTTTCCAATTGTATTGGTTGTACTTGATTGTCAGGTACCATTTTTAGTGTTCGAGATATTGTTAGTTCTTTAGTTTATTTATTATTGGTTAGGTGCAAAGTAGCAGTAAATTTAAATCATTACGATGTTACTTCATGAAGTGATTGAGGTATAGGTAATGCTGTCCTCACAATGCAGACTAGTGTTATTAAGTGTGTCAAAGCAGCATTAGAGTGTACCATGTGGCCAACAGTTCAGTTTACGAGAAATAAGTCTGCTGTATTTCCTCTTCTGTTATCACGATTAAGCGTTAGAGTTCGAATCCGAGTTATGGTTAGGGTTAGGTTGCGCGGAAGAAAGAACTTTAAATGCTAACAATCTTACCTCATGAACCGATTGGCGTAAATAAAATGTTGTCCTCACGGTACAGACTTGTGCTAATATGTTCGTCAAATCAGCATCAGAATGTACCATGTGGCGAACATTTCTCTTTATAGGAGCAAATGCTGCTGTAGTTTTCTCGTGTCATCCGAGTTTACGGTTAGCGTTATGGTTCGTGTCAGGGATTGGGTTAGGGTTAGGCTGCAATGAAACAGTAAATGTAAATGATGATAAGGATCTTACCTCGTGATGTCATTGACACTTATTTAAGGCAGTCCTCACAGTACATACTAGTTCTGACAAGTTTGTCATCTCAGCAGCAGCATGTACCATGTGGTTAACATTTATAACCGTAAATAAATGCTGCTTTATTTGTTCTATGTGATCTGGCTTTAAGGTTAGAATTGCCGTCAGGGGTAGTGTTATTTCTAAGGGTTAGGAGTTATGTTTGGGTTAGGGTACACTGAAGCAGTTGATATAACTAATAACGAGCTTAACTGATGAAGTGCTTGACGCAACTTAAATGCTGTCCTCACAGTACAGACTAGTGCTAATAGGTGTCACATCAGCAGCAGAATGTACCATGTGGCCAACAGTTTTGTTTTGCAATAAATAATTCTGCTACGTTTCTCTTCTTTCATTCAGATTAAGGCTTAGAGTTGGGGTTAGGCTGCGATGCAGAAAGTACTTTCAATGTTTATTGTCTTACCGCATCAAATGTTTGACGCCGACTAATGCTGTCCCAACAGTACATACTTGTATTAATGTTTGATAAATCAGCATCAATATATGTACCATGTGGCAAGCAGTTCTGTTTATGCGGGGGAAACAACGCAACATGTCTCGTCTCATCCGGTTCTAGGGTTAGAGTTTGCGTTAAGGTTAGCAGTTAGGTTAGGGTTAGAGTACAATGAAACAATAAGCATAAATAATAAGCCTCTTGCCTCATGAAGTGATTGACGTAAATTAAATGCGGTTCCCATAGTACAGGCTAGTGCTAATAACTTTGTCGAAATAGCATCAGAATGTACCATGTGGCCAACAGTTTTGTATATGAGAAATAAAATGCTGAATTCTGCTGTATTGCTCTTCTCTCATCCGGATCAAGGGTTAGGGTTTCGATTGTCGTTTTGGTTAGGATGCGATGAAGCAATAACATTAAATGTTACATTTTTTTCCTCCATCAAATGGCTGACGCACATTAAATGATGTCCTCACAGTACAGGCTTGTGCTAATACGTTTGTCAAATCAGCATCAGAATGTACTATGTGGCGATCATTGTTTATGGTATCAGATGCTGCTGCTGTAGTTGTATTCGTTTCAAATCAGATTTAGGAAAAGTGTAGAGGTTTTAGGGTTAGAATGCAATGAATCAGTAAATGCAAATATTGACAATAAAGTGAGTGAGACAACTTAAATGCTGTTCTCACAGTACAGAGAAGTGCTAATAAGTGAATCAAAACATCAGAATGTACCATGTGTCGAACGGTTCTGTCTACGAGGAATACTTTGGCTGAATTTCTCTTGCATTATGCGTGTTAAGGGTTAGGGTTAGAATTATAGTTTTGTTATTGGCTAGGTTGGTATGAAGCAATAACTTTAAATGCTATCCGCCTTGTCGCATGAAATTGTTGAGGCCGATTAAATGTTGTCTTGACAATACAGACTTGTGCAAATATGTTTGTGAAATGAGCGTCAGAATGCAGCATGTGGCGATCATTTCTGTGTATTTGTGGCAATGCTACTTTATTTGTCTTGTGTTATCCGGGTCCAGGCTTTGAGTTACCTTTAAGATTAAAGGTTGTTTTGCGGTTAGGGTGCTGTAAAATTGTAAATATAAATGATAAGCATCTTGTCTGATTAAGTGATTAAAGCATTGGTCAAATTAGTATCAGAAATGGAATATGTGCCCAACATTTTTGGTTTCGAGATTAAATATATGCTGAGGTCTACTGCATTGCTCTTGTATCATTATGGTTAAATGGGTATGATTAGGATTAGAGTTTTGGTTAGGATTAGTGTTAATTGTAGGGAGCAATGAATTAGTAAATATAACTTATGAAAACGATCTTACCTCATAAGGCGGCTAACGCAGATTGAAGGATGTCCTCTTAGTACAGACTAGTCCTAATCTTTCTCAAATCACCGCCACACTTTACCATTGAGACATCAGTCCATTTTACGAGAACTGTTGATGTATTTCTCTTGCATTGGATGAGAGTATGCTGCAGATTTCCCATAATATTCTAACACTCGTGCTTATTTCCGTGAAAAGTTGTGTCATGTTTGTACAGGATCTCCTCCTCTAGGGCTAGAAGTAAAGACCTATCAGGTTTTCTTGGGGTTAGAGATGATGTATCTTCCTATTTCGTTGAGTTGTACAAGGTGTCCAAGATTTCTCCTAGCTTGTGAAGCATGCTCCTAGAATTTCCTTTTCTATTTACCATACTTACCTTCAGGAAGATGTAAGTTACCGTTCATGTTGTATCATAAATTTAAGTTGCTTTGTGTCTGCGTAAATATTGTACTGGATGTACGATGTTTCCAACTCTTTCCCTGGGATGTGACTGCAGACTGTTAAAAGTTGTTTTGTTTTCCTATAATGGGAATGTATCAATTAAATTAAAGATTAATCGGTTGTCAGTTACCCACATCATGAAGTATATATGTCAGGTGATTATTTGTAGATTGGTGTTGGCACATTGAGTTTGGTTTAAGATCTTGATTTGCACAAGTTGACTCGTCTGCAGGAATACACTTCGATGCGGTTCTTTAGTTTGATCCGTTTGATTTATTGGATGGTTTCTGCATAATAATGTGCACTTCTGCCATTCTGTCCACATACATTCATCAGTACATCAAGTCTCTAGAAAAGAAACCACTGGCAAACAATATTACACCTTTGATAAATTAACTGAACTTACCAACCTCAGTCTTCAAATTTGCAGGATTTTGGTTGCTTTATCTTGTTTCTTTACCACGTAATGGATCTACAAATTCAAGTAAACATTTCAAATATGCACCGAATATAATGCACACTTGTAATTTACAAGATTAAGAAATCTGTGCAATATATATGCAGATTTGTGAAAGTGAGTTTATATATATACCCTGGATGGAAAGATCTTCTGTTGACCCTTCTCACTAAGTGCCACCTGGTCTGTAATATTCCGTAATCAACACGTGTATTTCCTTTCTCACACCTTAGTTTGTCTAGCTATAGTTTACAGTAGTTTTCTTCCTGTTGAAAGTTCGTGTACAGCAAGAGTCCAGGCTAATCAGCGTTAGAATGTATCATGTGACCAACAGTTATGTTCATCAGAACGAATGCTACTGTATATTCCTTAATTGACCTTGGTTTAGGGTTACAATTGCCGTTAATAAGATTGTTACCTTGACATTTTAAAAGTTATATTAGGGTTCGGGTGCTCTGACGTAGTGAATCTATATAATAATAACGATCATACCTGATGAAGTGCCCGAAGCAACTTAAATGCTGACATCCCAGTACAGAGTAGTGTTAAATGGTGTGTCCAATCAACATCAAAATGTACCATGTGGCCAACAGTGCTGTTTCCGATAACTTATTCTCCAACGTTTCTGGTTTTTCAGTCAGGGTTAAGGTTAGGTTTAGGTTGCTGTGAAGCAATACCATCTTGTGCTTACTATCATACCCCATGAAAATGTTGACAACGATTAATTTTGTCTCCACAGTACAGACCTGTACTAATATGCTTGTTAAATCAGCATCAGAATATGCTGATATTAAATTAATTGTATAGTTAGTTTGTATTGGTATCATTTTAGCTATCATTACTGATGAATCCTATTTCACATTGCATAGCATATTAATCTTCCCTGTTTTGTTGTACTTTAAGGTGTCTTTTCTATTAGTTTGAGGTTGTGCAAGGATTATTTTGCCTTATTTTTAATGGCTGAAACGAGGGCATGTGAGTGGTATAATCCGTGTCCCCATGGATGTCGAGGTTGTTGCAGTTTCCAATTGTATTGGTTGTACTTGATTGTCAGGTACCATTTTTAGTGTTCGAGATATTGTTAGTTCTTTAGTTTATTTATTATTGGTTAGGTGCAAAGTAGCAGTAAATTTAAATCATTACGATGTTACTTCATGAAGTGATTGAGGTATAGGTAATGCTGTCCTCACAATGCAGACTAGTGTTATTAAGTGTGTCAAAGCAGCATTAGAGTGTACCATGTGGCCAACAGTTCAGTTTACGAGAAATAAGTCTGCTGTATTTCCTCTTCTGTTATCACGATTAAGCGTTAGAGTTCGAATCCGAGTTATGGTTAGGGTTAGGTTGCGCGGAAGAAAGAACTTTAAATGCTAACAATCTTACCTCATGAACCGATTGGCGTAAATAAAATGTTGTCCTCACGGTACAGACTTGTGCTAATATGTTCGTCAAATCAGCATCAGAATGTACCATGTGGCGAACATTTCTCTTTATAGGAGCAAATGCTGCTGTAGTTTTCTCGTGTCATCCGAGTTTACGGTTAGCGTTATGGTTCGTGTCAGGGATTGGGTTAGGGTTAGGCTGCAATGAAACAGTAAATGTAAATGATGATAAGGATCTTACCTCGTGATGTCATTGACACTTATTTAAGGCAGTCCTCACAGTACATACTAGTTCTGACAAGTTTGTCATCTCAGCAGCAGCATGTACCATGTGGTTAACATTTATAACCGTAAATAAATGCTGCTTTATTTGTTCTATGTGATCTGGCTTTAAGGTTAGAATTGCCGTCAGGGGTAGTGTTATTTCTAAGGGTTAGGAGTTATGTTTGGGTTAGGGTACACTGAAGCAGTTGATATAACTAATAACGAGCTTAACTGATGAAGTGCTTGACGCAACTTAAATGCTGTCCTCGCAGTACAGACTAGTGCTAATAGGTGTCACATCAGCAGCAGAATGTACCATGTGGCCAACAGTTTTGTTTTGCAATAAATAATTCTGCTACGTTTCTCTTCTTTCATTCAGATTAAGGCTTAGAGTTGGGGTTAGGCTGCGATGCAGAAAGTACTTTCAATGTTTATTGTCTTACCGCATCAAATGTTTGACGCCGACTAATGCTGTCCCAACAGTACATACTTGTATTAATGTTTGATAAATCAGCATCAATATATGTACCATGTGGCAAGCAGTTCTGTTTATGCGGGGGAAACAACGCAACATGTCTCGTCTCATCCGGTTCTAGGGTTAGAGTTTGCGTTAAGGTTAGCAGTTAGGTTAGGGTTAGAGTACAATGAAACAATAAGCATAAATAATAAGCCTCTTGCCTCATGAAGTGATTGACGTAAATTAAATGCGGTTCCCATAGTACAGGCTAGTGCTAATAACTTTGTCGAAATAGCATCAGAATGTACCATGTGGCCAACAGTTTTGTATATGAGAAATAAAATGCTGAATTCTGCTGTATTGCTCTTCTCTCATCCGGATGAAGGGTTAGGGTTTCGATTGTCGTTTTGGTTAGGGTGCGATGAAGCAATAACATTAAATGTTACATTTTTTTCCTCCATCAAATGGCTGACGCACATTAAATGATGTCCTCACAGTACAGGCTTGTGCTAATACGTTTGTCAAATCAGCATCAGAATGTACTATGTGGCGATCATTGTTTATGGTATCAGATGCTGCTGCTGTAGTTGTATTCGTTTCAAATCAGATTTAGGAAAAGTGTAGAGGTTTTAGGGTTAGAATGCAATGAATCAGTAAATGCAAATATTGACAATAAAGTGAGTGAGACAACTTAAATGCTGTTCTCACAGTACAGAGAAGTGCTAATAAGTGAATCAAAACATCAGAATGTACCATGTGTCGAACGGTTCTGTCTACGAGGAATACTTTGGCTGAATTTCTCTTGCATTATGCGTGTTAAGGGTTAGGGTTAGAATTATAGTTTTGTTATTGGCTAGGTTGGTATGAAGCAATAACTTTAAATGCTATCCGCCTTGTCGCATGAAATTGTTGAGGCCGATTAAATGTTGTCTTGACAATACAGACTTGTGCAAATATGTTTGTGAAATGAGCGTCAGAATGCAGCATGTGGCGATCATTTCTGTGTATTTGTGGCAATGCTACTTTATTTGTCTTGTGTTATCCGGGTCCAGGCTTTGAGTTACCTTTAAGATTAAAGGTTGTTTTGCGGTTAGGGTGCTGTAAAATTGTAAATATAAATGATAAGCATCTTGTCTGATTAAGTGATTAAAGCATTGGTCAAATTAGTATCAGAAATGGAATATGTGCCCAACATTTTTGGTTTCGAGATTAAATATATGCTGAGGTCTACTGCATTGCTCTTGTATCATTATGGTTAAATGGGTATGATTAGGATTCGAGTTTTGGTTAGGATTAGTGTTAATTGTAGGGAGCAATGAATTAGTAAATATAACTTATGAAAACGATCTTACCTCATAAGGCGGCTAACGCAGATTGAAGGATGTCCTCTTAGTACAGACTAGTCCTAATCTTTCTCAAATCACCGCCACACTTTACCATTGAGACATCAGTCCATTTTACGAGAACTGTTGATGTATTTCTCTTGCATTGGATGAGAGTATGCTGCAGATTTCCCATAATATTCTAACACTCGTGCTTATTTCCGTGAAAAGTTGTGTCATGTTTGTACAGGATCTCCTCCTCTAGGGCTAGAAGTAAAGACCTATCAGGTTTTCTTGGGGTTAGAGATGATGTATCTTCCTATTTCGTTGAGTTGTACAAGGTGTCCAAGATTTCTCCTAGCTTGTGAAGCATGCTCCTAGAATTTCCTTTTCTATTTACCATACTTACCTTCAGGAAGATGTAAGTTACCGTTCATGTTGTATCATAAATTTAAGTTGCTTTGTGTCTGCGTAAATATTGTACTGGATGTACGATGTTTCCAACTCTTTCCCTGGGATGTGACTGCAGACTGTTAAAAGTTGTTTTGTTTTCCTATAATGGGAATGTATCAATTAAATTAAAGATTAATCGGTTGTCAGTTACCCACATCATGAAGTATATATGTCAGGTGATTATTTGTAGATTGGTGCACATTGAGTTTGGTTTAAGATCTTGATTTGCACAAGTTGACTCGTCTGCAGGAATACACTTCGATGCGGTTCTTTAGTTTGATCCGTTTGATTTATTGGATGGTTTCTGCATAATAATGTGCACTTCTGCCATTCTGTCCACATACATTCATCAGTACATCAAGTCTCTAGAAAAGAAACCACTGGCAAACAATATTACACCTTTGATAAATTAACTGAACTTACCAACCTCAGTCTTCAAATTTGCAGGATTTTGGTTGCTTTATCTTGTTTCTTTACCACGTAATGGATCTACAAATTCAAGTAAACATTTCAAATATGCACCGAATATAATGCACACTTGTAATTTACAAGATTAAGAAATCTGTGCAATATATATGCAGATTTGTGAAAGTGAGTTTATATATATACCCTGGATGGAAAGATCTTCTGTTGACACTTCTCACTAAGTGCCACCTGGTCTGTAATATTCCGTAATCAACACGTGTATTTCCTTTCTCACACCTTAGTTTGTCTAGCTATAGTTTACAGTAGTTTTCTTCCTGTTGAAAGTTCGTGTACAGCAAGAGTCCAGGCTAATCAGCGTTAGAATGTATCATGTGACCAACAGTTATGTTCATCAGAACGAATGCTACTGTATATTCCTTAATTGACCTTGGTTTAGGGTTACAATTGCCGTTAATAAGATTGTTACCTTGACATTTTAAAAGTTATATTAGGGTTCGGGTGCTCTGACGTAGTGAATCTATATAATAATAACGATCATACCTGATGAAGTGCCCGAAGCAACTTAAATGCTGACATCCCAGTACAGAGTAGTGTTAAATGGTGTGTCCAATCAACATCAAAATGTACCATGTGGCCAACAGTGCTGTTTCCGATAACTTATTCTCCAACGTTTCTGGTTTTTCAGTCAGGGTTAAGGTTAGGTTTAGGTTGCTGTGAAGCAATACCATCTTGTGCTTACTATCATACCCCATGAAAATGTTGACAACGATTAATTTTGTCTCCACAGTACAGACCTGTACTAATATGCTTGTTAAATCAGCATCAGAATATGCTGATATTAAATTAATTGTGTAGTTAGTTTGTATTGGTATCATTTTAGCTATCATTACTGATGAATCCTATTTCACATTGCATAGCATATTAATCTTCCCTGTTTTGTTGTACTTTAAGGTGTCTTTTCTATTAGTTTGAGGTTGTGCAAGGATTATTTTGCCTTATTTTTAATGGCTGAAACGAGGGCATGTGAGTGGCATAATCCGTGTCCCCATGGATGTCGAGGTTGTTGCAGTTTCCAATTGTATTGGTTGTACTTGATTGTCAGGTACCATTTTTAGTGTTCGAGATATTGTTAGTTCTTTAGTTTATTTATTATTGGTTAGGTGCAAAGTAGCAGTAAATTTAAATCATTACGATGTTACTTCATGAAGTGATTGAGGTATAGGTAATGCTGTCCTCACAATGCAGACTAGTGTTATTAAGTGTGTCAAAGCAGCATTAGAGTGTACCATGTGGCCAACAGTTCAGTTTACGAGAAATAAGTCTGCTGTATTTCCTCTTCTGTTATCACGATTAAGCGTTAGAGTTCGAATCCGAGTTATGGTTAGGGTTAGGTTGCGCGGAAGAAAGAACTTTAAATGCTAACAATCTTACCTCATGAACCGATTGGCGTAAATAAAATGTTGTCCTCACGGTACAGACTTGTGCTAATATGTTCGTCAAATCAGCATCAGAATGTACCATGTGGCGAACATTTCTCTTTATAGGAGCAAATGCTGCTGTAGTTTTCTCGTGTCATCCGAGTTTACGGTTAGCGTTATGGTTCGTGTCAGGGATTGGGTTAGGGTTAGGCTGCAATGAAACAGTAAATGTAAATGATGATAAGGATCTTACCTCGTGATGTCATTGACACTTATTTAAGGCAGTCCTCACAGTACATACTAGTTCTGACAAGTTTGTCATCTCAGCAGCAGCATGTACCATGTGGTTAACATTTATAACCGTAAATAAATGCTGCTTTATTTGTTCTATGTGATCTGGCTTTAAGGTTAGAATTGCCGTCAGGGGTAGTGTTATTTCTAAGGGTTAGGAGTTATGTTTGGGTTAGGGTACACTGAAGCAGTTGATATAACTAATAACGAGCTTAACTGATGAAGTGCTTGACGCAACTTAAATGCTGTCCTCACAGTACAGACTAGTGCTAATAGGTGTCACATCAGCAGCAGAATGTACCATGTGGCCAACAGTTTTGTTTTGCAATAAATAATTCTGCTACGTTTCTCTTCTTTCATTCAGATTAAGGCTTAGAGTTGGGGTTAGGCTGCGATGCAGAAAGTACTTTCAATGTTTATTGTCTTACCGCATCAAATGTTTGACGCCGACTAATGCTGTCCCAACAGTACATACTTGTATTAATGTTTGATAAATCAGCATCAATATATGTACCATGTGGCAAGCAGTTCTGTTTATGCGGGGGAAACAACGCAACATGTCTCGTCTCATCCGGTTCTAGGGTTAGAGTTTGCGTTAAGGTTAGCAGTTAGGTTAGGGTTAGAGTACAATGAAACAATAAGCATAAATAATAAGCCTCTTGCCTCATGAAGTGATTGACGTAAATTAAATGCGGTTCCCATAGTACAGGCTAGTGCTAATAACTTTGTCGAAATAGCATCAGAATGTACCATGTGGCCAACAGTTTTGTATATGAGAAATAAAATGCTGAATTCTGCTGTATTGCTCTTCTCTCATCCGGATGAAGGGTTAGGGTTTCGATTGTCGTTTTGGTTAGGGTGCGATGAAGCAATAACATTAAATGTTGCATTTTTTTCCTCCATCAAATGGCTGACGCACATTAAATGATGTCCTCACAGTACAGGCTTGTGCTAATACGTTTGTCAAATCAGCATCAGAATGTACTATGTGGCGATCATTGTTTATGGTATCAGATGCTGCTGCTGTAGTTGTATTCGTTTCAAATCAGATTTAGGAAAAGTGTAGAGGTTTTAGGGTTAGAATGCAATGAATCAGTAAATGCAAATATTGACAATAAAGTGAGTGAGACAACTTAAATGCTGTTCTCACAGTACAGAGAAGTGCTAATAAGTGAATCAAAACATCAGAATGTACCATGTGTCGAACGGTTCTGTCTACGAGGAATACTTTGGCTGAATTTCTCTTGCATTATGCGTGTTAAGGGTTAGGGTTAGAATTATAGTTTTGTTATTGGCTAGGTTGGTATGAAGCAATAACTTTAAATGCTATCCGCCTTGTCGCATGAAATTGTTGAGGCCGATTAAATGTTGTCTTGACAATACAGACTTGTGCAAATATGTTTGTGAAATGAGCGTCAGAATGCAGCATGTGGCGATCATTTCTGTGTATTTGTGGCAATGCTACTTTATTTGTCTTGTGTTATCCGGGTCCAGGCTTTGAGTTACCTTTAAGATTAAAGGTTGTTTTGCGGTTAGGGTGCTGTAAAATTGTAAATATAAATGATAAGCATCTTGTCTGATTAAGTGATTAAAGCATTGGTCAAATTAGTATCAGAAATGGAATATGTGCCCAACATTTTTGGTTTCGAGATTAAATATATGCTGAGGTCTACTGCATTGCTCTTGTATCATTATGGTTAAATGGGTATGATTAGGATTCGAGTTTTGGTTAGGATTAGTGTTAATTGTAGGGAGCAATGAATTAGTAAATATAACTTATGAAAACGATCTTACCTCATAAGGCGGCTAACGCAGATTGAAGGATGTCCTCTTAGTACAGACTAGTCCTAATCTTTCTCAAATCACCGCCACACTTTACCATTGAGACATCAGTCCATTTTATGAGAACTGTTGATGTATTTCTCTTGCATTGGATGAGAGTATGCTGCAGATTTCCCATAATATTCTAACACTCGTGCTTATTTCCGTGAAAAGTTGTGTCATGTTTGTACAGGATCTCCTCCTCTAGGGCTAGAAGTAAAGACCTATCAGGTTTTCTTGGGGTTAGAGATGATGTATCTTCCTATTTCGTTGAGTTGTACAAGGTGTCCAAGATTTCTCCTAGCTTGTGAAGCATGCTCCTAGAATTTCCTTTTCTATTTACCATACTTACCTTCAGGAAGATGTAAGTTACCGTTCATGTTGTATCATAAATTTAAGTTGCTTTGTGTCTGCGTAAATATTGTACTGGATGTACGATGTTTCCAACTCTTTCCCTGGGATGTGACTGCAGACTGTTAAAAGTTGTTTTGTTTTCCTATAATGGGAATGTATCAATTAAATTAAAGATTAATCGGTTGTCAGTTACCCACATCATGAAGTATATATGTCAGGTGATTATTTGTAGATTGGTGCACATTGAGTTTGGTTTAAGATCTTGATTTGCACAAGTTGACTCGTCTGCAGGAATACACTTCGATGCGGTTCTTTAGTTTGATCCGTTTGATTTATTGGATGGTTTCTGCATAATAATGTGCACTTCTGCCATTCTGTCCACATACATTCATCAGTACATCAAGTCTCTAGAAAAGAAACCACTGGCAAACAATATTACACCTTTGATAAATTAACTGAACTTACCAACCTCAGTCTCCAAATTTGCAGGATTTTGGTTGCTTTATCTTGTTTCTTTACCACGTAATGGATCTACAAATTCAAGTAAACATTTCAAATATGCACCGAATATAATGCACACTTGTAATTTACAAGATTAAGAAATCTGTGCAATATATATGCAGATTTGTGAAAGTGAGTTTATATATATACCCTGGATGGAAAGATCTTCTGTTGACACTTCTCACTAAGTGCCACCTGGTCTGTAATATTCCGTAATCAACACGTGTATTTCCTTTCTCACACCTTAGTTTGTCTAGCTATAGTTTACAGTAGTTTTCTTCCTGTTGAAAGTTCGTGTACAGCAAGAGTCCAGGCTAATCAGCGTTAGAATGTATCATGTGACCAACAGTTATGTTCATCAGAACGAATGCTACTGTATATTCCTTAATTGACCTTGGTTTAGGGTTACAATTGCCGTTAATAAGATTGTTACCTTGACATTTTAAAAGTTATATTAGGGTTCGGGTGCTCTGACGTAGTGAATCTATATAATAATAACGATCATACCTGATGAAGTGCCCGAAGCAACTTAAATGCTGACATCCCAGTACAGAGTAGTGTTAAATGGTGTGTCCAATCAACATCAAAATGTACCATGTGGCCAACAGTGCTGTTTCCGATAACTTATTCTCCAACGTTTCTGGTTTTTCAGTCAGGGTTAAGGTTAGGTTTAGGTTGCTGTGAAGCAATACCATCTTGTGCTTACTATCATACCCCATGAAAATGTTGACAACGATTAATTTTGTCTCCACAGTACAGACCTGTACTAATATGCTTGTTAAATCAGCATCAGAATATGCTGATATTAAATTAATTGTGTAGTTAGTTTGTATTGGTATCATTTTAGCTATCATTACTGATGAATCCTATTTCACATTGCATAGCATATTAATCTTCCCTGTTTTGTTGTACTTTAAGGTGTCTTTTCTATTAGTTTGAGGTTGTGCAAGGATTATTTTGCCTTATTTTTAATGGCTGAAACGAGGGCATGTGAGTGGTATAATCCGTGTCCCCATGGATGTCGAGGTTGTTGCAGTTTCCAATTGTATTGGTTGTACTTGATTGTCAGGTACCATTTTTAGTGTTCGAGATATTGTTAGTTCTTTAGTTTATTTATTATTGGTTAGGTGCAAAGTAGCAGTAAATTTAAATCATTACGATGTTACTTCATGAAGTGATTGAGGTATAGGTAATGCTGTCCTCACAATGCAGACTAGTGTTATTAAGTGTGTCAAAGCAGCATTAGAGTGTACCATGTGGCCAACAGTTCAGTTTACGAGAAATAAGTCTGCTGTATTTCCTCTTCTGTTATCACGATTAAGCGTTAGAGTTCGAATCCGAGTTATGGTTAGGGTTAGGTTGCGCGGAAGAAAGAACTTTAAATGCTAACAATCTTACCTCATGAACCGATTGGCGTAAATAAAATGTTGTCCTCACGGTACAGACTTGTGCTAATATGTTCGTCAAATCAGCATCAGAATGTACCATGTGGCGAACATTTCTCTTTATAGGAGCAAATGCTGCTGTAGTTTTCTCGTGTCATCCGAGTTTACGGTTAGCGTTATGGTTCGTGTCAGGGATTGGGTTAGGGTTAGGCTGCAATGAAACAGTAAATGTAAATGATGATAAGGATCTTACCTCGTGATGTCATTGACACTTATTTAAGGCAGTCCTCACAGTACATACTAGTTCTGACAAGTTTGTCATCTCAGCAGCAGCATGTACCATGTGGTTAACATTTATAACCGTAAATAAATGCTGCTTTATTTGTTCTATGTGATCTGGCTTTAAGGTTAGAATTGCCGTCAGGGGTAGTGTTATTTCTAAGGGTTAGGAGTTATGTTTGGGTTAGGGTACACTGAAGCAGTTGATATAACTAATAACGAGCTTAACTGATGAAGTGCTTGACGCAACTTAAATGCTGTCCTCACAGTACAGACTAGTGCTAATAGGTGTCACATCAGCAGCAGAATGTACCATGTGGCCAACAGTTTTGTTTTGCAATAAATAATTCTGCTACGTTTCTCTTCTTTCATTCAGATTAAGGCTTAGAGTTGGGGTTAGGCTGCGATGCAGAAAGTACTTTCAATGTTTATTGTCTTACCGCATCAAATGTTTGACGCCGACTAATGCTGTCCCAACAGTACATACTTGTATTAATGTTTGATAAATCAGCATCAATATATGTACCATGTGGCAAGCAGTTCTGTTTATGCGGGGGAAACAACGCAACATGTCTCGTCTCATCCGGTTCTAGGGTTAGAGTTTGCGTTAAGGTTAGCAGTTAGGTTAGGGTTAGAGTACAATGAAACAATAAGCATAAATAATAAGCCTCTTGCCTCATGAAGTGATTGACGTAAATTAAATGCGGTTCCCATAGTACAGGCTAGTGCTAATAACTTTGTCGAAATAGCATCAGAATGTACCATGTGGCCAACAGTTTTGTATATGAGAAATAAAATGCTGAATTCTGCTGTATTGCTCTTCTCTCATCCGGATGAAGGGTTAGGGTTTCGATTGTCGTTTTGGTTAGGGTGCGATGAAGCAATAACATTAAATGTTACATTTTTTTCCTCCATCAAATGGCTGACGCACATTAAATGATGTCCTCACAGTACAGGCTTGTGCTAATACGTTTGTCAAATCAGCATCAGAATGTACTATGTGGCGATCATTGTTTATGGTATCAGATGCTGCTGCTGTAGTTGTATTCGTTTCAAATCAGATTTAGGAAAAGTGTAGAGGTTTTAGGGTTAGAATGCAATGAATCAGTAAATGCAAATATTGACAATAAAGTGAGTGAGACAACTTAAATGCTGTTCTCACAGTACAGAGAAGTGCTAATAAGTGAATCAAAACATCAGAATGTACCATGTGTCGAACGGTTCTGTCTACGAGGAATACTTTGGCTGAATTTCTCTTGCATTATGCGTGTTAAGGGTTAGGGTTAGAATTATAGTTTTGTTATTGGCTAGGTTGGTATGAAGCAATAACTTTAAATGCTATCCGCCTTGTCGCATGAAATTGTTGAGGCCGATTAAATGTTGTCTTGACAATACAGACTTGTGCAAATATGTTTGTGAAATGAGCGTCAGAATGCAGCATGTGGCGATCATTTCTGTGTATTTGTGGCAATGCTACTTTATTTGTCTTGTGTTATCCGGGTCCAGGCTTTGAGTTACCTTTAAGATTAAAGGTTGTTTTGCGGTTAGGGTGCTGTAAAATTGTAAATATAAATGATAAGCATCTTGTCTGATTAAGTGATTAAAGCATTGGTCAAATTAGTATCAGAAATGGAATATGTGCCCAACATTTTTGGTTTCGAGATTAAATATATGCTGAGGTCTACTGCATTGCTCTTGTATCATTATGGTTAAATGGGTATGATTAGGATTCGAGTTTTGGTTAGGATTAGTGTTAATTGTAGGGAGCAATGAATTAGTAAATATAACTTATGAAAACGATCTTACCTCATAAGGCGGCTAACGCAGATTGAAGGATGTCCTCTTAGTACAGACTAGTCCTAATCTTTCTCAAATCACCGCCACACTTTACCATTGAGACATCAGTCCATTTTACGAGAACTGTTGATGTATTTCTCTTGCATTGGATGAGAGTATGCTGCAGATTTCCCATAATATTCTAACACTCGTGCTTATTTCCGTGAAAAGTTGTGTCATGTTTGTACAGGATCTCCTCCTCTAGGGCTAGAAGTAAAGACCTATCAGGTTTTCTTGGGGTTAGAGATGATGTATCTTACTATTTCGTTGAGTTGTACAAGGTGTCCAAGATTTCTCCTAGCTTGTGAAGCATGCTCCTAGAATTTCCTTTTCTATTTACCATACTTACCTTCAGGAAGATGTAAGTTACCGTTCATGTTGTATCATAAATTTAAGTTGCTTTGTGTCTGCGTAAATATTGTACTGGATGTACGATGTTTCCAACTCTTTCCCTGGGATGTGACTGCAGACTGTTAAAAGTTGTTTTGTTTTCCTATAATGGGAATGTATCAATTAAATTAAAGATTAATCGGTTGTCAGTTACCCACATCATGAAGTATATATGTCAGGTGATTATTTGTAGATTGGTGTTGGCACATTGAGTTTGGTTTAAGATCTTGATTTGCACAAGTTGACTCGTCTGCAGGAATACACTTCGATGCGGTTCTTTAGTTTGATCCGTTTGATTTATTGGATGGTTTCTGCATAATAATGTGCACTTCTGCCATTCTGTCCACATACATTCATCAGTACATCAAGTCTCTAGAAAAGAAACCACTGGCAAACAATATTACACCTTTGATAAATTAACTGAACTTACCAACCTCAGTCTTCAAATTTGCAGGATTTTGGTTGCTTTATCTTGTTTCTTTACCACGTAATGGATCTACAAATTCAAGTAAACATTTCAAATATGCACCGAATATAATGCACACTTGTAATTTACAAGATTAAGAAATCTGTGCAATATATATGCAGATTTGTGAAAGTGAGTTTATATATATACCCTGGATGGAAAGATCTTCTGTTGACACTTCTCACTAAGTGCCACCTGGTCTGTAATATTCCGTAATCAACACGTGTATTTCCTTTCTCACACCTTAGTTTGTCTAGCTATAGTTTACAGTAGTTTTCTTCCTGTTGAAAGTTCGTGTACAGCAAGAGTCCAGGCTAATCAGCGTTAGAATGTATCATGTGACCAACAGTTATGTTCATCAGAACGAATGCTACTGTATATTCCTTAATTGACCTTGGTTTAGGGTTACAATTGCCGTTAATAAGATTGTTACCTTGACATTTTAAAAGTTATATTAGGGTTCGGGTGCTCTGACGTAGTGAATCTATATAATAATAACGATCATACCTGATGAAGTGCCCGAAGCAACTTAAATGCTGACATCCCAGTACAGAGTAGTGTTAAATGGTGTGTCCAATCAACATCAAAATGTACCATGTGGCCAACAGTGCTGTTTCCGATAACTTATTCTCCAACGTTTCTGGTTTTTCAGTCAGGGTTAAGGTTAGGTTTAGGTTGCTGTGAAGCAATACCATCTTGTGCTTACTATCATACCCCATGAAAATGTTGACAACGATTAATTTTGTCTCCACAGTACAGACCTGTACTAATATGCTTGTTAAATCAGCATCAGAATATGCTGATATTAAATTAATTGTGTAGTTAGTTTGTATTGGTATCATTTTAGCTATCATTACTGATGAATCCTATTTCACATTGCATAGCATATTAATCTTCCCTGTTTTGTTGTACTTTAAGGTGTCTTTTCTATTAGTTTGAGGTTGTGCAAGGATTATTTTGCCTTATTTTTAATGGCTGAAACGAGGGCATGTGAGTGGTATAATCCGTGTCCCCATGGATGTCGAGGTTGTTGCAGTTTCCAATTGTATTGGTTGTACTTGATTGTCAGGTACCATTTTTAGTGTTCGAGATATTGTTAGTTCTTTAGTTTATTTATTATTGGTTAGGTGCAAAGTAGCAGTAAATTTAAATCATTACGATGTTACTTCATGAAGTGATTGAGGTATAGGTAATGCTGTCCTCACAATGCAGACTAGTGTTATTAAGTGTGTCAAAGCAGCATTAGAGTGTACCATGTGGCCAACAGTTCAGTTTACGAGAAATAAGTCTGCTGTATTTCCTCTTCTGTTATCACGATTAAGCGTTAGAGTTCGAATCCGAGTTATGGTTAGGGTTAGGTTGCGCGGAAGAAAGAACTTTAAATGCTAACAATCTTACCTCATGAACCGATTGGCGTAAATAAAATGTTGTCCTCACGGTACAGACTTGTGCTAATATGTTCGTCAAATCAGCATCAGAATGTACCATGTGGCGAACATTTCTCTTTATAGGAGCAAATGCTGCTGTAGTTTTCTCGTGTCATCCGAGTTTACGGTTAGCGTTATGGTTCGTGTCAGGGATTGGGTTAGGGTTAGGCTGCAATGAAACAGTAAATGTAAATGATGATAAGGATCTTACCTCGTGATGTCATTGACACTTATTTAAGGCAGTCCTCACAGTACATACTAGTTCTGACAAGTTTGTCATCTCAGCAGCAGCATGTACCATGTGGTTAACATTTATAACCGTAAATAAATGCTGCTTTATTTGTTCTATGTGATCTGGCTTTAAGGTTAGAATTGCCGTCAGGGGTAGTGTTATTTCTAAGGGTTAGGAGTTATGTTTGGGTTAGGGTACACTGAAGCAGTTGATATAACTAATAACGAGCTTAACTGATGAAGTGCTTGACGCAACTTAAATGCTGTCCTCACAGTACAGACTAGTGCTAATAGGTGTCACATCAGCAGCAGAATGTACCATGTGGCCAACAGTTTTGTTTTGCAATAAATAATTCTGCTACGTTTCTCTTCTTTCATTCAGATTAAGGCTTAGAGTTGGGGTTAGGCTGCGATGCAGAAAGTACTTTCAATGTTTATTGTCTTACCGCATCAAATGTTTGACGCCGACTAATGCTGTCCCAACAGTACATACTTGTATTAATGTTTGATAAATCAGCATCAATATATGTACCATGTGGCAAGCAGTTCTGTTTATGCGGGGGAAACAACGCAACATGTCTCGTCTCATCCGGTTCTAGGGTTAGAGTTTGCGTTAAGGTTAGCAGTTAGGTTAGGGTTAGAGTACAATGAAACAATAAGCATAAATAATAAGCCTCTTGCCTCATGAAGTGATTGACGTAAATTAAATGCGGTTCCCATAGTACAGGCTAGTGCTAATAACTTTGTCGAAATAGCATCAGAATGTACCATGTGGCCAACAGTTTTGTATATGAGAAATAAAATGCTGAATTCTGCTGTATTGCTCTTCTCTCATCCGGATGAAGGGTTAGGGTTTCGATTGTCGTTTTGGTTAGGGTGCGATGAAGCAATAACATTAAATGTTACATTTTTTTCCTCCATCAAATGGCTGACGCACATTAAATGATGTCCTCACAGTACAGGCTTGTGCTAATACGTTTGTCAAATCAGCATCAGAATGTACTATGTGGCGATCATTGTTTATGGTATCAGATGCTGCTGCTGTAGTTGTATTCGTTTCAAATCAGATTTAGGAAAAGTGTAGAGGTTTTAGGGTTAGAATGCAATGAATCAGTAAATGCAAATATTGACAATAAAGTGAGTGAGACAACTTAAATGCTGTTCTCACAGTACAGAGAAGTGCTAATAAGTGAATCAAAACATCAGAATGTACCATGTGTCGAACGGTTCTGTCTACGAGGAATACTTTGGCTGAATTTCTCTTGCATTATGCGTGTTAAGGGTTAGGGTTAGAATTATAGTTTTGTTATTGGCTAGGTTGGTATGAAGCAATAACTTTAAATGCTATCCGCCTTGTCGCATGAAATTGTTGAGGCCGATTAAATGTTGTCTTGACAATACAGACTTGTGCAAATATGTTTGTGAAATGAGCGTCAGAATGCAGCATGTGGCGATCATTTCTGTGTATTTGTGGCAATGCTACTTTATTTGTCTTGTGTTATCCGGGTCCAGGCTTTGAGTTACCTTTAAGATTAAAGGTTGTTTTGCGGTTAGGGTGCTGTAAAATTGTAAATATAAATGATAAGCATCTTGTCTGATTAAGTGATTAAAGCATTGGTCAAATTAGTATCAGAAATGGAATATGTGCCCAACATTTTTGGTTTCGAGATTAAATATATGCTGAGGTCTACTGCATTGCTCTTGTATCATTATGGTTAAATGGGTATGATTAGGATTCGAGTTTTGGTTAGGATTAGTGTTAATTGTAGGGAGCAATGAATTAGTAAATATAACTTATGAAAACGATCTTACCTCATAAGGCGGCTAACGCAGATTGAAGGATGTCCTCTTAGTACAGACTAGTCCTAATCTTTCTCAAATCACCGCCACACTTTACCATTGAGACATCAGTCCATTTTACGAGAACTGTTGATGTATTTCTCTTGCATTGGATGAGAGTATGCTGCAGATTTCCCATAATATTCTAACACTCGTGCTTATTTCCGTGAAAAGTTGTGTCATGTTTGTACAGGATCTCCTCCTCTAGGGCTAGAAGTAAAGACCTATCAGGTTTTCTTGGGGTTAGAGATGATGTATCTTACTATTTCGTTGAGTTGTACAAGGTGTCCAAGATTTCTCCTAGCTTGTGAAGCATGCTCCTAGAATTTCCTTTTCTATTTACCATACTTACCTTCAGGAAGATGTAAGTTACCGTTCATGTTGTATCATAAATTTAAGTTGCTTTGTGTCTGCGTAAATATTGTACTGGATGTACGATGTTTCCAACTCTTTCCCTGGGATGTGACTGCAGACTGTTAAAAGTTGTTTTGTTTTCCTATAATGGGAATGTATCAATTAAATTAAAGATTAATCGGTTGTCAGTTACCCACATCATGAAGTATATATGTCAGGTGATTATTTGTAGATTGGTGTTGGCACATTGAGTTTGGTTTAAGATCTTGATTTGCACAAGTTGACTCGTCTGCAGGAATACACTTCGATGCGGTTCTTTAGTTTGATCCGTTTGATTTATTGGATGGTTTCTGCATAATAATGTGCACTTCTGCCATTCTGTCCACATACATTCATCAGTACATCAAGTCTCTAGAAAAGAAACCACTGGCAAACAATATTACACCTTTGATAAATTAACTGAACTTACCAACCTCAGTCTTCAAATTTGCAGGATTTTGGTTGCTTTATCTTGTTTCTTTACCACGTAATGGATCTACAAATTCAAGTAAACATTTCAAATATGCACCGAATATAATGCACACTTGTAATTTACAAGATTAAGAAATCTGTGCAATATATATGCAGATTTGTGAAAGTGAGTTTATATATATACCCTGGATGGAAAGATCTTCTGTTGACACTTCTCACTAAGTGCCACCTGGTCTGTAATATTCCGTAATCAACACGTGTATTTCCTTTCTCACACCTTAGTTTGTCTAGCTATAGTTTACAGTAGTTTTCTTCCTGTTGAAAGTTCGTGTACAGCAAGAGTCCAGGCTAATCAGCGTTAGAATGTATCATGTGACCAACAGTTATGTTCATCAGAACGAATGCTACTGTATATTCCTTAATTGACCTTGGTTTAGGGTTACAATTGCCGTTAATAAGATTGTTACCTTGACATTTTAAAAGTTATATTAGGGTTCGGGTGCTCTGACGTAGTGAATCTATATAATAATAACGATCATACCTGATGAAGTGCCCGAAGCAACTTAAATGCTGACATCCCAGTACAGAGTAGTGTTAAATGGTGTGTCCAATCAACATCAAAATGTACCATGTGGCCAACAGTGCTGTTTCCGATAACTTATTCTCCAACGTTTCTGGTTTTTCAGTCAGGGTTAAGGTTAGGTTTAGGTTGCTGTGAAGCAATACCATCTTGTGCTTACTATCATACCCCATGAAAATGTTGACAACGATTAATTTTGTCTCCACAGTACAGACCTGTACTAATATGCTTGTTAAATCAGCATCAGAATATGCTGATATTAAATTAATTGTGTAGTTAGTTTGTATTGGTATCATTTTAGCTATCATTACTGATGAATCCTATTTCACATTGCATAGCATATTAATCTTCCCTGTTTTGTTGTACTTTAAGGTGTCTTTTCTATTAGTTTGAGGTTGTGCAAGGATTATTTTGCCTTATTTTTAATGGCTGAAACGAGGGCATGTGAGTGGTATAATCCGTGTCCCCATGGATGTCGAGGTTGTTGCAGTTTCCAATTGTATTGGTTGTACTTGATTGTCAGGTACCATTTTTAGTGTTCGAGATATTGTTAGTTCTTTAGTTTATTTATTATTGGTTAGGTGCAAAGTAGCAGTAAATTTAAATCATTACGATGTTACTTCATGAAGTGATTGAGGTATAGGTAATGCTGTCCTCACAATGCAGACTAGTGTTATTAAGTGTGTCAAAGCAGCATTAGAGTGTACCATGTGGCCAACAGTTCAGTTTACGAGAAATAAGTCTGCTGTATTTCCTCTTCTGTTATCACGATTAAGCGTTAGAGTTCGAATCCGAGTTATGGTTAGGGTTAGGTTGCGCGGAAGAAAGAACTTTAAATGCTAACAATCTTACCTCATGAACCGATTGGCGTAAATAAAATGTTGTCCTCACGGTACAGACTTGTGCTAATATGTTCGTCAAATCAGCATCAGAATGTACCATGTGGCGAACATTTCTCTTTATAGGAGCAAATGCTGCTGTAGTTTTCTCGTGTCATCCGAGTTTACGGTTAGCGTTATGGTTCGTGTCAGGGATTGGGTTAGGGTTAGGCTGCAATGAAACAGTAAATGTAAATGATGATAAGGATCTTACCTCGTGATGTCATTGACACTTATTTAAGGCAGTCCTCACAGTACATACTAGTTCTGACAAGTTTGTCATCTCAGCAGCAGCATGTACCATGTGGTTAACATTTATAACCGTAAATAAATGCTGCTTTATTTGTTCTATGTGATCTGGCTTTAAGGTTAGAATTGCCGTCAGGGGTAGTGTTATTTCTAAGGGTTAGGAGTTATGTTTGGGTTAGGGTACACTGAAGCAGTTGATATAACTAATAACGAGCTTAACTGATGAAGTGCTTGACGCAACTTAAATGCTGTCCTCACAGTACAGACTAGTGCTAATAGGTGTCACATCAGCAGCAGAATGTACCATGTGGCCAACAGTTTTGTTTTGCAATAAATAATTCTGCTACGTTTCTCTTCTTTCATTCAGATTAAGGCTTAGAGTTGGGGTTAGGCTGCGATGCAGAAAGTACTTTCAATGTTTATTGTCTTACCGCATCAAATGTTTGACGCCGACTAATGCTGTCCCAACAGTACATACTTGTATTAATGTTTGATAAATCAGCATCAATATATGTACCATGTGGCAAGCAGTTCTGTTTATGCGGGGGAAACAACGCAACATGTCTCGTCTCATCCGGTTCTAGGGTTAGAGTTTGCGTTAAGGTTAGCAGTTAGGTTAGGGTTAGAGTACAATGAAACAATAAGCATAAATAATAAGCCTCTTGCCTCATGAAGTGATTGACGTAAATTAAATGCGGTTCCCATAGTACAGGCTAGTGCTAATAACTTTGTCGAAATAGCATCAGAATGTACCATGTGGCCAACAGTTTTGTATATGAGAAATAAAATGCTGAATTCTGCTGTATTGCTCTTCTCTCATCCGGATGAAGGGTTAGGGTTTCGATTGTCGTTTTGGTTAGGGTGCGATGAAGCAATAACATTAAATGTTACATTTTTTTCCTCCATCAAATGGCTGACGCACATTAAATGATGTCCTCACAGTACAGGCTTGTGCTAATACGTTTGTCAAATCAGCATCAGAATGTACTATGTGGCGATCATTGTTTATGGTATCAGATGCTGCTGCTGTAGTTGTATTCGTTTCAAATCAGATTTAGGAAAAGTGTAGAGGTTTTAGGGTTAGAATGCAATGAATCAGTAAATGCAAATATTGACAATAAAGTGAGTGAGACAACTTAAATGCTGTTCTCACAGTACAGAGAAGTGCTAATAAGTGAATCAAAACATCAGAATGTACCATGTGTCGAACGGTTCTGTCTACGAGGAATACTTTGGCTGAATTTCTCTTGCATTATGCGTGTTAAGGGTTAGGGTTAGAATTATAGTTTTGTTATTGGCTAGGTTGGTATGAAGCAATAACTTTAAATGCTATCCGCCTTGTCGCATGAAATTGTTGAGGCCGATTAAATGTTGTCTTGACAATACAGACTTGTGCAAATATGTTTGTGAAATGAGCGTCAGAATGCAGCATGTGGCGATCATTTCTGTGTATTTGTGGCAATGCTACTTTATTTGTCTTGTGTTATCCGGGTCCAGGCTTTGAGTTACCTTTAAGATTAAAGGTTGTTTTGCGGTTAGGGTGCTGTAAAATTGTAAATATAAATGATAAGCATCTTGTCTGATTAAGTGATTAAAGCATTGGTCAAATTAGTATCAGAAATGGAATATGTGCCCAACATTTTTGGTTTCGAGATTAAATATATGCTGAGGTCTACTGCATTGCTCTTGTATCATTATGGTTAAATGGGTATGATTAGGATTCGAGTTTTGGTTAGGATTAGTGTTAATTGTAGGGAGCAATGAATTAGTAAATATAACTTATGAAAACGATCTTACCTCATAAGGCGGCTAACGCAGATTGAAGGATGTCCTCTTAGTACAGACTAGTCCTAATCTTTCTCAAATCACCGCCACACTTTACCATTGAGACATCAGTCCATTTTACGAGAACTGTTGATGTATTTCTCTTGCATTGGATGAGAGTATGCTGCAGATTTCCCATAATATTCTAACACTCGTGCTTATTTCCGTGAAAAGTTGTGTCATGTTTGTACAGGATCTCCTCCTCTAGGGCTAGAAGTAAAGACCTATCAGGTTTTCTTGGGGTTAGAGATGATGTATCTTACTATTTCGTTGAGTTGTACAAGGTGTCCAAGATTTCTCCTAGCTTGTGAAGCATGCTCCTAGAATTTCCTTTTCTATTTACCATACTTACCTTCAGGAAGATGTAAGTTACCGTTCATGTTGTATCATAAATTTAAGTTGCTTTGTGTCTGCGTAAATATTGTACTGGATGTACGATGTTTCCAACTCTTTCCCTGGGATGTGACTGCAGACTGTTAAAAGTTGTTTTGTTTTCCTATAATGGGAATGTATCAATTAAATTAAAGATTAATCGGTTGTCAGTTACCCACATCATGAAGTATATATGTCAGGTGATTATTTGTAGATTGGTGTTGGCACATTGAGTTTGGTTTAAGATCTTGATTTGCACAAGTTGACTCGTCTGCAGGAATACACTTCGATGCGGTTCTTTAGTTTGATCCGTTTGATTTATTGGATGGTTTCTGCATAATAATGTGCACTTCTGCCATTCTGTCCACATACATTCATCAGTACATCAAGTCTCTAGAAAAGAAACCACTGGCAAACAATATTACACCTTTGATAAATTAACTGAACTTACCAACCTCAGTCTTCAAATTTGCAGGATTTTGGTTGCTTTATCTTGTTTCTTTACCACGTAATGGATCTACAAATTCAAGTAAACATTTCAAATATGCACCGAATATAATGCACACTTGTAATTTACAAGATTAAGAAATCTGTGCAATATATATGCAGATTTGTGAAAGTGAGTTTATATATATACCCTGGATGGAAAGATCTTCTGTTGACACTTCTCACTAAGTGCCACCTGGTCTGTAATATTCCGTAATCAACACGTGTATTTCCTTTCTCACACCTTAGTTTGTCTAGCTATAGTTTACAGTAGTTTTCTTCCTGTTGAAAGTTCGTGTACAGCAAGAGTCCAGGCTAATCAGCGTTAGAATGTATCATGTGACCAACAGTTATGTTCATCAGAACGAATGCTACTGTATATTCCTTAATTGACCTTGGTTTAGGGTTACAATTGCCGTTAATAAGATTGTTACCTTGACATTTTAAAAGTTATATTAGGGTTCGGGTGCTCTGACGTAGTGAATCTATATAATAATAACGATCATACCTGATGAAGTGCCCGAAGCAACTTAAATGCTGACATCCCAGTACAGAGTAGTGTTAAATGGTGTGTCCAATCAACATCAAAATGTACCATGTGGCCAACAGTGCTGTTTCCGATAACTTATTCTCCAACGTTTCTGGTTTTTCAGTCAGGGTTAAGGTTAGGTTTAGGTTGCTGTGAAGCAATACCATCTTGTGCTTACTATCATACCCCATGAAAATGTTGACAACGATTAATTTTGTCTCCACAGTACAGACCTGTACTAATATGCTTGTTAAATCAGCATCAGAATATGCTGATATTAAATTAATTGTGTAGTTAGTTTGTATTGGTATCATTTTAGCTATCATTACTGATGAATCCTATTTCACATTGCATAGCATATTAATCTTCCCTGTTTTGTTGTACTTTAAGGTGTCTTTTCTATTAGTTTGAGGTTGTGCAAGGATTATTTTGCCTTATTTTTAATGGCTGAAACGAGGGCATGTGAGTGGTATAATCCGTGTCCCCATGGATGTCGAGGTTGTTGCAGTTTCCAATTGTATTGGTTGTACTTGATTGTCAGGTACCATTTTTAGTGTTCGAGATATTGTTAGTTCTTTAGTTTATTTATTATTGGTTAGGTGCAAAGTAGCAGTAAATTTAAATCATTACGATGTTACTTCATGAAGTGATTGAGGTATAGGTAATGCTGTCCTCACAATGCAGACTAGTGTTATTAAGTGTGTCAAAGCAGCATTAGAGTGTACCATGTGGCCAACAGTTCAGTTTACGAGAAATAAGTCTGCTGTATTTCCTCTTCTGTTATCACGATTAAGCGTTAGAGTTCGAATCCGAGTTATGGTTAGGGTTAGGTTGCGCGGAAGAAAGAACTTTAAATGCTAACAATCTTACCTCATGAACCGATTGGCGTAAATAAAATGTTGTCCTCACGGTACAGACTTGTGCTAATATGTTCGTCAAATCAGCATCAGAATGTACCATGTGGCGAACATTTCTCTTTATAGGAGCAAATGCTGCTGTAGTTTTCTCGTGTCATCCGAGTTTACGGTTAGCGTTATGGTTCGTGTCAGGGATTGGGTTAGGGTTAGGCTGCAATGAAACAGTAAATGTAAATGATGATAAGGATCTTACCTCGTGATGTCATTGACACTTATTTAAGGCAGTCCTCACAGTACATACTAGTTCTGACAAGTTTGTCATCTCAGCAGCAGCATGTACCATGTGGTTAACATTTATAACCGTAAATAAATGCTGCTTTATTTGTTCTATGTGATCTGGCTTTAAGGTTAGAATTGCCGTCAGGGGTAGTGTTATTTCTAAGGGTTAGGAGTTATGTTTGGGTTAGGGTACACTGAAGCAGTTGATATAACTAATAACGAGCTTAACTGATGAAGTGCTTGACGCAACTTAAATGCTGTCCTCACAGTACAGACTAGTGCTAATAGGTGTCACATCAGCAGCAGAATGTACCATGTGGCCAACAGTTTTGTTTTGCAATAAATAATTCTGCTACGTTTCTCTTCTTTCATTCAGATTAAGGCTTAGAGTTGGGGTTAGGCTGCGATGCAGAAAGTACTTTCAATGTTTATTGTCTTACCGCATCAAATGTTTGACGCCGACTAATGCTGTCCCAACAGTACATACTTGTATTAATGTTTGATAAATCAGCATCAATATATGTACCATGTGGCAAGCAGTTCTGTTTATGCGGGGGAAACAACGCAACATGTCTCGTCTCATCCGGTTCTAGGGTTAGAGTTTGCGTTAAGGTTAGCAGTTAGGTTAGGGTTAGAGTACAATGAAACAATAAGCATAAATAATAAGCCTCTTGCCTCATGAAGTGATTGACGTAAATTAAATGCGGTTCCCATAGTACAGGCTAGTGCTAATAACTTTGTCGAAATAGCATCAGAATGTACCATGTGGCCAACAGTTTTGTATATGAGAAATAAAATGCTGAATTCTGCTGTATTGCTCTTCTCTCATCCGGATGAAGGGTTAGGGTTTCGATTGTCGTTTTGGTTAGGGTGCGATGAAGCAATAACATTAAATGTTACATTTTTTTCCTCCATCAAATGGCTGACGCACATTAAATGATGTCCTCACAGTACAGGCTTGTGCTAATACGTTTGTCAAATCAGCATCAGAATGTACTATGTGGCGATCATTGTTTATGGTATCAGATGCTGCTGCTGTAGTTGTATTCGTTTCAAATCAGATTTAGGAAAAGTGTAGAGGTTTTAGGGTTAGAATGCAATGAATCAGTAAATGCAAATATTGACAATAAAGTGAGTGAGACAACTTAAATGCTGTTCTCACAGTACAGAGAAGTGCTAATAAGTGAATCAAAACATCAGAATGTACCATGTGTCGAACGGTTCTGTCTACGAGGAATACTTTGGCTGAATTTCTCTTGCATTATGCGTGTTAAGGGTTAGGGTTAGAATTATAGTTTTGTTATTGGCTAGGTTGGTATGAAGCAATAACTTTAAATGCTATCCGCCTTGTCGCATGAAATTGTTGAGGCCGATTAAATGTTGTCTTGACAATACAGACTTGTGCAAATATGTTTGTGAAATGAGCGTCAGAATGCAGCATGTGGCGATCATTTCTGTGTATTTGTGGCAATGCTACTTTATTTGTCTTGTGTTATCCGGGTCCAGGCTTTGAGTTACCTTTAAGATTAAAGGTTGTTTTGCGGTTAGGGTGCTGTAAAATTGTAAATATAAATGATAAGCATCTTGTCTGATTAAGTGATTAAAGCATTGGTCAAATTAGTATCAGAAATGGAATATGTGCCCAACATTTTTGGTTTCGAGATTAAATATATGCTGAGGTCTACTGCATTGCTCTTGTATCATTATGGTTAAATGGGTATGATTAGGATTCGAGTTTTGGTTAGGATTAGTGTTAATTGTAGGGAGCAATGAATTAGTAAATATAACTTATGAAAACGATCTTACCTCATAAGGCGGCTAACGCAGATTGAAGGATGTCCTCTTAGTACAGACTAGTCCTAATCTTTCACAAATCACCGCCACACTTTACCATTGAGACATCAGTCCATTTTATGAGAACTGTTGATGTATTTCTCTTGCATTGGATGAGAGTATGCTGCAGATTTCCCATAATATTCTAACACTCGTGCTTATTTCCGTGAAAAGTTGTGTCATGTTTGTACAGGATCTCCTCCTCTAGGGCTAGAAGTAAAGACCTATCAGGTTTTCTTGGGGTTAGAGATGATGTATCTTCCTATTTCGTTGAGTTGTACAAGGTGTCCAAGATTTCTCCTAGCTTGTGAAGCATGCTCCTAGAATTTCCTTTTCTATTTACCATACTTACCTTCAGGAAGATGTAAGTTACCGTTCATGTTGTATCATAAATTTAAGTTGCTTTGTGTCTGCGTAAATATTGTACTGGATGTACGATGTTTCCAACTCTTTCCCTGGGATGTGACTGCAGACTGTTAAAAGTTGTTTTGTTTTCCTATAATGGGAATGTATCAATTAAATTAAAGATTAATCGGTTGTCAGTTACCCACATCATGAAGTATATATGTCAGGTGATTATTTGTAGATTGGTGCACATTGAGTTTGGTTTAAGATCTTGATTTGCACAAGTTGACTCGTCTGCAGGAATACACTTCGATGCGGTTCTTTAGTTTGATCCGTTTGATTTATTGGATGGTTTCTGCATAATAATGTGCACTTCTGCCATTCTGTCCACATACATTCATCAGTACATCAAGTCTCTAGAAAAGAAACCACTGGCAAACAATATTACACCTTTGATAAATTAACTGAACTTACCAACCTCAGTCTCCAAATTTGCAGGATTTTGGTTGCTTTATCTTGTTTCTTTACCACGTAATGGATCTACAAATTCAAGTAAACATTTCAAATATGCACCGAATATAATGCACACTTGTAATTTACAAGATTAAGAAATCTGTGCAATATATATGCAGATTTGTGAAAGTGAGTTTATATATATACCCTGGATGGAAAGATCTTCTGTTGACACTTCTCACTAAGTGCCACCTGGTCTGTAATATTCCGTAATCAACACGTGTATTTCCTTTCTCACACCTTAGTTTGTCTAGCTATAGTTTACAGTAGTTTTCTTCCTGTTGAAAGTTCGTGTACAGCAAGAGTCCAGGCTAATCAGCGTTAGAATGTATCATGTGACCAACAGTTATGTTCATCAGAACGAATGCTACTGTATATTCCTTAATTGACCTTGGTTTAGGGTTACAATTGCCGTTAATAAGATTGTTACCTTGACATTTTAAAAGTTATATTAGGGTTCGGGTGCTCTGACGTAGTGAATCTATATAATAATAACGATCATACCTGATGAAGTGCCCGAAGCAACTTAAATGCTGACATCCCAGTACAGAGTAGTGTTAAATGGTGTGTCCAATCAACATCAAAATGTACCATGTGGCCAACAGTGCTGTTTCCGATAACTTATTCTCCAACGTTTCTGGTTTTTCAGTCAGGGTTAAGGTTAGGTTTAGGTTGCTGTGAAGCAATACCATCTTGTGCTTACTATCATACCCCATGAAAATGTTGACAACGATTAATTTTGTCTCCACAGTACAGACCTGTACTAATATGCTTGTTAAATCAGCATCAGAATATGCTGATATTAAATTAATTGTGTAGTTAGTTTGTATTGGTATCATTTTAGCTATCATTACTGATGAATCCTATTTCACATTGCATAGCATATTAATCTTCCCTGTTTTGTTGTACTTTAAGGTGTCTTTTCTATTAGTTTGAGGTTGTGCAAGGATTATTTTGCCTTATTTTTAATGGCTGAAACGAGGGCATGTGAGTGGTATAATCCGTGTCCCCATGGATGTCGAGGTTGTTGCAGTTTCCAATTGTATTGGTTGTACTTGATTGTCAGGTACCATTTTTAGTGTTCGAGATATTGTTAGTTCTTTAGTTTATTTATTATTGGTTAGGTGCAAAGTAGCAGTAAATTTAAATCATTACGATGTTACTTCATGAAGTGATTGAGGTATAGGTAATGCTGTCCTCACAATGCAGACTAGTGTTATTAAGTGTGTCAAAGCAGCATTAGAGTGTACCATGTGGCCAACAGTTCAGTTTACGAGAAATAAGTCTGCTGTATTTCCTCTTCTGTTATCACGATTAAGCGTTAGAGTTCGAATCCGAGTTATGGTTAGGGTTAGGTTGCGCGGAAGAAAGAACTTTAAATGCTAACAATCTTACCTCATGAACCGATTGGCGTAAATAAAATGTTGTCCTCACGGTACAGACTTGTGCTAATATGTTCGTCAAATCAGCATCAGAATGTACCATGTGGCGAACATTTCTCTTTATAGGAGCAAATGCTGCTGTAGTTTTCTCGTGTCATCCGAGTTTACGGTTAGCGTTATGGTTCGTGTCAGGGATTGGGTTAGGGTTAGGCTGCAATGAAACAGTAAATGTAAATGATGATAAGGATCTTACCTCGTGATGTCATTGACACTTATTTAAGGCAGTCCTCACAGTACATACTAGTTCTGACAAGTTTGTCATCTCAGCAGCAGCATGTACCATGTGGTTAACATTTATAACCGTAAATAAATGCTGCTTTATTTGTTCTATGTGATCTGGCTTTAAGGTTAGAATTGCCGTCAGGGGTAGTGTTATTTCTAAGGGTTAGGAGTTATGTTTGGGTTAGGGTACACTGAAGCAGTTGATATAACTAATAACGAGCTTAACTGATGAAGTGCTTGACGCAACTTAAATGCTGTCCTCACAGTACAGACTAGTGCTAATAGGTGTCACATCAGCAGCAGAATGTACCATGTGGCCAACAGTTTTGTTTTGCAATAAATAATTCTGCTACGTTTCTCTTCTTTCATTCAGATTAAGGCTTAGAGTTGGGGTTAGGCTGCGATGCAGAAAGTACTTTCAATGTTTATTGTCTTACCGCATCAAATGTTTGACGCCGACTAATGCTGTCCCAACAGTACATACTTGTATTAATGTTTGATAAATCAGCATCAATATATGTACCATGTGGCAAGCAGTTCTGTTTATGCGGGGGAAACAACGCAACATGTCTCGTCTCATCCGGTTCTAGGGTTAGAGTTTGCGTTAAGGTTAGCAGTTAGGTTAGGGTTAGAGTACAATGAAACAATAAGCATAAATAATAAGCCTCTTGCCTCATGAAGTGATTGACGTAAATTAAATGCGGTTCCCATAGTACAGGCTAGTGCTAATAACTTTGTCGAAATAGCATCAGAATGTACCATGTGGCCAACAGTTTTGTATATGAGAAATAAAATGCTGAATTCTGCTGTATTGCTCTTCTCTCATCCGGATGAAGGGTTAGGGTTTCGATTGTCGTTTTGGTTAGGGTGCGATGAAGCAATAACATTAAATGTTACATTTTTTTCCTCCATCAAATGGCTGACGCACATTAAATGATGTCCTCACAGTACAGGCTTGTGCTAATACGTTTGTCAAATCAGCATCAGAATGTACTATGTGGCGATCATTGTTTATGGTATCAGATGCTGCTGCTGTAGTTGTATTCGTTTCAAATCAGATTTAGGAAAAGTGTAGAGGTTTTAGGGTTAGAATGCAATGAATCAGTAAATGCAAATATTGACAATAAAGTGAGTGAGACAACTTAAATGCTGTTCTCACAGTACAGAGAAGTGCTAATAAGTGAATCAAAACATCAGAATGTACCATGTGTCGAACGGTTCTGTCTACGAGGAATACTTTGGCTGAATTTCTCTTGCATTATGCGTGTTAAGGGTTAGGGTTAGAATTATAGTTTTGTTATTGGCTAGGTTGGTATGAAGCAATAACTTTAAATGCTATCCGCCTTGTCGCATGAAATTGTTGAGGCCGATTAAATGTTGTCTTGACAATACAGACTTGTGCAAATATGTTTGTGAAATGAGCGTCAGAATGCAGCATGTGGCGATCATTTCTGTGTATTTGTGGCAATGCTACTTTATTTGTCTTGTGTTATCCGGGTCCAGGCTTTGAGTTACCTTTAAGATTAAAGGTTGTTTTGCGGTTAGGGTGCTGTAAAATTGTAAATATAAATGATAAGCATCTTGTCTGATTAAGTGATTAAAGCATTGGTCAAATTAGTATCAGAAATGGAATATGTGCCCAACATTTTTGGTTTCGAGATTAAATATATGCTGAGGTCTACTGCATTGCTCTTGTATCATTATGGTTAAATGGGTATGATTAGGATTCGAGTTTTGGTTAGGATTAGTGTTAATTGTAGGGAGCAATGAATTAGTAAATATAACTTATGAAAACGATCTTACCTCATAAGGCGGCTAACGCAGATTGAAGGATGTCCTCTTAGTACAGACTAGTCCTAATCTTTCTCAAATCACCGCCACACTTTACCATTGAGACATCAGTCCATTTTACGAGAGCTGTTGATGTATTTCTCTTGCATTGGATGAGAGTATGCTGCAGATTTCCCATAATATTCTAACACTCGTGCTTATTTCCGTGAAAAGTTGTGTCATGTTTGTACAGGATCTCCTCCTCTAGGGCTAGAAGTAAAGACCTATCAGGTTTTCTTGGGGTTAGAGATGATGTATCTTCCTATTTCGTTGAGTTGTACAAGGTGTCCAAGATTTCTCCTAGCTTGTGAAGCATGCTCCTAGAATTTCCTTTTCTATTTACCATACTTACCTTCAGGAAGATGTAAGTTACCGTTCATGTTGTATCATAAATTTAAGTTGCTTTGTGTCTGCGTAAATATTGTACTGGATGTACGATGTTTCCAACTCTTTCCCTGGGATGTGACTGCAGACTGTTAAAAGTTGTTTTGTTTTCCTATAATGGGAATGTATCAATTAAATTAAAGATTAATCGGTTGTCAGTTACCCACATCATGAAGTATATATGTCAGGTGATTATTTGTAGATTGGTGTTGGCACATTGAGTTTGGTTTAAGATCTTGATTTGCACAAGTTGACTCGTCTGCAGGAATACACTTCGATGCGGTTCTTTAGTTTGATCCGTTTGATTTATTGGATGGTTTCTGCATAATAATGTGCACTTCTGCCATTCTGTCCACATACATTCATCAGTACATCAAGTCTCTAGAAAAGAAACCACTGGCAAACAATATTACACCTTTGATAAATTAACTGAACTTACCAACCTCAGTCTTCAAATTTGCAGGATTTTGGTTGCTTTATCTTGTTTCTTTACCACGTAATGGATCTACAAATTCAAGTAAACATTTCAAATATGCACCGAATATAATGCACACTTGTAATTTACAAGATTAAGAAATCTGTGCAATATATATGCAGATTTGTGAAAGTGAGTTTATATATATACCCTGGATGGAAAGATCTTCTGTTGACACTTCTCACTAAGTGCCACCTGGTCTGTAATATTCCGTAATCAACACGTGTATTTCCTTTCTCACACCTTAGTTTGTCTAGCTATAGTTTACAGTAGTTTTCTTCCTGTTGAAAGTTCGTGTACAGCAAGAGTCCAGGCTAATCAGCGTTAGAATGTATCATGTGACCAACAGTTATGTTCATCAGAACGAATGCTACTGTATATTCCTTAATTGACCTTGGTTTAGGGTTACAATTGCCGTTAATAAGATTGTTACCTTGACATTTTAAAAGTTATATTAGGGTTCGGGTGCTCTGACGTAGTGAATCTATATAATAATAACGATCATACCTGATGAAGTGCCCGAAGCAACTTAAATGCTGACATCCCAGTACAGAGTAGTGTTAAATGGTGTGTCCAATCAACATCAAAATGTACCATGTGGCCAACAGTGCTGTTTCCGATAACTTATTCTCCAACGTTTCTGGTTTTTCAGTCAGGGTTAAGGTTAGGTTTAGGTTGCTGTGAAGCAATACCATCTTGTGCTTACTATCATACCCCATGAAAATGTTGACAACGATTAATTTTGTCTCCACAGTACAGACCTGTACTAATATGCTTGTTAAATCAGCATCAGAATATGCTGATATTAAATTAATTGTGTAGTTAGTTTGTATTGGTATCATTTTAGCTATCATTACTGATGAATCCTATTTCACATTGCATAGCATATTAATCTTCCCTGTTTTGTTGTACTTTAAGGTGTCTTTTCTATTAGTTTGAGGTTGTGCAAGGATTATTTTGCCTTATTTTTAATGGCTGAAACGAGGGCATGTGAGTGGTATAATCCGTGTCCCCATGGATGTCGAGGTTGTTGCAGTTTCCAATTGTATTGGTTGTACTTGATTGTCAGGTACCATTTTTAGTGTTCGAGATATTGTTAGTTCTTTAGTTTATTTATTATTGGTTAGGTGCAAAGTAGCAGTAAATTTAAATCATTACGATGTTACTTCATGAAGTGATTGAGGTATAGGTAATGCTGTCCTCACAATGCAGACTAGTGTTATTAAGTGTGTCAAAGCAGCATTAGAGTGTACCATGTGGCCAACAGTTCAGTTTACGAGAAATAAGTCTGCTGTATTTCCTCTTCTGTTATCACGATTAAGCGTTAGAGTTCGAATCCGAGTTATGGTTAGGGTTAGGTTGCGCGGAAGAAAGAACTTTAAATGCTAACAATCTTACCTCATGAACCGATTGGCGTAAATAAAATGTTGTCCTCACGGTACAGACTTGTGCTAATATGTTCGTCAAGTCAGCATCAGAATGTACCATGTGGCGAACATTTCTCTTTATAGGAGCAAATGCTGCTGTAGTTTTCTCGTGTCATCCGAGTTTACGGTTAGCGTTATGGTTCGTGTCAGGGATTGGGTTAGGGTTAGGCTGCAATGAAACAGTAAATGTAAATGATGATAAGGATCTTACCTCGTGATGTCATTGACACTTATTTAAGGCAGTCCTCACAGTACATACTAGTTCTGACAAGTTTGTCATCTCAGCAGCAGCATGTACCATGTGGTTAACATTTATAACCGTAAATAAATGCTGCTTTATTTGTTCTATGTGATCTGGCTTTAAGGTTAGAATTGCCGTCAGGGGTAGTGTTATTTCTAAGGGTTAGGAGTTATGTTTGGGTTAGGGTACACTGAAGCAGTTGATATAACTAATAACGAGCTTAACTGATGAAGTGCTTGACGCAACTTAAATGCTGTCCTCACAGTACAGACTAGTGCTAATAGGTGTCACATCAGCAGCAGAATGTACCATGTGGCCAACAGTTTTGTTTTGCAATAAATAATTCTGCTACGTTTCTCTTCTTTCATTCAGATTAAGGCTTAGAGTTGGGGTTAGGCTGCGATGCAGAAAGTACTTTCAATGTTTATTGTCTTACCGCATCAAATGTTTGACGCCGACTAATGCTGTCCCAACAGTACATACTTGTATTAATGTTTGATAAATCAGCATCAATATATGTACCATGTGGCAAGCAGTTCTGTTTATGCGGGGGAAACAACGCAACATGTCTCGTCTCATCCGGTTCTAGGGTTAGAGTTTGCGTTAAGGTTAGCAGTTAGGTTAGGGTTAGAGTACAATGAAACAATAAGCATAAATAATAAGCCTCTTGCCTCATGAAGTGATTGACGTAAATTAAATGCGGTTCCCATAGTACAGGCTAGTGCTAATAACTTTGTCGAAATAGCATCAGAATGTACCATGTGGCCAACAGTTTTGTATATGAGAAATAAAATGCTGAATTCTGCTGTATTGCTCTTCTCTCATCCGGATGAAGGGTTAGGGTTTCGATTGTCGTTTTGGTTAGGGTGCGATGAAGCAATAACATTAAATGTTACATTTTTTTCCTCCATCAAATGGCTGACGCACATTAAATGATGTCCTCACAGTACAGGCTTGTGCTAATACGTTTGTCAAATCAGCATCAGAATGTACTATGTGGCGATTATTGTTTATGGTATCAGATGCTGCTGCTGTAGTTGTATTCGTTTCAAATCAGATTTAGGAAAAGTGTAGAGGTTTTAGGGTTAGAATGCAATGAATCAGTAAATGCAAATATTGACAATAAAGTGAGTGAGACAACTTAAATGCTGTTCTCACAGTACAGAGAAGTGCTAATAAGTGAATCAAAACATCAGAATGTACCATGTGTCGAACGGTTCTGTCTACGAGGAATACTTTGGCTGAATTTCTCTTGCATTATGCGTGTTAAGGGTTAGGGTTAGAATTATAGTTTTGTTATTGGCTAGGTTGGTATGAAGCAATAACTTTAAATGCTATCCGCCTTGTCGCATGAAATTGTTGAGGCCGATTAAATGTTGTCTTGACAATACAGACTTGTGCAAATATGTTTGTGAAATGAGCGTCAGAATGCAGCATGTGGCGATCATTTCTGTGTATTTGTGGCAATGCTACTTTATTTGTCTTGTGTTATCCGGGTCCAGGCTTTGAGTTACCTTTAAGATTAAAGGTTGTTTTGCGGTTAGGGTGCTGTAAAATTGTAAATATAAATGATAAGCATCTTGTCTGATTAAGTGATTAAAGCATTGGTCAAATTAGTATCAGAAATGGAATATGTGCCCAACATTTTTGGTTTCGAGATTAAATATATGCTGAGGTCTACTGCATTGCTCTTGTATCATTATGGTTAAATGGGTATGATTAGGATTCGAGTTTTGGTTAGGATTAGTGTTAATTGTAGGGAGCAATGAATTAGTAAATATAACTTATGAAAACGATCTTACCTCATAAGGCGGCTAACGCAGATTGAAGGATGTCCTCTTAGTACAGACTAGTCCTAATCTTTCTCAAATCACCGCCACACTTTACCATTGAGACATCAGTCCATTTTACGAGAACTGTTGATGTATTTCTCTTGCATTGGATGAGAGTATGCTGCAGATTTCCCATAATATTCTAACACTCGTGCTTATTTCCGTGAAAAGTTGTGTCATGTTTGTACAGGATCTCCTCCTCTAGGGCTAGAAGTAAAGACCTATCAGGTTTTCTTGGGGTTAGAGATGATGTATCTTCCTATTTCGTTGAGTTGTACAAGGTGTCCAAGATTTCTCCTAGCTTGTGAAGCATGCTCCTAGAATTTCCTTTTCTATTTACCATACTTACCTTCAGGAAGATGTAAGTTACCGTTCATGTTGTATCATAAATTTAAGTTGCTTTGTGTCTGCGTAAATATTGTACTGGATGTACGATGTTTCCAACTCTTTCCCTGGGATGTGACTGCAGACTGTTAAAAGTTGTTTTGTTTTCCTATAATGGGAATGTATCAATTAAATTAAAGATTAATCGGTTGTCAGTTACCCACATCATGAAGTATATATGTCAGGTGATTATTTGTAGATTGGTGCACATTGAGTTTGGTTTAAGATCTTGATTTGCACAAGTTGACTCGTCTGCAGGAATACACTTCGATGCGGTTCTTTAGTTTGATCCGTTTGATTTATTGGATGGTTTCTGCATAATAATGTGCACTTCTGCCATTCTGTCCACATACATTCATCAGTACATCAAGTCTCTAGAAAAGAAACCACTGGCAAACAATATTACACCTTTGATAAATTAACTGAACTTACCAACCTCAGTCTTCAAATTTGCAGGATTTTGGTTGCTTTATCTTGTTTCTTTACCACGTAATGGATCTACAAATTCAAGTAAACATTTCAAATATGCACCGAATATAATGCACACTTGTAATTTACAAGATTAAGAAATCTGTGCAATATATATGCAGATTTGTGAAAGTGAGTTTATATATATACCCTGGATGGAAAGATCTTCTGTTGACACTTCTCACTAAGTGCCACCTGGTCTGTAATATTCCGTAATCAACACGTGTATTTCCTTTCTCACACCTTAGTTTGTCTAGCTATAGTTTACAGTAGTTTTCTTCCTGTTGAAAGTTCGTGTACAGCAAGAGTCCAGGCTAATCAGCGTTAGAATGTATCATGTGACCAACAGTTATGTTCATCAGAACGAATGCTACTGTATATTCCTTAATTGACCTTGGTTTAGGGTTACAATTGCCGTTAATAAGATTGTTACCTTGACATTTTAAAAGTTATATTAGGGTTCGGGTGCTCTGACGTAGTGAATCTATATAATAATAACGATCATACCTGATGAAGTGCCCGAAGCAACTTAAATGCTGACATCCCAGTACAGAGTAGTGTTAAATGGTGTGTCCAATCAACATCAAAATGTACCATGTGGCCAACAGTGCTGTTTCCGATAACTTATTCTCCAACGTTTCTGGTTTTTCAGTCAGGGTTAAGGTTAGGTTTAGGTTGCTGTGAAGCAATACCATCTTGTGCTTACTATCATACCCCATGAAAATGTTGACAACGATTAATTTTGTCTCCACAGTACAGACCTGTACTAATATGCTTGTTAAATCAGCATCAGAATATGCTGATATTAAATTAATTGTGTAGTTAGTTTGTATTGGTATCATTTTAGCTATCATTACTGATGAATCCTATTTCACATTGCATAGCATATTAATCTTCCCTGTTTTGTTGTACTTTAAGGTGTCTTTTCTATTAGTTTGAGGTTGTGCAAGGATTATTTTGCCTTATTTTTAATGGCTGAAACGAGGGCATGTGAGTGGTATAATCCGTGTCCCCATGGATGTCGAGGTTGTTGCAGTTTCCAATTGTATTGGTTGTACTTGATTGTCAGGTACCATTTTTAGTGTTCGAGATATTGTTAGTTCTTTAGTTTATTTATTATTGGTTAGGTGCAAAGTAGCAGTAAATTTAAATCATTACGATGTTACTTCATGAAGTGATTGAGGTATAGGTAATGCTGTCCTCACAATGCAGACTAGTGTTATTAAGTGTGTCAAAGCAGCATTAGAGTGTACCATGTGGCCAACAGTTCAGTTTACGAGAAATAAGTCTGCTGTATTTCCTCTTCTGTTATCACGATTAAGCGTTAGAGTTCGAATCCGAGTTATGGTTAGGGTTAGGTTGCGCGGAAGAAAGAACTTTAAATGCTAACAATCTTACCTCATGAACCGATTGGCGTAAATAAAATGTTGTCCTCACGGTACAGACTTGTGCTAATATGTTCGTCAAATCAGCATCAGAATGTACCATGTGGCGAACATTTCTCTTTATAGGAGCAAATGCTGCTGTAGTTTTCTCGTGTCATCCGAGTTTACGGTTAGCGTTATGGTTCGTGTCAGGGATTGGGTTAGGGTTAGGCTGCAATGAAACAGTAAATGTAAATGATGATAAGGATCTTACCTCGTGATGTCATTGACACTTATTTAAGGCAGTCCTCACAGTACATACTAGTTCTGACAAGTTTGTCATCTCAGCAGCAGCATGTACCATGTGGTTAACATTTATAACCGTAAATAAATGCTGCTTTATTTGTTCTATGTGATCTGGCTTTAAGGTTAGAATTGCCGTCAGGGGTAGTGTTATTTCTAAGGGTTAGGAGTTATGTTTGGGTTAGGGTACACTGAAGCAGTTGATATAACTAATAACGAGCTTAACTGATGAAGTGCTTGACGCAACTTAAATGCTGTCCTCACAGTACAGACTAGTGCTAATAGGTGTCACATCAGCAGCAGAATGTACCATGTGGCCAACAGTTTTGTTTTGCAATAAATAATTCTGCTACGTTTCTCTTCTTTCATTCAGATTAAGGCTTAGAGTTGGGGTTAGGCTGCGATGCAGAAAGTACTTTCAATGTTTATTGTCTTACCGCATCAAATGTTTGACGCCGACTAATGCTGTCCCAACAGTACATACTTGTATTAATGTTTGATAAATCAGCATCAATATATGTACCATGTGGCAAGCAGTTCTGTTTATGCGGGGGAAACAACGCAACATGTCTCGTCTCATCCGGTTCTAGGGTTAGAGTTTGCGTTAAGGTTAGCAGTTAGGTTAGGGTTAGAGTACAATGAAACAATAAGCATAAATAATAAGCCTCTTGCCTCATGAAGTGATTGACGTAAATTAAATGCGGTTCCCATAGTACAGGCTAGTGCTAATAACTTTGTCGAAATAGCATCAGAATGTACCATGTGGCCAACAGTTTTGTATATGAGAAATAAAATGCTGAATTCTGCTGTATTGCTCTTCTCTCATCCGGATGAAGGGTTAGGGTTTCGATTGTCGTTTTGGTTAGGGTGCGATGAAGCAATAACATTAAATGTTACATTTTTTTCCTCCATCAAATGGCTGACGCACATTAAATGATGTCCTCACAGTACAGGCTTGTGCTAATACGTTTGTCAAATCAGCATCAGAATGTACTATGTGGCGATCATTGTTTATGGTATCAGATGCTGCTGCTGTAGTTGTATTCGTTTCAAATCAGATTTAGGAAAAGTGTAGAGGTTTTAGGGTTAGAATGCAATGAATCAGTAAATGCAAATATTGACAATAAAGTGAGTGAGACAACTTAAATGCTGTTCTCACAGTACAGAGAAGTGCTAATAAGTGAATCAAAACATCAGAATGTACCATGTGTCGAACGGTTCTGTCTACGAGGAATACTTTGGCTGAATTTCTCTTGCATTATGCGTGTTAAGGGTTAGGGTTAGAATTATAGTTTTGTTATTGGCTAGGTTGGTATGAAGCAATAACTTTAAATGCTATCCGCCTTGTCGCATGAAATTGTTGAGGCCGATTAAATGTTGTCTTGACAATACAGACTTGTGCAAATATGTTTGTGAAATGAGCGTCAGAATGCAGCATGTGGCGATCATTTCTGTGTATTTGTGGCAATGCTACTTTATTTGTCTTGTGTTATCCGGGTCCAGGCTTTGAGTTACCTTTAAGATTAAAGGTTGTTTTGCGGTTAGGGTGCTGTAAAATTGTAAATATAAATGATAAGCATCTTGTCTGATTAAGTGATTAAAGCATTGGTCAAATTAGTATCAGAAATGGAATATGTGCCCAACATTTTTGGTTTCGAGATTAAATATATGCTGAGGTCTACTGCATTGCTCTTGTATCATTATGGTTAAATGGGTATGATTAGGATTCGAGTTTTGGTTAGGATTAGTGTTAATTGTAGGGAGCAATGAATTAGTAAATATAACTTATGAAAACGATCTTACCTCATAAGGCGGCTAACGCAGATTGAAGGATGTCCTCTTAGTACAGACTAGTCCTAATCTTTCTCAAATCACCGCCACACTTTACCATTGAGACATCAGTCCATTTTACGAGAGCTGTTGATGTATTTCTCTTGCATTGGATGAGAGTATGCTGCAGATTTCCCATAATATTCTAACACTCGTGCTTATTTCCGTGAAAAGTTGTGTCATGTTTGTACAGGATCTCCTCCTCTAGGGCTAGAAGTAAAGACCTATCAGGTTTTCTTGGGGTTAGAGATGATGTATCTTCCTATTTCGTTGAGTTGTACAAGGTGTCCAAGATTTCTCCTAGCTTGTGAAGCATGCTCCTAGAATTTCCTTTTCTATTTACCATACTTACCTTCAGGAAGATGTAAGTTACCGTTCATGTTGTATCATAAATTTAAGTTGCTTTGTGTCTGCGTAAATATTGTACTGGATGTACGATGTTTCCAACTCTTTCCCTGGGATGTGACTGCAGACTGTTAAAAGTTGTTTTGTTTTCCTATAATGGGAATGTATCAATTAAATTAAAGATTAATCGGTTGTCAGTTACCCACATCATGAAGTATATATGTCAGGTGATTATTTGTAGATTGGTGTTGGCACATTGAGTTTGGTTTAAGATCTTGATTTGCACAAGTTGACTCGTCTGCAGGAATACACTTCGATGCGGTTCTTTAGTTTGATCCGTTTGATTTATTGGATGGTTTCTGCATAATAATGTGCACTTCTGCCATTCTGTCCACATACATTCATCAGTACATCAAGTCTCTAGAAAAGAAACCACTGGCAAACAATATTACACCTTTGATAAATTAACTGAACTTACCAACCTCAGTCTTCAAATTTGCAGGATTTTGGTTGCTTTATCTTGTTTCTTTACCACGTAATGGATCTACAAATTCAAGTAAACATTTCAAATATGCACCGAATATAATGCACACTTGTAATTTACAAGATTAAGAAATCTGTGCAATATATATGCAGATTTGTGAAAGTGAGTTTATATATATACCCTGGATGGAAAGATCTTCTGTTGACACTTCTCACTAAGTGCCACCTGGTCTGTAATATTCCGTAATCAACACGTGTATTTCCTTTCTCACACCTTAGTTTGTCTAGCTATAGTTTACAGTAGTTTTCTTCCTGTTGAAAGTTCGTGTACAGCAAGAGTCCAGGCTAATCAGCGTTAGAATGTATCATGTGACCAACAGTTATGTTCATCAGAACGAATGCTACTGTATATTCCTTAATTGACCTTGGTTTAGGGTTACAATTGCCGTTAATAAGATTGTTACCTTGACATTTTAAAAGTTATATTAGGGTTCGGGTGCTCTGACGTAGTGAATCTATATAATAATAACGATCATACCTGATGAAGTGCCCGAAGCAACTTAAATGCTGACATCCCAGTACAGAGTAGTGTTAAATGGTGTGTCCAATCAACATCAAAATGTACCATGTGGCCAACAGTGCTGTTTCCGATAACTTATTCTCCAACGTTTCTGGTTTTTCAGTCAGGGTTAAGGTTAGGTTTAGGTTGCTGTGAAGCAATACCATCTTGTGCTTACTATCATACCCCATGAAAATGTTGACAACGATTAATTTTGTCTCCACAGTACAGACCTGTACTAATATGCTTGTTAAATCAGCATCAGAATATGCTGATATTAAATTAATTGTGTAGTTAGTTTGTATTGGTATCATTTTAGCTATCATTACTGATGAATCCTATTTCACATTGCATAGCATATTAATCTTCCCTGTTTTGTTGTACTTTAAGGTGTCTTTTCTATTAGTTTGAGGTTGTGCAAGGATTATTTTGCCTTATTTTTAATGGCTGAAACGAGGGCATGTGAGTGGTATAATCCGTGTCCCCATGGATGTCGAGGTTGTTGCAGTTTCCAATTGTATTGGTTGTACTTGATTGTCAGGTACCATTTTTAGTGTTCGAGATATTGTTAGTTCTTTAGTTTATTTATTATTGGTTAGGTGCAAAGTAGCAGTAAATTTAAATCATTACGATGTTACTTCATGAAGTGATTGAGGTATAGGTAATGCTGTCCTCACAATGCAGACTAGTGTTATTAAGTGTGTCAAAGCAGCATTAGAGTGTACCATGTGGCCAACAGTTCAGTTTACGAGAAATAAGTCTGCTGTATTTCCTCTTCTGTTATCACGATTAAGCGTTAGAGTTCGAATCCGAGTTATGGTTAGGGTTAGGTTGCGCGGAAGAAAGAACTTTAAATGCTAACAATCTTACCTCATGAACCGATTGGCGTAAATAAAATGTTGTCCTCACGGTACAGACTTGTGCTAATATGTTCGTCAAGTCAGCATCAGAATGTACCATGTGGCGAACATTTCTCTTTATAGGAGCAAATGCTGCTGTAGTTTTCTCGTGTCATCCGAGTTTACGGTTAGCGTTATGGTTCGTGTCAGGGATTGGGTTAGGGTTAGGCTGCAATGAAACAGTAAATGTAAATGATGATAAGGATCTTACCTCGTGATGTCATTGACACTTATTTAAGGCAGTCCTCACAGTACATACTAGTTCTGACAAGTTTGTCATCTCAGCAGCAGCATGTACCATGTGGTTAACATTTATAACCGTAAATAAATGCTGCTTTATTTGTTCTATGTGATCTGGCTTTAAGGTTAGAATTGCCGTCAGGGGTAGTGTTATTTCTAAGGGTTAGGAGTTATGTTTGGGTTAGGGTACACTGAAGCAGTTGATATAACTAATAACGAGCTTAACTGATGAAGTGCTTGACGCAACTTAAATGCTGTCCTCACAGTACAGACTAGTGCTAATAGGTGTCACATCAGCAGCAGAATGTACCATGTGGCCAACAGTTTTGTTTTGCAATAAATAATTCTGCTACGTTTCTCTTCTTTCATTCAGATTAAGGCTTAGAGTTGGGGTTAGGCTGCGATGCAGAAAGTACTTTCAATGTTTATTGTCTTACCGCATCAAATGTTTGACGCCGACTAATGCTGTCCCAACAGTACATACTTGTATTAATGTTTGATAAATCAGCATCAATATATGTACCATGTGGCAAGCAGTTCTGTTTATGCGGGGGAAACAACGCAACATGTCTCGTCTCATCCGGTTCTAGGGTTAGAGTTTGCGTTAAGGTTAGCAGTTAGGTTAGGGTTAGAGTACAATGAAACAATAAGCATAAATAATAAGCCTCTTGCCTCATGAAGTGATTGACGTAAATTAAATGCGGTTCCCATAGTACAGGCTAGTGCTAATAACTTTGTCGAAATAGCATCAGAATGTACCATGTGGCCAACAGTTTTGTATATGAGAAATAAAATGCTGAATTCTGCTGTATTGCTCTTCTCTCATCCGGATGAAGGGTTAGGGTTTCGATTGTCGTTTTGGTTAGGGTGCGATGAAGCAATAACATTAAATGTTACATTTTTTTCCTCCATCAAATGGCTGACGCACATTAAATGATGTCCTCACAGTACAGGCTTGTGCTAATACGTTTGTCAAATCAGCATCAGAATGTACTATGTGGCGATCATTGTTTATGGTATCAGATGCTGCTGCTGTAGTTGTATTCGTTTCAAATCAGATTTAGGAAAAGTGTAGAGGTTTTAGGGTTAGAATGCAATGAATCAGTAAATGCAAATATTGACAATAAAGTGAGTGAGACAACTTAAATGCTGTTCTCACAGTACAGAGAAGTGCTAATAAGTGAATCAAAACATCAGAATGTACCATGTGTCGAACGGTTCTGTCTACGAGGAATACTTTGGCTGAATTTCTCTTGCATTATGCGTGTTAAGGGTTAGGGTTAGAATTATAGTTTTGTTATTGGCTAGGTTGGTATGAAGCAATAACTTTAAATGCTATCCGCCTTGTCGCATGAAATTGTTGAGGCCGATTAAATGTTGTCTTGACAATACAGACTTGTGCAAATATGTTTGTGAAATGAGCGTCAGAATGCAGCATGTGGCGATCATTTCTGTGTATTTGTGGCAATGCTACTTTATTTGTCTTGTGTTATCCGGGTCCAGGCTTTGAGTTACCTTTAAGATTAAAGGTTGTTTTGCGGTTAGGGTGCTGTAAAATTGTAAATATAAATGATAAGCATCTTGTCTGATTAAGTGATTAAAGCATTGGTCAAATTAGTATCAGAAATGGAATATGTGCCCAACATTTTTGGTTTCGAGATTAAATATATGCTGAGGTCTACTGCATTGCTCTTGTATCATTATGGTTAAATGGGTATGATTAGGATTCGAGTTTTGGTTAGGATTAGTGTTAATTGTAGGGAGCAATGAATTAGTAAATATAACTTATGAAAACGATCTTACCTCATAAGGCGGCTAACGCAGATTGAAGGATGTCCTCTTAGTACAGACTAGTCCTAATCTTTCTCAAATCACCGCCACACTTTACCATTGAGACATCAGTCCATTTTACGAGAACTGTTGATGTATTTCTCTTGCATTGGATGAGAGTATGCTGCAGATTTCCCATAATATTCTAACACTCGTGCTTATTTCCGTGAAAAGTTGTGTCATGTTTGTACAGAATCTCTTCCTCTAGGGCTAGGAGTAAAGACCTATCAGGTTTTCTTGGGGTTAGAGATGATGTATCTTCCTATTTCGTTGAGTTGTACAAGGTGTCCAAGATTTCTCCTAGCTTGTGAAGCATGCTCCTAGAATTTCCTTTTCTATTTACCATACTTACCTTCAGGAAGATGTAAGTTACCGTTCATGTTGTATCATAAATTTAAGTTGCTTTGTGTCTGCGTAAATATTGTACTGGATGTACGATGTTTCCAACTCTTTCCCTGGGATGTGACTGCAGACTGTTAAAAGTTGTTTTGTTTTCCTATAATGGGAATGTATCAATTAAATTAAAGATTAATCGGTTGTCAGTTACCCACATCATGAAGTATATATGTCAGGTGATTATTTGTAGATTGGTGTTGGCACATTGAGTTTGGTTTAAGATCTTGATTTGCACAAGTTGACTCGTCTGCAGGAATACACTTCGATGCGGTTCTTTAGTTTGATCCGTTTGATTTATTGGATGGTTTCTGCATAATAATGTGCACTTCTGCCATTCTGTCCACATACATTCATCAGTACATCAAGTCTCTAGAAAAGAAACCACTGGCAAACAATATTACACCTTTGATAAATTAACTGAACTTACCAACCTCAGTCTTCAAATTTGCAGGATTTTGGTTGCTTTATCTTGTTTCTTTACCACGTAATGGATCTACAAATTCAAGTAAACATTTCAAATATGCACCGAATATAATGCACACTTGTAATTTACAAGATTAAGAAATCTGTGCAATATATATGCAGATTTGTGAAAGTGAGTTTATATATATACCCTGGATGGAAAGATCTTCTGTTGACACTTCTCACTAAGTGCCACCTGGTCTGTAATATTCCGTAATCAACACGTGTATTTCCTTTCTCACACCTTAGTTTGTCTAGCTATAGTTTACAGTAGTTTTCTTCCTGTTGAAAGTTCGTGTACAGCAAGAGTCCAGGCTAATCAGCGTTAGAATGTATCATGTGACCAACAGTTATGTTCATCAGAACGAATGCTACTGTATATTCCTTAATTGACCTTGGTTTAGGGTTACAATTGCCGTTAATAAGATTGTTACCTTGACATTTTAAAAGTTATATTAGGGTTCGGGTGCTCTGACGTAGTGAATCTATATAATAATAACGATCATACCTGATGAAGTGCCCGAAGCAACTTAAATGCTGACATCCCAGTACAGAGTAGTGTTAAATGGTGTGTCCAATCAACATCAAAATGTACCATGTGGCCAACAGTGCTGTTTCCGATAACTTATTCTCCAACGTTTCTGGTTTTTCAGTCAGGGTTAAGGTTAGGTTTAGGTTGCTGTGAAGCAATACCATCTTGTGCTTACTATCATACCCCATGAAAATGTTGACAACGATTAATTTTGTCTCCACAGTACAGACCTGTACTAATATGCTTGTTAAATCAGCATCAGAATATGCTGATATTAAATTAATTGTGTAGTTAGTTTGTATTGGTATCATTTTAGCTATCATTACTGATGAATCCTATTTCACATTGCATAGCATATTAATCTTCCCTGTTTTGTTGTACTTTAAGGTGTCTTTTCTATTAGTTTGAGGTTGTGCAAGGATTATTTTGCCTTATTTTTAATGGCTGAAACGAGGGCATGTGAGTGGTATAATCCGTGTCCCCATGGATGTCGAGGTTGTTGCAGTTTCCAATTGTATTGGTTGTACTTGATTGTCAGGTACCATTTTTAGTGTTCGAGATATTGTTAGTTCTTTAGTTTATTTATTATTGGTTAGGTGCAAAGTAGCAGTAAATTTAAATCATTACGATGTTACTTCATGAAGTGATTGAGGTATAGGTAATGCTGTCCTCACAATGCAGACTAGTGTTATTAAGTGTGTCAAAGCAGCATTAGAGTGTACCATGTGGCCAACAGTTCAGTTTACGAGAAATAAGTCTGCTGTATTTCCTCTTCTGTTATCACGATTAAGCGTTAGAGTTCGAATCCGAGTTATGGTTAGGGTTAGGTTGCGCGGAAGAAAGAACTTTAAATGCTAACAATCTTACCTCATGAACCGATTGGCGTAAATAAAATGTTGTCCTCACGGTACAGACTTGTGCTAATATGTTCGTCAAGTCAGCATCAGAATGTACCATGTGGCGAACATTTCTCTTTATAGGAGCAAATGCTGCTGTAGTTTTCTCGTGTCATCCGAGTTTACGGTTAGCGTTATGGTTCGTGTCAGGGATTGGGTTAGGGTTAGGCTGCAATGAAACAGTAAATGTAAATGATGATAAGGATCTTACCTCGTGATGTCATTGACACTTATTTAAGGCAGTCCTCACAGTACATACTAGTTCTGACAAGTTTGTCATCTCAGCAGCAGCATGTACCATGTGGTTAACATTTATAACCGTAAATAAATGCTGCTTTATTTGTTCTATGTGATCTGGCTTTAAGGTTAGAATTGCCGTCAGGGGTAGTGTTATTTCTAAGGGTTAGGAGTTATGTTTGGGTTAGGGTACACTGAAGCAGTTGATATAACTAATAACGAGCTTAACTGATGAAGTGCTTGACGCAACTTAAATGCTGTCCTCACAGTACAGACTAGTGCTAATAGGTGTCACATCAGCAGCAGAATGTACCATGTGGCCAACAGTTTTGTTTTGCAATAAATAATTCTGCTACGTTTCTCTTCTTTCATTCAGATTAAGGCTTAGAGTTGGGGTTAGGCTGCGATGCAGAAAGTACTTTCAATGTTTATTGTCTTACCGCATCAAATGTTTGACGCCGACTAATGCTGTCCCAACAGTACATACTTGTATTAATGTTTGATAAATCAGCATCAATATATGTACCATGTGGCAAGCAGTTCTGTTTATGCGGGGGAAACAACGCAACATGTCTCGTCTCATCCGGTTCTAGGGTTAGAGTTTGCGTTAAGGTTAGCAGTTAGGTTAGGGTTAGAGTACAATGAAACAATAAGCATAAATAATAAGCCTCTTGCCTCATGAAGTGATTGACGTAAATTAAATGCGGTTCCCATAGTACAGGCTAGTGCTAATAACTTTGTCGAAATAGCATCAGAATGTACCATGTGGCCAACAGTTTTGTATATGAGAAATAAAATGCTGAATTCTGCTGTATTGCTCTTCTCTCATCCGGATGAAGGGTTAGGGTTTCGATTGTCGTTTTGGTTAGGGTGCGATGAAGCAATAACATTAAATGTTACATTTTTTTCCTCCATCAAATGGCTGACGCACATTAAATGATGTCCTCACAGTACAGGCTTGTGCTAATACGTTTGTCAAATCAGCATCAGAATGTACTATGTGGCGATTATTGTTTATGGTATCAGATGCTGCTGCTGTAGTTGTATTCGTTTCAAATCAGATTTAGGAAAAGTGTAGAGGTTTTAGGGTTAGAATGCAATGAATCAGTAAATGCAAATATTGACAATAAAGTGAGTGAGACAACTTAAATGCTGTTCTCACAGTACAGAGAAGTGCTAATAAGTGAATCAAAACATCAGAATGTACCATGTGTCGAACGGTTCTGTCTACGAGGAATACTTTGGCTGAATTTCTCTTGCATTATGCGTGTTAAGGGTTAGGGTTAGAATTATAGTTTTGTTATTGGCTAGGTTGGTATGAAGCAATAACTTTAAATGCTATCCGCCTTGTCGCATGAAATTGTTGAGGCCGATTAAATGTTGTCTTGACAATACAGACTTGTGCAAATATGTTTGTGAAATGAGCGTCAGAATGCAGCATGTGGCGATCATTTCTGTGTATTTGTGGCAATGCTACTTTATTTGTCTTGTGTTATCCGGGTCCAGGCTTTGAGTTACCTTTAAGATTAAAGGTTGTTTTGCGGTTAGGGTGCTGTAAAATTGTAAATATAAATGATAAGCATCTTGTCTGATTAAGTGATTAAAGCATTGGTCAAATTAGTATCAGAAATGGAATATGTGCCCAACATTTTTGGTTTCGAGATTAAATATATGCTGAGGTCTACTGCATTGCTCTTGTATCATTATGGTTAAATGGGTATGATTAGGATTCGAGTTTTGGTTAGGATTAGTGTTAATTGTAGGGAGCAATGAATTAGTAAATATAACTTATGAAAACGATCTTACCTCATAAGGCGGCTAACGCAGATTGAAGGATGTCCTCTTAGTACAGACTAGTCCTAATCTTTCTCAAATCACCGCCACACTTTACCATTGAGACATCAGTCCATTTTACGAGAACTGTTGATGTATTTCTCTTGCATTGGATGAGAGTATGCTGCAGATTTCCCATAATATTCTAACACTCGTGCTTATTTCCGTGAAAAGTTGTGTCATGTTTGTACAGGATCTCCTCCTCTAGGGCTAGAAGTAAAGACCTATCAGGTTTTCTTGGGGTTAGAGATGATGTATCTTCCTATTTCGTTGAGTTGTACAAGGTGTCCAAGATTTCTCCTAGCTTGTGAAGCATGCTCCTAGAATTTCCTTTTCTATTTACCATACTTACCTTCAGGAAGATGTAAGTTACCGTTCATGTTGTATCATAAATTTAAGTTGCTTTGTGTCTGCGTAAATATTGTACTGGATGTACGATGTTTCCAACTCTTTCCCTGGGATGTGACTGCAGACTGTTAAAAGTTGTTTTGTTTTCCTATAATGGGAATGTATCAATTAAATTAAAGATTAATCGGTTGTCAGTTACCCACATCATGAAGTATATATGTCAGGTGATTATTTGTAGATTGGTGCACATTGAGTTTGGTTTAAGATCTTGATTTGCACAAGTTGACTCGTCTGCAGGAATACACTTCGATGCGGTTCTTTAGTTTGATCCGTTTGATTTATTGGATGGTTTCTGCATAATAATGTGCACTTCTGCCATTCTGTCCACATACATTCATCAGTACATCAAGTCTCTAGAAAAGAAACCACTGGCAAACAATATTACACCTTTGATAAATTAACTGAACTTACCAACCTCAGTCTTCAAATTTGCAGGATTTTGGTTGCTTTATCTTGTTTCTTTACCACGTAATGGATCTACAAATTCAAGTAAACATTTCAAATATGCACCGAATATAATGCACACTTGTAATTTACAAGATTAAGAAATCTGTGCAATATATATGCAGATTTGTGAAAGTGAGTTTATATATATACCCTGGATGGAAAGATCTTCTGTTGACACTTCTCACTAAGTGCCACCTGGTCTGTAATATTCCGTAATCAACACGTGTATTTCCTTTCTCACACCTTAGTTTGTCTAGCTATAGTTTACAGTAGTTTTCTTCCTGTTGAAAGTTCGTGTACAGCAAGAGTCCAGGCTAATCAGCGTTAGAATGTATCATGTGACCAACACTTATGTTCATCAGAACGAATGCTACTGTATATTCCTTAATTGACCTTGGTTTAGGGTTACAATTGCCGTTAATAAGATTGTTACCTTGACATTTTAAAAGTTATATTAGGGTTCGGGTGCTCTGACGTAGTGAATCTATATAATAATAACGATCATACCTGATGAAGTGCCCGAAGCAACTTAAATGCTGACATCCCAGTACAGAGTAGTGTTAAATGGTGTGTCCAATCAACATCAAAATGTACCATGTGGCCAACAGTGCTGTTTCCGATAACTTATTCTCCAACGTTTCTGGTTTTTCAGTCAGGGTTAAGGTTAGGTTTAGGTTGCTGTGAAGCAATACCATCTTGTGCTTACTATCATACCCCATGAAAATGTTGACAACGATTAATTTTGTCTCCACAGTACAGACCTGTACTAATATGCTTGTTAAATCAGCATCAGAATATGCTGATATTAAATTAATTGTGTAGTTAGTTTGTATTGGTATCATTTTAGCTATCATTACTGATGAATCCTATTTCACATTGCATAGCATATTAATCTTCCCTGTTTTGTTGTACTTTAAGGTGTCTTTTCTATTAGTTTGAGGTTGTGCAAGGATTATTTTGCCTTATTTTTAATGGCTGAAACGAGGGCATGTGAGTGGTATAATCCGTGTCCCCATGGATGTCGAGGTTGTTGCAGTTTCCAATTGTATTGGTTGTACTTGATTGTCAGGTACCATTTTTAGTGTTCGAGATATTGTTAGTTCTTTAGTTTATTTATTATTGGTTAGGTGCAAAGTAGCAGTAAATTTAAATCATTACGATGTTACTTCATGAAGTGATTGAGGTATAGGTAATGCTGTCCTCACAATGCAGACTAGTGTTATTAAGTGTGTCAAAGCAGCATTAGAGTGTACCATGTGGCCAACAGTTCAGTTTACGAGAAATAAGTCTGCTGTATTTCCTCTTCTGTTATCACGATTAAGCGTTAGAGTTCGAATCCGAGTTATGGTTAGGGTTAGGTTGCGCGGAAGAAAGAACTTTAAATGCTAACAATCTTACCTCATGAACCGATTGGCGTAAATAAAATGTTGTCCTCACGGTACAGACTTGTGCTAATATGTTCGTCAAATCAGCATCAGAATGTACCATGTGGCGAACATTTCTCTTTATAGGAGCAAATGCTGCTGTAGTTTTCTCGTGTCATCCGAGTTTACGGTTAGCGTTATGGTTCGTGTCAGGGATTGGGTTAGGGTTAGGCTGCAATGAAACAGTAAATGTAAATGATGATAAGGATCTTACCTCGTGATGTCATTGACACTTATTTAAGGCAGTCCTCACAGTACATACTAGTTCTGACAAGTTTGTCATCTCAGCAGCAGCATGTACCATGTGGTTAACATTTATAACCGTAAATAAATGCTGCTTTATTTGTTCTATGTGATCTGGCTTTAAGGTTAGAATTGCCGTCAGGGGTAGTGTTATTTCTAAGGGTTAGGAGTTATGTTTGGGTTAGGGTACACTGAAGCAGTTGATATAACTAATAACGAGCTTAACTGATGAAGTGCTTGACGCAACTTAAATGCTGTCCTCACAGTACAGACTAGTGCTAATAGGTGTCACATCAGCAGCAGAATGTACCATGTGGCCAACAGTTTTGTTTTGCAATAAATAATTCTGCTACGTTTCTCTTCTTTCATTCAGATTAAGGCTTAGAGTTGGGGTTAGGCTGCGATGCAGAAAGTACTTTCAATGTTTATTGTCTTACCGCATCAAATGTTTGACGCCGACTAATGCTGTCCCAACAGTACATACTTGTATTAATGTTTGATAAATCAGCATCAATATATGTACCATGTGGCAAGCAGTTCTGTTTATGCGGGGGAAACAACGCAACATGTCTCGTCTCATCCGGTTCTAGGGTTAGAGTTTGCGTTAAGGTTAGCAGTTAGGTTAGGGTTAGAGTACAATGAAACAATAAGCATAAATAATAAGCCTCTTGCCTCATGAAGTGATTGACGTAAATTAAATGCGGTTCCCATAGTACAGGCTAGTGCTAATAACTTTGTCGAAATAGCATCAGAATGTACCATGTGGCCAACAGTTTTGTATATGAGAAATAAAATGCTGAATTCTGCTGTATTGCTCTTCTCTCATCCGGATGAAGGGTTAGGGTTTCGATTGTCGTTTTGGTTAGGGTGCGATGAAGCAATAACATTAAATGTTGCATTTTTTTCCTCCATCAAATGGCTGACGCACATTAAATGATGTCCTCACAGTACAGGCTTGTGCTAATACGTTTGTCAAATCAGCATCAGAATGTACTATGTGGCGATCATTGTTTATGGTATCAGATGCTGCTGCTGTAGTTGTATTCGTTTCAAATCAGATTTAGGAAAAGTGTAGAGGTTTTAGGGTTAGAATGCAATGAATCAGTAAATGCAAATATTGACAATAAAGTGAGTGAGACAACTTAAATGCTGTTCTCACAGTACAGAGAAGTGCTAATAAGTGAATCAAAACATCAGAATGTACCATGTGTCGAACGGTTCTGTCTACGAGGAATACTTTGGCTGAATTTCTCTTGCATTATGCGTGTTAAGGGTTAGGGTTAGAATTATAGTTTTGTTATTGGCTAGGTTGGTATGAAGCAATAACTTTAAATGCTATCCGCCTTGTCGCATGAAATTGTTGAGGCCGATTAAATGTTGTCTTGACAATACAGACTTGTGCAAATATGTTTGTGAAATGAGCGTCAGAATGCAGCATGTGGCGATCATTTCTGTGTATTTGTGGCAATGCTACTTTATTTGTCTTGTGTTATCCGGGTCCAGGCTTTGAGTTACCTTTAAGATTAAAGGTTGTTTTGCGGTTAGGGTGCTGTAAAATTGTAAATATAAATGATAAGCATCTTGTCTGATTAAGTGATTAAAGCATTGGTCAAATTAGTATCAGAAATGGAATATGTGCCCAACATTTTTGGTTTCGAGATTAAATATATGCTGAGGTCTACTGCATTGCTCTTGTATCATTATGGTTAAATGGGTATGATTAGGATTCGAGTTTTGGTTAGGATTAGTGTTAATTGTAGGGAGCAATGAATTAGTAAATATAACTTATGAAAACGATCTTACCTCATAAGGCGGCTAACGCAGATTGAAGGATGTCCTCTTAGTACAGACTAGTCCTAATCTTTCTCAAATCACCGCCACACTTTACCATTGAGACATCAGTCCATTTTATGAGAACTGTTGATGTATTTCTCTTGCATTGGATGAGAGTATGCTGCAGATTTCCCATAATATTCTAACACTCGTGCTTATTTCCGTGAAAAGTTGTGTCATGTTTGTACAGGATCTCCTCCTCTAGGGCTAGAAGTAAAGACCTATCAGGTTTTCTTGGGGTTAGAGATGATGTATCTTCCTATTTCGTTGAGTTGTACAAGGTGTCCAAGATTTCTCCTAGCTTGTGAAGCATGCTCCTAGAATTTCCTTTTCTATTTACCATACTTACCTTCAGGAAGATGTAAGTTACCGTTCATGTTGTATCATAAATTTAAGTTGCTTTGTGTCTGCGTAAATATTGTACTGGATGTACGATGTTTCCAACTCTTTCCCTGGGATGTGACTGCAGACTGTTAAAAGTTGTTTTGTTTTCCTATAATGGGAATGTATCAATTAAATTAAAGATTAATCGGTTGTCAGTTACCCACATCATGAAGTATATATGTCAGGTGATTATTTGTAGATTGGTGCACATTGAGTTTGGTTTAAGATCTTGATTTGCACAAGTTGACTCGTCTGCAGGAATACACTTCGATGCGGTTCTTTAGTTTGATCCGTTTGATTTATTGGATGGTTTCTGCATAATAATGTGCACTTCTGCCATTCTGTCCACATACATTCATCAGTACATCAAGTCTCTAGAAAAGAAACCACTGGCAAACAATATTACACCTTTGATAAATTAACTGAACTTACCAACCTCAGTCTCCAAATTTGCAGGATTTTGGTTGCTTTATCTTGTTTCTTTACCACGTAATGGATCTACAAATTCAAGTAAACATTTCAAATATGCACCGAATATAATGCACACTTGTAATTTACAAGATTAAGAAATCTGTGCAATATATATGCAGATTTGTGAAAGTGAGTTTATATATATACCCTGGATGGAAAGATCTTCTGTTGACACTTCTCACTAAGTGCCACCTGGTCTGTAATATTCCGTAATCAACACGTGTATTTCCTTTCTCACACCTTAGTTTGTCTAGCTATAGTTTACAGTAGTTTTCTTCCTGTTGAAAGTTCGTGTACAGCAAGAGTCCAGGCTAATCAGCGTTAGAATGTATCATGTGACCAACAGTTATGTTCATCAGAACGAATGCTACTGTATATTCCTTAATTGACCTTGGTTTAGGGTTACAATTGCCGTTAATAAGATTGTTACCTTGACATTTTAAAAGTTATATTAGGGTTCGGGTGCTCTGACGTAGTGAATCTATATAATAATAACGATCATACCTGATGAAGTGCCCGAAGCAACTTAAATGCTGACATCCCAGTACAGAGTAGTGTTAAATGGTGTGTCCAATCAACATCAAAATGTACCATGTGGCCAACAGTGCTGTTTCCGATAACTTATTCTCCAACGTTTCTGGTTTTTCAGTCAGGGTTAAGGTTAGGTTTAGGTTGCTGTGAAGCAATACCATCTTGTGCTTACTATCATACCCCATGAAAATGTTGACAACGATTAATTTTGTCTCCACAGTACAGACCTGTACTAATATGCTTGTTAAATCAGCATCAGAATATGCTGATATTAAATTAATTGTGTAGTTAGTTTGTATTGGTATCATTTTAGCTATCATTACTGATGAATCCTATTTCACATTGCATAGCATATTAATCTTCCCTGTTTTGTTGTACTTTAAGGTGTCTTTTCTATTAGTTTGAGGTTGTGCAAGGATTATTTTGCCTTATTTTTAATGGCTGAAACGAGGGCATGTGAGTGGTATAATCCGTGTCCCCATGGATGTCGAGGTTGTTGCAGTTTCCAATGGTATTGGTTGTACTTGATTGTCAGGTACCATTTTTAGTGTTCGAGATATTGTTAGTTCTTTAGTTTATTTATTATTGGTTAGGTGCAAAGTAGCAGTAAATTTAAATCATTACGATGTTACTTCATGAAGTGATTGAGGTATAGGTAATGCTGTCCTCACAATGCAGACTAGTGTTATTAAGTGTGTCAAAGCAGCATTAGAGTGTACCATGTGGCCAACAGTTCAGTTTACGAGAAATAAGTCTGCTGTATTTCCTCTTCTGTTATCACGATTAAGCGTTAGAGTTCGAATCCGAGTTATGGTTAGGGTTAGGTTGCGCGGAAGAAAGAACTTTAAATGCTAACAATCTTACCTCATGAACCGATTGGCGTAAATAAAATGTTGTCCTCACGGTACAGACTTGTGCTAATATGTTCGTCAAATCAGCATCAGAATGTACCATGTGGCGAACATTTCTCTTTATAGGAGCAAATGCTGCTGTAGTTTTCTCGTGTCATCCGAGTTTACGGTTAGCGTTATGGTTCGTGTCAGGGATTGGGTTAGGGTTAGGCTGCAATGAAACAGTAAATGTAAATGATGATAAGGATCTTACCTCGTGATGTCATTGACACTTATTTAAGGCAGTCCTCACAGTACATACTAGTTCTGACAAGTTTGTCATCTCAGCAGCAGCATGTACCATGTGGTTAACATTTATAACCGTAAATAAATGCTGCTTTATTTGTTCTATGTGATCTGGCTTTAAGGTTAGAATTGCCGTCAGGGGTAGTGTTATTTCTAAGGGTTAGGAGTTATGTTTGGGTTAGGGTACACTGAAGCAGTTGATATAACTAATAACGAGCTTAACTGATGAAGTGCTTGACGCAACTTAAATGCTGTCCTCACAGTACAGACTAGTGCTAATAGGTGTCACATCAGCAGCAGAATGTACCATGTGGCCAACAGTTTTGTTTTGCAATAAATAATTCTGCTACGTTTCTCTTCTTTCATTCAGATTAAGGCTTAGAGTTGGGGTTAGGCTGCGATGCAGAAAGTACTTTCAATGTTTATTGTCTTACCGCATCAAATGTTTGACGCCGACTAATGCTGTCCCAACAGTACATACTTGTATTAATGTTTGATAAATCAGCATCAATATATGTACCATGTGGCAAGCAGTTCTGTTTATGCGGGGGAAACAACGCAACATGTCTCGTCTCATCCGGTTCTAGGGTTAGAGTTTGCGTTAAGGTTAGCAGTTAGGTTAGGGTTAGAGTACAATGAAACAATAAGCATAAATAATAAGCCTCTTGCCTCATGAAGTGATTGACGTAAATTAAATGCGGTTCCCATAGTACAGGCTAGTGCTAATAACTTTGTCGAAATAGCATCAGAATGTACCATGTGGCCAACAGTTTTGTATATGAGAAATAAAATGCTGAATTCTGCTGTATTGCTCTTCTCTCATCCGGATGAAGGGTTAGGGTTTCGATTGTCGTTTTGGTTAGGGTGCGATGAAGCAATAACATTAAATGTTACATTTTTTTCCTCCATCAAATGGCTGACGCACATTAAATGATGTCCTCACAGTACAGGCTTGTGCTAATACGTTTGTCAAATCAGCATCAGAATGTACTATGTGGCGATCATTGTTTATGGTATCAGATGCTGCTGCTGTAGTTGTATTCGTTTCAAATCAGATTTAGGAAAAGTGTAGAGGTTTTAGGGTTAGAATGCAATGAATCAGTAAATGCAAATATTGACAATAAAGTGAGTGAGACAACTTAAATGCTGTTCTCACAGTACAGAGAAGTGCTAATAAGTGAATCAAAACATCAGAATGTACCATGTGTCGAACGGTTCTGTCTACGAGGAATACTTTGGCTGAATTTCTCTTGCATTATGCGTGTTAAGGGTTAGGGTTAGAATTATAGTTTTGTTATTGGCTAGGTTGGTATGAAGCAATAACTTTAAATGCTATCCGCCTTGTCGCATGAAATTGTTGAGGCCGATTAAATGTTGTCTTGACAATACAGACTTGTGCAAATATGTTTGTGAAATGAGCGTCAGAATGCAGCATGTGGCGATCATTTCTGTGTATTTGTGGCAATGCTACTTTATTTGTCTTGTGTTATCCGGGTCCAGGCTTTGAGTTACCTTTAAGATTAAAGGTTGTTTTGCGGTTAGGGTGCTGTAAAATTGTAAATATAAATGATAAGCATCTTGTCTGATTAAGTGATTAAAGCATTGGTCAAATTAGTATCAGAAATGGAATATGTGCCCAACATTTTTGGTTTCGAGATTAAATATATGCTGAGGTCTACTGCATTGCTCTTGTATCATTATGGTTAAATGGGTATGATTAGGATTCGAGTTTTGGTTAGGATTAGTGTTAATTGTAGGGAGCAATGAATTAGTAAATATAACTTATGAAAACGATCTTACCTCATAAGGCGGCTAACGCAGATTGAAGGATGTCCTCTTAGTACAGACTAGTCCTAATCTTTCTCAAATCACCGCCACACTTTACCATTGAGACATCAGTCCATTTTACGAGAACTGTTGATGTATTTCTCTTGCATTGGATGAGAGTATGCTGCAGATTTCCCATAATATTCTAACACTCGTGCTTATTTCCGTGAAAAGTTGTGTCATGTTTGTACAGGATCTCCTCCTCTAGGGCTAGAAGTAAAGACCTATCAGGTTTTCTTGGGGTTAGAGATGATGTATCTTCCTATTTCGTTGAGTTGTACAAGGTGTCCAAGATTTCTCCTAGCTTGTGAAGCATGCTCCTAGAATTTCCTTTTCTATTTACCATACTTACCTTCAGGAAGATGTAAGTTACCGTTCATGTTGTATCATAAATTTAAGTTGCTTTGTGTCTGCGTAAATATTGTACTGGATGTACGATGTTTCCAACTCTTTCCCTGGGATGTGACTGCAGACTGTTAAAAGTTGTTTTGTTTTCCTATAATGGGAATGTATCAATTAAATTAAAGATTAATCGGTTGTCAGTTACCCACATCATGAAGTATATATGTCAGGTGATTATTTGTAGATTGGTGCACATTGAGTTTGGTTTAAGATCTTGATTTGCACAAGTTGACTCGTCTGCAGGAATACACTTCGATGCGGTTCTTTAGTTTGATCCGTTTGATTTATTGGATGGTTTCTGCATAATAATGTGCACTTCTGCCATTCTGTCCACATACATTCATCAGTACATCAAGTCTCTAGAAAAGAAACCACTGGCAAACAATATTACACCTTTGATAAATTAACTGAACTTACCAACCTCAGTCTTCAAATTTGCAGGATTTTGGTTGCTTTATCTTGTTTCTTTACCACGTAATGGATCTACAAATTCAAGTAAACATTTCAAATATGCACCGAATATAATGCACACTTGTAATTTACAAGATTAAGAAATCTGTGCAATATATATGCAGATTTGTGAAAGTGAGTTTATATATATACCCTGGATGGAAAGATCTTCTGTTGACACTTCTCACTAAGTGCCACCTGGTCTGTAATATTCCGTAATCAACACGTGTATTTCCTTTCTCACACCTTAGTTTGTCTAGCTATAGTTTACAGTAGTTTTCTTCCTGTTGAAAGTTCGTGTACAGCAAGAGTCCAGGCTAATCAGCGTTAGAATGTATCATGTGACCAACACTTATGTTCATCAGAACGAATGCTACTGTATATTCCTTAATTGACCTTGGTTTAGGGTTACAATTGCCGTTAATAAGATTGTTACCTTGACATTTTAAAAGTTATATTAGGGTTCGGGTGCTCTGACGTAGTGAATCTATATAATAATAACGATCATACCTGATGAAGTGCCCGAAGCAACTTAAATGCTGACATCCCAGTACAGAGTAGTGTTAAATGGTGTGTCCAATCAACATCAAAATGTACCATGTGGCCAACAGTGCTGTTTCCGATAACTTATTCTCCAACGTTTCTGGTTTTTCAGTCAGGGTTAAGGTTAGGTTTAGGTTGCTGTGAAGCAATACCATCTTGTGCTTACTATCATACCCCATGAAAATGTTGACAACGATTAATTTTGTCTCCACAGTACAGACCTGTACTAATATGCTTGTTAAATCAGCATCAGAATATGCTGATATTAAATTAATTGTGTAGTTAGTTTGTATTGGTATCATTTTAGCTATCATTACTGATGAATCCTATTTCACATTGCATAGCATATTAATCTTCCCTGTTTTGTTGTACTTTAAGGTGTCTTTTCTATTAGTTTGAGGTTGTGCAAGGATTATTTTGCCTTATTTTTAATGGCTGAAACGAGGGCATGTGAGTGGTATAATCCGTGTCCCCATGGATGTCGAGGTTGTTGCAGTTTCCAATTGTATTGGTTGTACTTGATTGTCAGGTACCATTTTTAGTGTTCGAGATATTGTTAGTTCTTTAGTTTATTTATTATTGGTTAGGTGCAAAGTAGCAGTAAATTTAAATCATTACGATGTTACTTCATGAAGTGATTGAGGTATAGGTAATGCTGTCCTCACAATGCAGACTAGTGTTATTAAGTGTGTCAAAGCAGCATTAGAGTGTACCATGTGGCCAACAGTTCAGTTTACGAGAAATAAGTCTGCTGTATTTCCTCTTCTGTTATCACGATTAAGCGTTAGAGTTCGAATCCGAGTTATGGTTAGGGTTAGGTTGCGCGGAAGAAAGAACTTTAAATGCTAACAATCTTACCTCATGAACCGATTGGCGTAAATAAAATGTTGTCCTCACGGTACAGACTTGTGCTAATATGTTCGTCAAATCAGCATCAGAATGTACCATGTGGCGAACATTTCTCTTTATAGGAGCAAATGCTGCTGTAGTTTTCTCGTGTCATCCGAGTTTACGGTTAGCGTTATGGTTCGTGTCAGGGATTGGGTTAGGGTTAGGCTGCAATGAAACAGTAAATGTAAATGATGATAAGGATCTTACCTCGTGATGTCATTGACACTTATTTAAGGCAGTCCTCACAGTACATACTAGTTCTGACAAGTTTGTCATCTCAGCAGCAGCATGTACCATGTGGTTAACATTTATAACCGTAAATAAATGCTGCTTTATTTGTTCTATGTGATCTGGCTTTAAGGTTAGAATTGCCGTCAGGGGTAGTGTTATTTCTAAGGGTTAGGAGTTATGTTTGGGTTAGGGTACACTGAAGCAGTTGATATAACTAATAACGAGCTTAACTGATGAAGTGCTTGACGCAACTTAAATGCTGTCCTCACAGTACAGACTAGTGCTAATAGGTGTCACATCAGCAGCAGAATGTACCATGTGGCCAACAGTTTTGTTTTGCAATAAATAATTCTGCTACGTTTCTCTTCTTTCATTCAGATTAAGGCTTAGAGTTGGGGTTAGGCTGCGATGCAGAAAGTACTTTCAATGTTTATTGTCTTACCGCATCAAATGTTTGACGCCGACTAATGCTGTCCCAACAGTACATACTTGTATTAATGTTTGATAAATCAGCATCAATATATGTACCATGTGGCAAGCAGTTCTGTTTATGCGGGGGAAACAACGCAACATGTCTCGTCTCATCCGGTTCTAGGGTTAGAGTTTGCGTTAAGGTTAGCAGTTAGGTTAGGGTTAGAGTACAATGAAACAATAAGCATAAATAATAAGCCTCTTGCCTCATGAAGTGATTGACGTAAATTAAATGCGGTTCCCATAGTACAGGCTAGTGCTAATAACTTTGTCGAAATAGCATCAGAATGTACCATGTGGCCAACAGTTTTGTATATGAGAAATAAAATGCTGAATTCTGCTGTATTGCTCTTCTCTCATCCGGATGAAGGGTTAGGGTTTCGATTGTCGTTTTGGTTAGGGTGCGATGAAGCAATAACATTAAATGTTGCATTTTTTTCCTCCATCAAATGGCTGACGCACATTAAATGATGTCCTCACAGTACAGGCTTGTGCTAATACGTTTGTCAAATCAGCATCAGAATGTACTATGTGGCGATCATTGTTTATGGTATCAGATGCTGCTGCTGTAGTTGTATTCGTTTCAAATCAGATTTAGGAAAAGTGTAGAGGTTTTAGGGTTAGAATGCAATGAATCAGTAAATGCAAATATTGACAATAAAGTGAGTGAGACAACTTAAATGCTGTTCTCACAGTACAGAGAAGTGCTAATAAGTGAATCAAAACATCAGAATGTACCATGTGTCGAACGGTTCTGTCTACGAGGAATACTTTGGCTGAATTTCTCTTGCATTATGCGTGTTAAGGGTTAGGGTTAGAATTATAGTTTTGTTATTGGCTAGGTTGGTATGAAGCAATAACTTTAAATGCTATCCGCCTTGTCGCATGAAATTGTTGAGGCCGATTAAATGTTGTCTTGACAATACAGACTTGTGCAAATATGTTTGTGAAATGAGCGTCAGAATGCAGCATGTGGCGATCATTTCTGTGTATTTGTGGCAATGCTACTTTATTTGTCTTGTGTTATCCGGGTCCAGGCTTTGAGTTACCTTTAAGATTAAAGGTTGTTTTGCGGTTAGGGTGCTGTAAAATTGTAAATATAAATGATAAGCATCTTGTCTGATTAAGTGATTAAAGCATTGGTCAAATTAGTATCAGAAATGGAATATGTGCCCAACATTTTTGGTTTCGAGATTAAATATATGCTGAGGTCTACTGCATTGCTCTTGTATCATTATGGTTAAATGGGTATGATTAGGATTCGAGTTTTGGTTAGGATTAGTGTTAATTGTAGGGAGCAATGAATTAGTAAATATAACTTATGAAAACGATCTTACCTCATAAGGCGGCTAACGCAGATTGAAGGATGTCCTCTTAGTACAGACTAGTCCTAATCTTTCTCAAATCACCGCCACACTTTACCATTGAGACATCAGTCCATTTTATGAGAACTGTTGATGTATTTCTCTTGCATTGGATGAGAGTATGCTGCAGATTTCCCATAATATTCTAACACTCGTGCTTATTTCCGTGAAAAGTTGTGTCATGTTTGTACAGGATCTCCTCCTCTAGGGCTAGAAGTAAAGACCTATCAGGTTTTCTTGGGGTTAGAGATGATGTATCTTCCTATTTCGTTGAGTTGTACAAGGTGTCCAAGATTTCTCCTAGCTTGTGAAGCATGCTCCTAGAATTTCCTTTTCTATTTACCATACTTACCTTCAGGAAGATGTAAGTTACCGTTCATGTTGTATCATAAATTTAAGTTGCTTTGTGTCTGCGTAAATATTGTACTGGATGTACGATGTTTCCAACTCTTTCCCTGGGATGTGACTGCAGACTGTTAAAAGTTGTTTTGTTTTCCTATAATGGGAATGTATCAATTAAATTAAAGATTAATCGGTTGTCAGTTACCCACATCATGAAGTATATATGTCAGGTGATTATTTGTAGATTGGTGCACATTGAGTTTGGTTTAAGATCTTGATTTGCACAAGTTGACTCGTCTGCAGGAATACACTTCGATGCGGTTCTTTAGTTTGATCCGTTTGATTTATTGGATGGTTTCTGCATAATAATGTGCACTTCTGCCATTCTGTCCACATACATTCATCAGTACATCAAGTCTCTAGAAAAGAAACCACTGGCAAACAATATTACACCTTTGATAAATTAACTGAACTTACCAACCTCAGTCTCCAAATTTGCAGGATTTTGGTTGCTTTATCTTGTTTCTTTACCACGTAATGGATCTACAAATTCAAGTAAACATTTCAAATATGCACCGAATATAATGCACACTTGTAATTTACAAGATTAAGAAATCTGTGCAATATATATGCAGATTTGTGAAAGTGAGTTTATATATATACCCTGGATGGAAAGATCTTCTGTTGACACTTCTCACTAAGTGCCACCTGGTCTGTAATATTCCGTAATCAACACGTGTATTTCCTTTCTCACACCTTAGTTTGTCTAGCTATAGTTTACAGTAGTTTTCTTCCTGTTGAAAGTTCGTGTACAGCAAGAGTCCAGGCTAATCAGCGTTAGAATGTATCATGTGACCAACAGTTATGTTCATCAGAACGAATGCTACTGTATATTCCTTAATTGACCTTGGTTTAGGGTTACAATTGCCGTTAATAAGATTGTTACCTTGACATTTTAAAAGTTATATTAGGGTTCGGGTGCTCTGACGTAGTGAATCTATATAATAATAACGATCATACCTGATGAAGTGCCCGAAGCAACTTAAATGCTGACATCCCAGTACAGAGTAGTGTTAAATGGTGTGTCCAATCAACATCAAAATGTACCATGTGGCCAACAGTGCTGTTTCCGATAACTTATTCTCCAACGTTTCTGGTTTTTCAGTCAGGGTTAAGGTTAGGTTTAGGTTGCTGTGAAGCAATACCATCTTGTGCTTACTATCATACCCCATGAAAATGTTGACAACGATTAATTTTGTCTCCACAGTACAGACCTGTACTAATATGCTTGTTAAATCAGCATCAGAATATGCTGATATTAAATTAATTGTGTAGTTAGTTTGTATTGGTATCATTTTAGCTATCATTACTGATGAATCCTATTTCACATTGCATAGCATATTAATCTTCCCTGTTTTGTTGTACTTTAAGGTGTCTTTTCTATTAGTTTGAGGTTGTGCAAGGATTATTTTGCCTTATTTTTAATGGCTGAAACGAGGGCATGTGAGTGGTATAATCCGTGTCCCCATGGATGTCGAGGTTGTTGCAGTTTCCAATGGTATTGGTTGTACTTGATTGTCAGGTACCATTTTTAGTGTTCGAGATATTGTTAGTTCTTTAGTTTATTTATTATTGGTTAGGTGCAAAGTAGCAGTAAATTTAAATCATTACGATGTTACTTCATGAAGTGATTGAGGTATAGGTAATGCTGTCCTCACAATGCAGACTAGTGTTATTAAGTGTGTCAAAGCAGCATTAGAGTGTACCATGTGGCCAACAGTTCAGTTTACGAGAAATAAGTCTGCTGTATTTCCTCTTCTGTTATCACGATTAAGCGTTAGAGTTCGAATCCGAGTTATGGTTAGGGTTAGGTTGCGCGGAAGAAAGAACTTTAAATGCTAACAATCTTACCTCATGAACCGATTGGCGTAAATAAAATGTTGTCCTCACGGTACAGACTTGTGCTAATATGTTCGTCAAATCAGCATCAGAATGTACCATGTGGCGAACATTTCTCTTTATAGGAGCAAATGCTGCTGTAGTTTTCTCGTGTCATCCGAGTTTACGGTTAGCGTTATGGTTCGTGTCAGGGATTGGGTTAGGGTTAGGCTGCAATGAAACAGTAAATGTAAATGATGATAAGGATCTTACCTCGTGATGTCATTGACACTTATTTAAGGCAGTCCTCACAGTACATACTAGTTCTGACAAGTTTGTCATCTCAGCAGCAGCATGTACCATGTGGTTAACATTTATAACCGTAAATAAATGCTGCTTTATTTGTTCTATGTGATCTGGCTTTAAGGTTAGAATTGCCGTCAGGGGTAGTGTTATTTCTAAGGGTTAGGAGTTATGTTTGGGTTAGGGTACACTGAAGCAGTTGATATAACTAATAACGAGCTTAACTGATGAAGTGCTTGACGCAACTTAAATGCTGTCCTCACAGTACAGACTAGTGCTAATAGGTGTCACATCAGCAGCAGAATGTACCATGTGGCCAACAGTTTTGTTTTGCAATAAATAATTCTGCTACGTTTCTCTTCTTTCATTCAGATTAAGGCTTAGAGTTGGGGTTAGGCTGCGATGCAGAAAGTACTTTCAATGTTTATTGTCTTACCGCATCAAATGTTTGACGCCGACTAATGCTGTCCCAACAGTACATACTTGTATTAATGTTTGATAAATCAGCATCAATATATGTACCATGTGGCAAGCAGTTCTGTTTATGCGGGGGAAACAACGCAACATGTCTCGTCTCATCCGGTTCTAGGGTTAGAGTTTGCGTTAAGGTTAGCAGTTAGGTTAGGGTTAGAGTACAATGAAACAATAAGCATAAATAATAAGCCTCTTGCCTCATGAAGTGATTGACGTAAATTAAATGCGGTTCCCATAGTACAGGCTAGTGCTAATAACTTTGTCGAAATAGCATCAGAATGTACCATGTGGCCAACAGTTTTGTATATGAGAAATAAAATGCTGAATTCTGCTGTATTGCTCTTCTCTCATCCGGATGAAGGGTTAGGGTTTCGATTGTCGTTTTGGTTAGGGTGCGATGAAGCAATAACATTAAATGTTACATTTTTTTCCTCCATCAAATGGCTGACGCACATTAAATGATGTCCTCACAGTACAGGCTTGTGCTAATACGTTTGTCAAATCAGCATCAGAATGTACTATGTGGCGATCATTGTTTATGGTATCAGATGCTGCTGCTGTAGTTGTATTCGTTTCAAATCAGATTTAGGAAAAGTGTAGAGGTTTTAGGGTTAGAATGCAATGAATCAGTAAATGCAAATATTGACAATAAAGTGAGTGAGACAACTTAAATGCTGTTCTCACAGTACAGAGAAGTGCTAATAAGTGAATCAAAACATCAGAATGTACCATGTGTCGAACGGTTCTGTCTACGAGGAATACTTTGGCTGAATTTCTCTTGCATTATGCGTGTTAAGGGTTAGGGTTAGAATTATAGTTTTGTTATTGGCTAGGTTGGTATGAAGCAATAACTTTAAATGCTATCCGCCTTGTCGCATGAAATTGTTGAGGCCGATTAAATGTTGTCTTGACAATACAGACTTGTGCAAATATGTTTGTGAAATGAGCGTCAGAATGCAGCATGTGGCGATCATTTCTGTGTATTTGTGGCAATGCTACTTTATTTGTCTTGTGTTATCCGGGTCCAGGCTTTGAGTTACCTTTAAGATTAAAGGTTGTTTTGCGGTTAGGGTGCTGTAAAATTGTAAATATAAATGATAAGCATCTTGTCTGATTAAGTGATTAAAGCATTGGTCAAATTAGTATCAGAAATGGAATATGTGCCCAACATTTTTGGTTTCGAGATTAAATATATGCTGAGGTCTACTGCATTGCTCTTGTATCATTATGGTTAAATGGGTATGATTAGGATTCGAGTTTTGGTTAGGATTAGTGTTAATTGTAGGGAGCAATGAATTAGTAAATATAACTTATGAAAACGATCTTACCTCATAAGGCGGCTAACGCAGATTGAAGGATGTCCTCTTAGTACAGACTAGTCCTAATCTTTCTCAAATCACCGCCACACTTTACCATTGAGACATCAGTCCATTTTACGAGAACTGTTGATGTATTTCTCTTGCATTGGATGAGAGTATGCTGCAGATTTCCCATAATATTCTAACACTCGTGCTTATTTCCGTGAAAAGTTGTGTCATGTTTGTACAGGATCTCCTCCTCTAGGGCTAGAAGTAAAGACCTATCAGGTTTTCTTGGGGTTAGAGATGATGTATCTTACTATTTCGTTGAGTTGTACAAGGTGTCCAAGATTTCTCCTAGCTTGTGAAGCATGCTCCTAGAATTTCCTTTTCTATTTACCATACTTACCTTCAGGAAGATGTAAGTTACCGTTCATGTTGTATCATAAATTTAAGTTGCTTTGTGTCTGCGTAAATATTGTACTGGATGTACGATGTTTCCAACTCTTTCCCTGGGATGTGACTGCAGACTGTTAAAAGTTGTTTTGTTTTCCTATAATGGGAATGTATCAATTAAATTAAAGATTAATCGGTTGTCAGTTACCCACATCATGAAGTATATATGTCAGGTGATTATTTGTAGATTGGTGTTGGCACATTGAGTTTGGTTTAAGATCTTGATTTGCACAAGTTGACTCGTCTGCAGGAATACACTTCGATGCGGTTCTTTAGTTTGATCCGTTTGATTTATTGGATGGTTTCTGCATAATAATGTGCACTTCTGCCATTCTGTCCACATACATTCATCAGTACATCAAGTCTCTAGAAAAGAAACCACTGGCAAACAATATTACACCTTTGATAAATTAACTGAACTTACCAACCTCAGTCTTCAAATTTGCAGGATTTTGGTTGCTTTATCTTGTTTCTTTACCACGTAATGGATCTACAAATTCAAGTAAACATTTCAAATATGCACCGAATATAATGCACACTTGTAATTTACAAGATTAAGAAATCTGTGCAATATATATGCAGATTTGTGAAAGTGAGTTTATATATATACCCTGGATGGAAAGATCTTCTGTTGACACTTCTCACTAAGTGCCACCTGGTCTGTAATATTCCGTAATCAACACGTGTATTTCCTTTCTCACACCTTAGTTTGTCTAGCTATAGTTTACAGTAGTTTTCTTCCTGTTGAAAGTTCGTGTACAGCAAGAGTCCAGGCTAATCAGCGTTAGAATGTATCATGTGACCAACACTTATGTTCATCAGAACGAATGCTACTGTATATTCCTTAATTGACCTTGGTTTAGGGTTACAATTGCCGTTAATAAGATTGTTACCTTGACATTTTAAAAGTTATATTAGGGTTCGGGTGCTCTGACGTAGTGAATCTATATAATAATAACGATCATACCTGATGAAGTGCCCGAAGCAACTTAAATGCTGACATCCCAGTACAGAGTAGTGTTAAATGGTGTGTCCAATCAACATCAAAATGTACCATGTGGCCAACAGTGCTGTTTCCGATAACTTATTCTCCAACGTTTCTGGTTTTTCAGTCAGGGTTAAGGTTAGGTTTAGGTTGCTGTGAAGCAATACCATCTTGTGCTTACTATCATACCCCATGAAAATGTTGACAACGATTAATTTTGTCTCCACAGTACAGACCTGTACTAATATGCTTGTTAAATCAGCATCAGAATATGCTGATATTAAATTAATTGTGTAGTTAGTTTGTATTGGTATCATTTTAGCTATCATTACTGATGAATCCTATTTCACATTGCATAGCATATTAATCTTCCCTGTTTTGTTGTACTTTAAGGTGTCTTTTCTATTAGTTTGAGGTTGTGCAAGGATTATTTTGCCTTATTTTTAATGGCTGAAACGAGGGCATGTGAGTGGTATAATCCGTGTCCCCATGGATGTCGAGGTTGTTGCAGTTTCCAATTGTATTGGTTGTACTTGATTGTCAGGTACCATTTTTAGTGTTCGAGATATTGTTAGTTCTTTAGTTTATTTATTATTGGTTAGGTGCAAAGTAGCAGTAAATTTAAATCATTACGATGTTACTTCATGAAGTGATTGAGGTATAGGTAATGCTGTCCTCACAATGCAGACTAGTGTTATTAAGTGTGTCAAAGCAGCATTAGAGTGTACCATGTGGCCAACAGTTCAGTTTACGAGAAATAAGTCTGCTGTATTTCCTCTTCTGTTATCACGATTAAGCGTTAGAGTTCGAATCCGAGTTATGGTTAGGGTTAGGTTGCGCGGAAGAAAGAACTTTAAATGCTAACAATCTTACCTCATGAACCGATTGGCGTAAATAAAATGTTGTCCTCACGGTACAGACTTGTGCTAATATGTTCGTCAAATCAGCATCAGAATGTACCATGTGGCGAACATTTCTCTTTATAGGAGCAAATGCTGCTGTAGTTTTCTCGTGTCATCCGAGTTTACGGTTAGCGTTATGGTTCGTGTCAGGGATTGGGTTAGGGTTAGGCTGCAATGAAACAGTAAATGTAAATGATGATAAGGATCTTACCTCGTGATGTCATTGACACTTATTTAAGGCAGTCCTCACAGTACATACTAGTTCTGACAAGTTTGTCATCTCAGCAGCAGCATGTACCATGTGGTTAACATTTATAACCGTAAATAAATGCTGCTTTATTTGTTCTATGTGATCTGGCTTTAAGGTTAGAATTGCCGTCAGGGGTAGTGTTATTTCTAAGGGTTAGGAGTTATGTTTGGGTTAGGGTACACTGAAGCAGTTGATATAACTAATAACGAGCTTAACTGATGAAGTGCTTGACGCAACTTAAATGCTGTCCTCACAGTACAGACTAGTGCTAATAGGTGTCACATCAGCAGCAGAATGTACCATGTGGCCAACAGTTTTGTTTTGCAATAAATAATTCTGCTACGTTTCTCTTCTTTCATTCAGATTAAGGGTTAGAGTTGGGGTTAGGCTGCGATGCAGAAAGTACTTTCAATGTTTATTGTCTTACCGCATCAAATGTTTGACGCCGACTAATGCTGTCCCAACAGTACATACTTGTATTAATGTTTGATAAATCAGCATCAATATATGTACCATGTGGCAAGCAGTTCTGTTTATGCGGGGGAAACAACGCAACATGTCTCGTCTCATCCGGTTCTAGGGTTAGAGTTTGCGTTAAGGTTAGCAGTTAGGTTAGGGTTAGAGTACAATGAAACAATAAGCATAAATAATAAGCCTCTTGCCTCATGAAGTGATTGACGTAAATTAAATGCGGTTCCCATAGTACAGGCTAGTGCTAATAACTTTGTCGAAATAGCATCAGAATGTACCATGTGGCCAACAGTTTTGTATATGAGAAATAAAATGCTGAATTCTGCTGTATTGCTCTTCTCTCATCCGGATGAAGGGTTAGGGTTTCGATTGTCGTTTTGGTTAGGGTGCGATGAAGCAATAACATTAAATGTTACATTTTTTTCCTCCATCAAATGGCTGACGCACATTAAATGATGTCCTCACAGTACAGGCTTGTGCTAATACGTTTGTCAAATCAGCATCAGAATGTACTATGTGGCGATCATTGTTTATGGTATCAGATGCTGCTGCTGTAGTTGTATTCGTTTCAAATCAGATTTAGGAAAAGTGTAGAGGTTTTAGGGTTAGAATGCAATGAATCAGTAAATGCAAATATTGACAATAAAGTGAGTGAGACAACTTAAATGCTGTTCTCACAGTACAGAGAAGTGCTAATAAGTGAATCAAAACATCAGAATGTACCATGTGTCGAACGGTTCTGTCTACGAGGAATACTTTGGCTGAATTTCTCTTGCATTATGCGTGTTAAGGGTTAGGGTTAGAATTATAGTTTTGTTATTGGCTAGGTTGGTATGAAGCAATAACTTTAAATGCTATCCGCCTTGTCGCATGAAATTGTTGAGGCCGATTAAATGTTGTCTTGACAATACAGACTTGTGCAAATATGTTTGTGAAATGAGCGTCAGAATGCAGCATGTGGCGATCATTTCTGTGTATTTGTGGCAATGCTACTTTATTTGTCTTGTGTTATCCGGGTCCAGGCTTTGAGTTACCTTTAAGATTAAAGGTTGTTTTGCGGTTAGGGTGCTGTAAAATTGTAAATATAAATGATAAGCATCTTGTCTGATTAAGTGATTAAAGCATTGGTCAAATTAGTATCAGAAATGGAATATGTGCCCAACATTTTTGGTTTCGAGATTAAATATATGCTGAGGTCTACTGCATTGCTCTTGTATCATTATGGTTAAATGGGTATGATTAGGATTCGAGTTTTGGTTAGGATTAGTGTTAATTGTAGGGAGCAATGAATTAGTAAATATAACTTATGAAAACGATCTTACCTCATAAGGCGGCTAACGCAGATTGAAGGATGTCCTCTTAGTACAGACTAGTCCTAATCTTTCTCAAATCACCGCCACACTTTACCATTGAGACATCAGTCCATTTTACGAGAACTGTTGATGTATTTCTCTTGCATTGGATGAGAGTATGCTGCAGATTTCCCATAATATTCTAACACTCGTGCTTATTTCCGTGAAAAGTTGTGTCATGTTTGTACAGGATCTCCTCCTCTAGGGCTAGAAGTAAAGACCTATCAGGTTTTCTTGGGGTTAGAGATGATGTATCTTCCTATTTCGTTGAGTTGTACAAGGTGTCCAAGATTTCTCCTAGCTTGTGAAGCATGCTCCTAGAATTTCCTTTTCTATTTACCATACTTACCTTCAGGAAGATGTAAGTTACCGTTCATGTTGTATCATAAATTTAAGTTGCTTTGTGTCTGCGTAAATATTGTACTGGATGTACGATGTTTCCAACTCTTTCCCTGGGATGTGACTGCAGACTGTTAAAAGTTGTTTTGTTTTCCTATAATGGGAATGTATCAATTAAATTAAAGATTAATCGGTTGTCAGTTACCCACATCATGAAGTATATATGTCAGGTGATTATTTGTAGATTGGTGTTGGCACATTGAGTTTGGTTTAAGATCTTGATTTGCACAAGTTGACTCGTCTGCAGGAATACACTTCGATGCGGTTCTTTAGTTTGATCCGTTTGATTTATTGGATGGTTTCTGCATAATAATGTGCACTTCTGCCATTCTGTCCACATACATTCATCAGTACATCAAGTCTCTAGAAAAGAAACCACTGGCAAACAATATTACACCTTTGATAAATTAACTGAACTTACCAACCTCAGTCTTCAAATTTGCAGGATTTTGGTTGCTTTATCTTGTTTCTTTACCACGTAATGGATCTACAAATTCAAGTAAACATTTCAAATATGCACCGAATATAATGCACACTTGTAATTTACAAGATTAAGAAATCTGTGCAATATATATGCAGATTTGTGAAAGTGAGTTTATATATATACCCTGGATGGAAAGATCTTCTGTTGACACTTCTCACTAAGTGCCACCTGGTCTGTAATATTCCGTAATCAACACGTGTATTTCCTTTCTCACACCTTAGTTTGTCTAGCTATAGTTTACAGTAGTTTTCTTCCTGTTGAAAGTTCGTGTACAGCAAGAGTCCAGGCTAATCAGCGTTAGAATGTATCATGTGACCAACAGTTATGTTCATCAGAACGAATGCTACTGTATATTCCTTAATTGACCTTGGTTTAGGGTTACAATTGCCGTTAATAAGATTGTTACCTTGACATTTTAAAAGTTATATTAGGGTTCGGGTGCTCTGACGTAGTGAATCTATATAATAATAACGATCATACCTGATGAAGTGCCCGAAGCAACTTAAATGCTGACATCCCAGTACAGAGTAGTGTTAAATGGTGTGTCCAATCAACATCAAAATGTACCATGTGGCCAACAGTGCTGTTTCCGATAACTTATTCTCCAACGTTTCTGGTTTTTCAGTCAGGGTTAAGGTTAGGTTTAGGTTGCTGTGAAGCAATACCATCTTGTGCTTACTATCATACCCCATGAAAATGTTGACAACGATTAATTTTGTCTCCACAGTACAGACCTGTACTAATATGCTTGTTAAATCAGCATCAGAATATGCTGATATTAAATTAATTGTGTAGTTAGTTTGTATTGGTATCATTTTAGCTATCATTACTGATGAATCCTATTTCACATTGCATAGCATATTAATCTTCCCTGTTTTGTTGTACTTTAAGGTGTCTTTTCTATTAGTTTGAGGTTGTGCAAGGATTATTTTGCCTTATTTTTAATGGCTGAAACGAGGGCATGTGAGTGGTATAATCCGTGTCCCCATGGATGTCGAGGTTGTTGCAGTTTCCAATTGTATTGGTTGTACTTGATTGTCAGGTACCATTTTTAGTGTTCGAGATATTGTTAGTTCTTTAGTTTATTTATTATTGGTTAGGTGCAAAGTAGCAGTAAATTTAAATCATTACGATGTTACTTCATGAAGTGATTGAGGTATAGGTAATGCTGTCCTCACAATGCAGACTAGTGTTATTAAGTGTGTCAAAGCAGCATTAGAGTGTACCATGTGGCCAACAGTTCAGTTTACGAGAAATAAGTCTGCTGTATTTCCTCTTCTGTTATCACGATTAAGCGTTAGAGTTCGAATCCGAGTTATGGTTAGGGTTAGGTTGCGCGGAAGAAAGAACTTTAAATGCTAACAATCTTACCTCATGAACCGATTGGCGTAAATAAAATGTTGTCCTCACGGTACAGACTTGTGCTAATATGTTCGTCAAGTCAGCATCAGAATGTACCATGTGGCGAACATTTCTCTTTATAGGAGCAAATGCTGCTGTAGTTTTCTCGTGTCATCCGAGTTTACGGTTAGCGTTATGGTTCGTGTCAGGGATTGGGTTAGGGTTAGGCTGCAATGAAACAGTAAATGTAAATGATGATAAGGATCTTACCTCGTGATGTCATTGACACTTATTTAAGGCAGTCCTCACAGTACATACTAGTTCTGACAAGTTTGTCATCTCAGCAGCAGCATGTACCATGTGGTTAACATTTATAACCGTAAATAAATGCTGCTTTATTTGTTCTATGTGATCTGGCTTTAAGGTTAGAATTGCCGTCAGGGGTAGTGTTATTTCTAAGGGTTAGGAGTTATGTTTGGGTTAGGGTACACTGAAGCAGTTGATATAACTAATAACGAGCTTAACTGATGAAGTGCTTGACGCAACTTAAATGCTGTCCTCACAGTACAGACTAGTGCTAATAGGTGTCACATCAGCAGCAGAATGTACCATGTGGCCAACAGTTTTGTTTTGCAATAAATAATTCTGCTACGTTTCTCTTCTTTCATTCAGATTAAGGCTTAGAGTTGGGGTTAGGCTGCGATGCAGAAAGTACTTTCAATGTTTATTGTCTTACCGCATCAAATGTTTGACGCCGACTAATGCTGTCCCAACAGTACATACTTGTATTAATGTTTGATAAATCAGCATCAATATATGTACCATGTGGCAAGCAGTTCTGTTTATGCGGGGGAAACAACGCAACATGTCTCGTCTCATCCGGTTCTAGGGTTAGAGTTTGCGTTAAGGTTAGCAGTTAGGTTAGGGTTAGAGTACAATGAAACAATAAGCATAAATAATAAGCCTCTTGCCTCATGAAGTGATTGACGTAAATTAAATGCGGTTCCCATAGTACAGGCTAGTGCTAATAACTTTGTCGAAATAGCATCAGAATGTACCATGTGGCCAACAGTTTTGTATATGAGAAATAAAATGCTGAATTCTGCTGTATTGCTCTTCTCTCATCCGGATGAAGGGTTAGGGTTTCGATTGTCGTTTTGGTTAGGGTGCGATGAAGCAATAACATTAAATGTTACATTTTTTTCCTCCATCAAATGGCTGACGCACATTAAATGATGTCCTCACAGTACAGGCTTGTGCTAATACGTTTGTCAAATCAGCATCAGAATGTACTATGTGGCGATCATTGTTTATGGTATCAGATGCTGCTGCTGTAGTTGTATTCGTTTCAAATCAGATTTAGGAAAAGTGTAGAGGTTTTAGGGTTAGAATGCAATGAATCAGTAAATGCAAATATTGACAATAAAGTGAGTGAGACAACTTAAATGCTGTTCTCACAGTACAGAGAAGTGCTAATAAGTGAATCAAAACATCAGAATGTACCATGTGTCGAACGGTTCTGTCTACGAGGAATACTTTGGCTGAATTTCTCTTGCATTATGCGTGTTAAGGGTTAGGGTTAGAATTATAGTTTTGTTATTGGCTAGGTTGGTATGAAGCAATAACTTTAAATGCTATCCGCCTTGTCGCATGAAATTGTTGAGGCCGATTAAATGTTGTCTTGACAATACAGACTTGTGCAAATATGTTTGTGAAATGAGCGTCAGAATGCAGCATGTGGCGATCATTTCTGTGTATTTGTGGCAATGCTACTTTATTTGTCTTGTGTTATCCGGGTCCAGGCTTTGAGTTACCTTTAAGATTAAAGGTTGTTTTGCGGTTAGGGTGCTGTAAAATTGTAAATATAAATGATAAGCATCTTGTCTGATTAAGTGATTAAAGCATTGGTCAAATTAGTATCAGAAATGGAATATGTGCCCAACATTTTTGGTTTCGAGATTAAATATATGCTGAGGTCTACTGCATTGCTCTTGTATCATTATGGTTAAATGGGTATGATTAGGATTCGAGTTTTGGTTAGGATTAGTGTTAATTGTAGGGAGCAATGAATTAGTAAATATAACTTATGAAAACGATCTTACCTCATAAGGCGGCTAACGCAGATTGAAGGATGTCCTCTTAGTACAGACTAGTCCTAATCTTTCTCAAATCACCGCCACACTTTACCATTGAGACATCAGTCCATTTTACGAGAACTGTTGATGTATTTCTCTTGCATTGGATGAGAGTATGCTGCAGATTTCCCATAATATTCTAACACTCGTGCTTATTTCCGTGAAAAGTTGTGTCATGTTTGTACAGAATCTCTTCCTCTAGGGCTAGGAGTAAAGACCTATCAGGTTTTCTTGGGGTTAGAGATGATGTATCTTCCTATTTCGTTGAGTTGTACAAGGTGTCCAAGATTTCTCCTAGCTTGTGAAGCATGCTCCTAGAATTTCCTTTTCTATTTACCATACTTACCTTCAGGAAGATGTAAGTTACCGTTCATGTTGTATCATAAATTTAAGTTGCTTTGTGTCTGCGTAAATATTGTACTGGATGTACGATGTTTCCAACTCTTTCCCTGGGATGTGACTGCAGACTGTTAAAAGTTGTTTTGTTTTCCTATAATGGGAATGTATCAATTAAATTAAAGATTAATCGGTTGTCAGTTACCCACATCATGAAGTATATATGTCAGGTGATTATTTGTAGATTGGTGTTGGCACATTGAGTTTGGTTTAAGATCTTGATTTGCACAAGTTGACTCGTCTGCAGGAATACACTTCGATGCGGTTCTTTAGTTTGATCCGTTTGATTTATTGGATGGTTTCTGCATAATAATGTGCACTTCTGCCATTCTGTCCACATACATTCATCAGTACATCAAGTCTCTAGAAAAGAAACCACTGGCAAACAATATTACACCTTTGATAAATTAACTGAACTTACCAACCTCAGTCTTCAAATTTGCAGGATTTTGGTTGCTTTATCTTGTTTCTTTACCACGTAATGGATCTACAAATTCAAGTAAACATTTCAAATATGCACCGAATATAATGCACACTTGTAATTTACAAGATTAAGAAATCTGTGCAATATATATGCAGATTTGTGAAAGTGAGTTTATATATATACCCTGGATGGAAAGATCTTCTGTTGACACTTCTCACTAAGTGCCACCTGGTCTGTAATATTCCGTAATCAACACGTGTATTTCCTTTCTCACACCTTAGTTTGTCTAGCTATAGTTTACAGTAGTTTTCTTCCTGTTGAAAGTTCGTGTACAGCAAGAGTCCAGGCTAATCAGCGTTAGAATGTATCATGTGACCAACACTTATGTTCATCAGAACGAATGCTACTGTATATTCCTTAATTGACCTTGGTTTAGGGTTACAATTGCCGTTAATAAGATTGTTACCTTGACATTTTAAAAGTTATATTAGGGTTCGGGTGCTCTGACGTAGTGAATCTATATAATAATAACGATCATACCTGATGAAGTGCCCGAAGCAACTTAAATGCTGACATCCCAGTACAGAGTAGTGTTAAATGGTGTGTCCAATCAACATCAAAATGTACCATGTGGCCAACAGTGCTGTTTCCGATAACTTATTCTCCAACGTTTCTGGTTTTTCAGTCAGGGTTAAGGTTAGGTTTAGGTTGCTGTGAAGCAATACCATCTTGTGCTTACTATCATACCCCATGAAAATGTTGACAACGATTAATTTTGTCTCCACAGTACAGACCTGTACTAATATGCTTGTTAAATCAGCATCAGAATATGCTGATATTAAATTAATTGTGTAGTTAGTTTGTATTGGTATCATTTTAGCTATCATTACTGATGAATCCTATTTCACATTGCATAGCATATTAATCTTCCCTGTTTTGTTGTACTTTAAGGTGTCTTTTCTATTAGTTTGAGGTTGTGCAAGGATTATTTTGCCTTATTTTTAATGGCTGAAACGAGGGCATGTGAGTGGTATAATCCGTGTCCCCATGGATGTCGAGGTTGTTGCAGTTTCCAATTGTATTGGTTGTACTTGATTGTCAGGTACCATTTTTAGTGTTCGAGATATTGTTAGTTCTTTAGTTTATTTATTATTGGTTAGGTGCAAAGTAGCAGTAAATTTAAATCATTACGATGTTACTTCATGAAGTGATTGAGGTATAGGTAATGCTGTCCTCACAATGCAGACTAGTGTTATTAAGTGTGTCAAAGCAGCATTAGAGTGTACCATGTGGCCAACAGTTCAGTTTACGAGAAATAAGTCTGCTGTATTTCCTCTTCTGTTATCACGATTAAGCGTTAGAGTTCGAATCCGAGTTATGGTTAGGGTTAGGTTGCGCGGAAGAAAGAACTTTAAATGCTAACAATCTTACCTCATGAACCGATTGGCGTAAATAAAATGTTGTCCTCACGGTACAGACTTGTGCTAATATGTTCGTCAAATCAGCATCAGAATGTACCATGTGGCGAACATTTCTCTTTATAGGAGCAAATGCTGCTGTAGTTTTCTCGTGTCATCCGAGTTTACGGTTAGCGTTATGGTTCGTGTCAGGGATTGGGTTAGGGTTAGGCTGCAATGAAACAGTAAATGTAAATGATGATAAGGATCTTACCTCGTGATGTCATTGACACTTATTTAAGGCAGTCCTCACAGTACATACTAGTTCTGACAAGTTTGTCATCTCAGCAGCAGCATGTACCATGTGGTTAACATTTATAACCGTAAATAAATGCTGCTTTATTTGTTCTATGTGATCTGGCTTTAAGGTTAGAATTGCCGTCAGGGGTAGTGTTATTTCTAAGGGTTAGGAGTTATGTTTGGGTTAGGGTACACTGAAGCAGTTGATATAACTAATAACGAGCTTAACTGATGAAGTGCTTGACGCAACTTAAATGCTGTCCTCACAGTACAGACTAGTGCTAATAGGTGTCACATCAGCAGCAGAATGTACCATGTGGCCAACAGTTTTGTTTTGCAATAAATAATTCTGCTACGTTTCTCTTCTTTCATTCAGATTAAGGCTTAGAGTTGGGGTTAGGCTGCGATGCAGAAAGTACTTTCAATGTTTATTGTCTTACCGCATCAAATGTTTGACGCCGACTAATGCTGTCCCAACAGTACATACTTGTATTAATGTTTGATAAATCAGCATCAATATATGTACCATGTGGCAAGCAGTTCTGTTTATGCGGGGGAAACAACGCAACATGTCTCGTCTCATCCGGTTCTAGGGTTAGAGTTTGCGTTAAGGTTAGCAGTTAGGTTAGGGTTAGAGTACAATGAAACAATAAGCATAAATAATAAGCCTCTTGCCTCATGAAGTGATTGACGTAAATTAAATGCGGTTCCCATAGTACAGGCTAGTGCTAATAACTTTGTCGAAATAGCATCAGAATGTACCATGTGGCCAACAGTTTTGTATATGAGAAATAAAATGCTGAATTCTGCTGTATTGCTCTTCTCTCATCCGGATGAAGGGTTAGGGTTTCGATTGTCGTTTTGGTTAGGGTGCGATGAAGCAATAACATTAAATGTTACATTTTTTTCCTCCATCAAATGGCTGACGCACATTAAATGATGTCCTCACAGTACAGGCTTGTGCTAATACGTTTGTCAAATCAGCATCAGAATGTACTATGTGGCGATCATTGTTTATGGTATCAGATGCTGCTGCTGTAGTTGTATTCGTTTCAAATCAGATTTAGGAAAAGTGTAGAGGTTTTAGGGTTAGAATGCAATGAATCAGTAAATGCAAATATTGACAATAAAGTGAGTGAGACAACTTAAATGCTGTTCTCACAGTACAGAGAAGTGCTAATAAGTGAATCAAAACATCAGAATGTACCATGTGTCGAACGGTTCTGTCTACGAGGAATACTTTGGCTGAATTTCTCTTGCATTATGCGTGTTAAGGGTTAGGGTTAGAATTATAGTTTTGTTATTGGCTAGGTTGGTATGAAGCAATAACTTTAAATGCTATCCGCCTTGTCGCATGAAATTGTTGAGGCCGATTAAATGTTGTCTTGACAATACAGACTTGTGCAAATATGTTTGTGAAATGAGCGTCAGAATGCAGCATGTGGCGATCATTTCTGTGTATTTGTGGCAATGCTACTTTATTTGTCTTGTGTTATCCGGGTCCAGGCTTTGAGTTACCTTTAAGATTAAAGGTTGTTTTGCGGTTAGGGTGCTGTAAAATTGTAAATATAAATGATAAGCATCTTGTCTGATTAAGTGATTAAAGCATTGGTCAAATTAGTATCAGAAATGGAATATGTGCCCAACATTTTTGGTTTCGAGATTAAATATATGCTGAGGTCTACTGCATTGCTCTTGTATCATTATGGTTAAATGGGTATGATTAGGATTCGAGTTTTGGTTAGGATTAGTGTTAATTGTAGGGAGCAATGAATTAGTAAATATAACTTATGAAAACGATCTTACCTCATAAGGCGGCTAACGCAGATTGAAGGATGTCCTCTTAGTACAGACTAGTCCTAATCTTTCTCAAATCACCGCCACACTTTACCATTGAGACATCAGTCCATTTTACGAGAACTGTTGATGTATTTCTCTTGCATTGGATGAGAGTATGCTGCAGATTTCCCATAATATTCTAACACTCGTGCTTATTTCCGTGAAAAGTTGTGTCATGTTTGTACAGAATCTCTTCCTCTAGGGCTAGGAGTAAAGACCTATCAGGTTTTCTTGGGGTTAGAGATGATGTATCTTCCTATTTCGTTGAGTTGTACAAGGTGTCCAAGATTTCTCCTAGCTTGTGAAGCATGCTCCTAGAATTTCCTTTTCTATTTACCATACTTACCTTCAGGAAGATGTAAGTTACCGTTCATGTTGTATCATAAATTTAAGTTGCTTTGTGTCTGCGTAAATATTGTACTGGATGTACGATGTTTCCAACTCTTTCCCTGGGATGTGACTGCAGACTGTTAAAAGTTGTTTTGTTTTCCTATAATGGGAATGTATCAATTAAATTAAAGATTAATCGGTTGTCAGTTACCCACATCATGAAGTATATATGTCAGGTGATTATTTGTAGATTGGTGTTGGCACATTGAGTTTGGTTTAAGATCTTGATTTGCACAAGTTGACTCGTCTGCAGGAATACACTTCGATGCGGTTCTTTAGTTTGATCCGTTTGATTTATTGGATGGTTTCTGCATAATAATGTGCACTTCTGCCATTCTGTCCACATACATTCATCAGTACATCAAGTCTCTAGAAAAGAAACCACTGGCAAACAATATTACACCTTTGATAAATTAACTGAACTTACCAACCTCAGTCTTCAAATTTGCAGGATTTTGGTTGCTTTATCTTGTTTCTTTACCACGTAATGGATCTACAAATTCAAGTAAACATTTCAAATATGCACCGAATATAATGCACACTTGTAATTTACAAGATTAAGAAATCTGTGCAATATATATGCAGATTTGTGAAAGTGAGTTTATATATATACCCTGGATGGAAAGATCTTCTGTTGACACTTCTCACTAAGTGCCACCTGGTCTGTAATATTCCGTAATCAACACGTGTATTTCCTTTCTCACACCTTAGTTTGTCTAGCTATAGTTTACAGTAGTTTTCTTCCTGTTGAAAGTTCGTGTACAGCAAGAGTCCAGGCTAATCAGCGTTAGAATGTATCATGTGACCAACACTTATGTTCATCAGAACGAATGCTACTGTATATTCCTTAATTGACCTTGGTTTAGGGTTACAATTGCCGTTAATAAGATTGTTACCTTGACATTTTAAAAGTTATATTAGGGTTCGGGTGCTCTGACGTAGTGAATCTATATAATAATAACGATCATACCTGATGAAGTGCCCGAAGCAACTTAAATGCTGACATCCCAGTACAGAGTAGTGTTAAATGGTGTGTCCAATCAACATCAAAATGTACCATGTGGCCAACAGTGCTGTTTCCGATAACTTATTCTCCAACGTTTCTGGTTTTTCAGTCAGGGTTAAGGTTAGGTTTAGGTTGCTGTGAAGCAATACCATCTTGTGCTTACTATCATACCCCATGAAAATGTTGACAACGATTAATTTTGTCTCCACAGTACAGACCTGTACTAATATGCTTGTTAAATCAGCATCAGAATATGCTGATATTAAATTAATTGTGTAGTTAGTTTGTATTGGTATCATTTTAGCTATCATTACTGATGAATCCTATTTCACATTGCATAGCATATTAATCTTCCCTGTTTTGTTGTACTTTAAGGTGTCTTTTCTATTAGTTTGAGGTTGTGCAAGGATTATTTTGCCTTATTTTTAATGGCTGAAACGAGGGCATGTGAGTGGTATAATCCGTGTCCCCATGGATGTCGAGGTTGTTGCAGTTTCCAATTGTATTGGTTGTACTTGATTGTCAGGTACCATTTTTAGTGTTCGAGATATTGTTAGTTCTTTAGTTTATTTATTATTGGTTAGGTGCAAAGTAGCAGTAAATTTAAATCATTACGATGTTACTTCATGAAGTGATTGAGGTATAGGTAATGCTGTCCTCACAATGCAGACTAGTGTTATTAAGTGTGTCAAAGCAGCATTAGAGTGTACCATGTGGCCAACAGTTCAGTTTACGAGAAATAAGTCTGCTGTATTTCCTCTTCTGTTATCACGATTAAGCGTTAGAGTTCGAATCCGAGTTATGGTTAGGGTTAGGTTGCGCGGAAGAAAGAACTTTAAATGCTAACAATCTTACCTCATGAACCGATTGGCGTAAATAAAATGTTGTCCTCACGGTACAGACTTGTGCTAATATGTTCGTCAAATCAGCATCAGAATGTACCATGTGGCGAACATTTCTCTTTATAGGAGCAAATGCTGCTGTAGTTTTCTCGTGTCATCCGAGTTTACGGTTAGCGTTATGGTTCGTGTCAGGGATTGGGTTAGGGTTAGGCTGCAATGAAACAGTAAATGTAAATGATGATAAGGATCTTACCTCGTGATGTCATTGACACTTATTTAAGGCAGTCCTCACAGTACATACTAGTTCTGACAAGTTTGTCATCTCAGCAGCAGCATGTACCATGTGGTTAACATTTATAACCGTAAATAAATGCTGCTTTATTTGTTCTATGTGATCTGGCTTTAAGGTTAGAATTGCCGTCAGGGGTAGTGTTATTTCTAAGGGTTAGGAGTTATGTTTGGGTTAGGGTACACTGAAGCAGTTGATATAACTAATAACGAGCTTAACTGATGAAGTGCTTGACGCAACTTAAATGCTGTCCTCACAGTACAGACTAGTGCTAATAGGTGTCACATCAGCAGCAGAATGTACCATGTGGCCAACAGTTTTGTTTTGCAATAAATAATTCTGCTACGTTTCTCTTCTTTCATTCAGATTAAGGCTTAGAGTTGGGGTTAGGCTGCGATGCAGAAAGTACTTTCAATGTTTATTGTCTTACCGCATCAAATGTTTGACGCCGACTAATGCTGTCCCAACAGTACATACTTGTATTAATGTTTGATAAATCAGCATCAATATATGTACCATGTGGCAAGCAGTTCTGTTTATGCGGGGGAAACAACGCAACATGTCTCGTCTCATCCGGTTCTAGGGTTAGAGTTTGCGTTAAGGTTAGCAGTTAGGTTAGGGTTAGAGTACAATGAAACAATAAGCATAAATAATAAGCCTCTTGCCTCATGAAGTGATTGACGTAAATTAAATGCGGTTCCCATAGTACAGGCTAGTGCTAATAACTTTGTCGAAATAGCATCAGAATGTACCATGTGGCCAACAGTTTTGTATATGAGAAATAAAATGCTGAATTCTGCTGTATTGCTCTTCTCTCATCCGGATGAAGGGTTAGGGTTTCGATTGTCGTTTTGGTTAGGGTGCGATGAAGCAATAACATTAAATGTTACATTTTTTTCCTCCATCAAATGGCTGACGCACATTAAATGATGTCCTCACAGTACAGGCTTGTGCTAATACGTTTGTCAAATCAGCATCAGAATGTACTATGTGGCGATCATTGTTTATGGTATCAGATGCTGCTGCTGTAGTTGTATTCGTTTCAAATCAGATTTAGGAAAAGTGTAGAGGTTTTAGGGTTAGAATGCAATGAATCAGTAAATGCAAATATTGACAATAAAGTGAGTGAGACAACTTAAATGCTGTTCTCACAGTACAGAGAAGTGCTAATAAGTGAATCAAAACATCAGAATGTACCATGTGTCGAACGGTTCTGTCTACGAGGAATACTTTGGCTGAATTTCTCTTGCATTATGCGTGTTAAGGGTTAGGGTTAGAATTATAGTTTTGTTATTGGCTAGGTTGGTATGAAGCAATAACTTTAAATGCTATCCGCCTTGTCGCATGAAATTGTTGAGGCCGATTAAATGTTGTCTTGACAATACAGACTTGTGCAAATATGTTTGTGAAATGAGCGTCAGAATGCAGCATGTGGCGATCATTTCTGTGTATTTGTGGCAATGCTACTTTATTTGTCTTGTGTTATCCGGGTCCAGGCTTTGAGTTACCTTTAAGATTAAAGGTTGTTTTGCGGTTAGGGTGCTGTAAAATTGTAAATATAAATGATAAGCATCTTGTCTGATTAAGTGATTAAAGCATTGGTCAAATTAGTATCAGAAATGGAATATGTGCCCAACATTTTTGGTTTCGAGATTAAATATATGCTGAGGTCTACTGCATTGCTCTTGTATCATTATGGTTAAATGGGTATGATTAGGATTCGAGTTTTGGTTAGGATTAGTGTTAATTGTAGGGAGCAATGAATTAGTAAATATAACTTATGAAAACGATCTTACCTCATAAGGCGGCTAACGCAGATTGAAGGATGTCCTCTTAGTACAGACTAGTCCTAATCTTTCTCAAATCACCGCCACACTTTACCATTGAGACATCAGTCCATTTTACGAGAACTGTTGATGTATTTCTCTTGCATTGGATGAGAGTATGCTGCAGATTTCCCATAATATTCTAACACTCGTGCTTATTTCCGTGAAAAGTTGTGTCATGTTTGTACAGGATCTCCTCCTCTAGGGCTAGAAGTAAAGACCTATCAGGTTTTCTTGGGGTTAGAGATGATGTATCTTCCTATTTCGTTGAGTTGTACAAGGTGTCCAAGATTTCTCCTAGCTTGTGAAGCATGCTCCTAGAATTTCCTTTTCTATTTACCATACTTACCTTCAGGAAGATGTAAGTTACCGTTCATGTTGTATCATAAATTTAAGTTGCTTTGTGTCTGCGTAAATATTGTACTGGATGTACGATGTTTCCAACTCTTTCCCTGGGATGTGACTGCAGACTGTTAAAAGTTGTTTTGTTTTCCTATAATGGGAATGTATCAATTAAATTAAAGATTAATCGGTTGTCAGTTACCCACATCATGAAGTATATATGTCAGGTGATTATTTGTAGATTGGTGTTGGCACATTGAGTTTGGTTTAAGATCTTGATTTGCACAAGTTGACTCGTCTGCAGGAATACACTTCGATGCGGTTCTTTAGTTTGATCCGTTTGATTTATTGGATGGTTTCTGCATAATAATGTGCACTTCTGCCATTCTGTCCACATACATTCATCAGTACATCAAGTCTCTAGAAAAGAAACCACTGGCAAACAATATTACACCTTTGATAAATTAACTGAACTTACCAACCTCAGTCTTCAAATTTGCAGGATTTTGGTTGCTTTATCTTGTTTCTTTACCACGTAATGGATCTACAAATTCAAGTAAACATTTCAAATATGCACCGAATATAATGCACACTTGTAATTTACAAGATTAAGAAATCTGTGCAATATATATGCAGATTTGTGAAAGTGAGTTTATATATATACCCTGGATGGAAAGATCTTCTGTTGACACTTCTCACTAAGTGCCACCTGGTCTGTAATATTCCGTAATCAACACGTGTATTTCCTTTCTCACACCTTAGTTTGTCTAGCTATAGTTTACAGTAGTTTTCTTCCTGTTGAAAGTTCGTGTACAGCAAGAGTCCAGGCTAATCAGCGTTAGAATGTATCATGTGACCAACAGTTATGTTCATCAGAACGAATGCTACTGTATATTCCTTAATTGACCTTGGTTTAGGGTTACAATTGCCGTTAATAAGATTGTTACCTTGACATTTTAAAAGTTATATTAGGGTTCGGGTGCTCTGACGTAGTGAATCTATATAATAATAACGATCATACCTGATGAAGTGCCCGAAGCAACTTAAATGCTGACATCCCAGTACAGAGTAGTGTTAAATGGTGTGTCCAATCAACATCAAAATGTACCATGTGGCCAACAGTGCTGTTTCCGATAACTTATTCTCCAACGTTTCTGGTTTTTCAGTCAGGGTTAAGGTTAGGTTTAGGTTGCTGTGAAGCAATACCATCTTGTGCTTACTATCATACCCCATGAAAATGTTGACAACGATTAATTTTGTCTCCACAGTACAGACCTGTACTAATATGCTTGTTAAATCAGCATCAGAATATGCTGATATTAAATTAATTGTGTAGTTAGTTTGTATTGGTATCATTTTAGCTATCATTACTGATGAATCCTATTTCACATTGCATAGCATATTAATCTTCCCTGTTTTGTTGTACTTTAAGGTGTCTTTTCTATTAGTTTGAGGTTGTGCAAGGATTATTTTGCCTTATTTTTAATGGCTGAAACGAGGGCATGTGAGTGGTATAATCCGTGTCCCCATGGATGTCGAGGTTGTTGCAGTTTCCAATTGTATTGGTTGTACTTGATTGTCAGGTACCATTTTTAGTGTTCGAGATATTGTTAGTTCTTTAGTTTATTTATTATTGGTTAGGTGCAAAGTAGCAGTAAATTTAAATCATTACGATGTTACTTCATGAAGTGATTGAGGTATAGGTAATGCTGTCCTCACAATGCAGACTAGTGTTATTAAGTGTGTCAAAGCAGCATTAGAGTGTACCATGTGGCCAACAGTTCAGTTTACGAGAAATAAGTCTGCTGTATTTCCTCTTCTGTTATCACGATTAAGCGTTAGAGTTCGAATCCGAGTTATGGTTAGGGTTAGGTTGCGCGGAAGAAAGAACTTTAAATGCTAACAATCTTACCTCATGAACCGATTGGCGTAAATAAAATGTTGTCCTCACGGTACAGACTTGTGCTAATATGTTCGTCAAGTCAGCATCAGAATGTACCATGTGGCGAACATTTCTCTTTATAGGAGCAAATGCTGCTGTAGTTTTCTCGTGTCATCCGAGTTTACGGTTAGCGTTATGGTTCGTGTCAGGGATTGGGTTAGGGTTAGGCTGCAATGAAACAGTAAATGTAAATGATGATAAGGATCTTACCTCGTGATGTCATTGACACTTATTTAAGGCAGTCCTCACAGTACATACTAGTTCTGACAAGTTTGTCATCTCAGCAGCAGCATGTACCATGTGGTTAACATTTATAACCGTAAATAAATGCTGCTTTATTTGTTCTATGTGATCTGGCTTTAAGGTTAGAATTGCCGTCAGGGGTAGTGTTATTTCTAAGGGTTAGGAGTTATGTTTGGGTTAGGGTACACTGAAGCAGTTGATATAACTAATAACGAGCTTAACTGATGAAGTGCTTGACGCAACTTAAATGCTGTCCTCACAGTACAGACTAGTGCTAATAGGTGTCACATCAGCAGCAGAATGTACCATGTGGCCAACAGTTTTGTTTTGCAATAAATAATTCTGCTACGTTTCTCTTCTTTCATTCAGATTAAGGCTTAGAGTTGGGGTTAGGCTGCGATGCAGAAAGTACTTTCAATGTTTATTGTCTTACCGCATCAAATGTTTGACGCCGACTAATGCTGTCCCAACAGTACATACTTGTATTAATGTTTGATAAATCAGCATCAATATATGTACCATGTGGCAAGCAGTTCTGTTTATGCGGGGGAAACAACGCAACATGTCTCGTCTCATCCGGTTCTAGGGTTAGAGTTTGCGTTAAGGTTAGCAGTTAGGTTAGGGTTAGAGTACAATGAAACAATAAGCATAAATAATAAGCCTCTTGCCTCATGAAGTGATTGACGTAAATTAAATGCGGTTCCCATAGTACAGGCTAGTGCTAATAACTTTGTCGAAATAGCATCAGAATGTACCATGTGGCCAACAGTTTTGTATATGAGAAATAAAATGCTGAATTCTGCTGTATTGCTCTTCTCTCATCCGGATGAAGGGTTAGGGTTTCGATTGTCGTTTTGGTTAGGGTGCGATGAAGCAATAACATTAAATGTTACATTTTTTTCCTCCATCAAATGGCTGACGCACATTAAATGATGTCCTCACAGTACAGGCTTGTGCTAATACGTTTGTCAAATCAGCATCAGAATGTACTATGTGGCGATCATTGTTTATGGTATCAGATGCTGCTGCTGTAGTTGTATTCGTTTCAAATCAGATTTAGGAAAAGTGTAGAGGTTTTAGGGTTAGAATGCAATGAATCAGTAAATGCAAATATTGACAATAAAGTGAGTGAGACAACTTAAATGCTGTTCTCACAGTACAGAGAAGTGCTAATAAGTGAATCAAAACATCAGAATGTACCATGTGTCGAACGGTTCTGTCTACGAGGAATACTTTGGCTGAATTTCTCTTGCATTATGCGTGTTAAGGGTTAGGGTTAGAATTATAGTTTTGTTATTGGCTAGGTTGGTATGAAGCAATAACTTTAAATGCTATCCGCCTTGTCGCATGAAATTGTTGAGGCCGATTAAATGTTGTCTTGACAATACAGACTTGTGCAAATATGTTTGTGAAATGAGCGTCAGAATGCAGCATGTGGCGATCATTTCTGTGTATTTGTGGCAATGCTACTTTATTTGTCTTGTGTTATCCGGGTCCAGGCTTTGAGTTACCTTTAAGATTAAAGGTTGTTTTGCGGTTAGGGTGCTGTAAAATTGTAAATATAAATGATAAGCATCTTGTCTGATTAAGTGATTAAAGCATTGGTCAAATTAGTATCAGAAATGGAATATGTGCCCAACATTTTTGGTTTCGAGATTAAATATATGCTGAGGTCTACTGCATTGCTCTTGTATCATTATGGTTAAATGGGTATGATTAGGATTCGAGTTTTGGTTAGGATTAGTGTTAATTGTAGGGAGCAATGAATTAGTAAATATAACTTATGAAAACGATCTTACCTCATAAGGCGGCTAACGCAGATTGAAGGATGTCCTCTTAGTACAGACTAGTCCTAATCTTTCTCAAATCACCGCCACACTTTACCATTGAGACATCAGTCCATTTTACGAGAACTGTTGATGTATTTCTCTTGCATTGGATGAGAGTATGCTGCAGATTTCCCATAATATTCTAACACTCGTGCTTATTTCCGTGAAAAGTTGTGTCATGTTTGTACAGAATCTCTTCCTCTAGGGCTAGGAGTAAAGACCTATCAGGTTTTCTTGGGGTTAGAGATGATGTATCTTCCTATTTCGTTGAGTTGTACAAGGTGTCCAAGATTTCTCCTAGCTTGTGAAGCATGCTCCTAGAATTTCCTTTTCTATTTACCATACTTACCTTCAGGAAGATGTAAGTTACCGTTCATGTTGTATCATAAATTTAAGTTGCTTTGTGTCTGCGTAAATATTGTACTGGATGTACGATGTTTCCAACTCTTTCCCTGGGATGTGACTGCAGACTGTTAAAAGTTGTTTTGTTTTCCTATAATGGGAATGTATCAATTAAATTAAAGATTAATCGGTTGTCAGTTACCCACATCATGAAGTATATATGTCAGGTGATTATTTGTAGATTGGTGTTGGCACATTGAGTTTGGTTTAACATCTTGATTTGCACAAGTTGACTCGTCTGCAGGAATACACTTCGATGCGGTTCTTTAGTTTGATCCGTTTGATTTATTGGATGGTTTCTGCATAATAATGTGCACTTCTGCCATTCTGTCCACATACATTCATCAGTACATCAAGTCTCTAGAAAAGAAACCACTGGCAAACAATATTACACCTTTGATAAATTAACTGAACTTACCAACCTCAGTCTTCAAATTTGCAGGATTTTGGTTGCTTTATCTTGTTTCTTTACCACGTAATGGATCTACAAATTCAAGTAAACATTTCAAATATGCACCGAATATAATGCACACTTGTAATTTACAAGATTAAGAAATCTGTGCAATATATATGCAGATTTGTGAAAGTGAGTTTATATATATACCCTGGATGGAAAGATCTTCTGTTGACACTTCTCACTAAGTGCCACCTGGTCTGTAATATTCCGTAATCAACACGTGTATTTCCTTTCTCACACCTTAGTTTGTCTAGCTATAGTTTACAGTAGTTTTCTTCCTGTTGAAAGTTCGTGTACAGCAAGAGTCCAGGCTAATCAGCGTTAGAATGTATCATGTGACCAACAGTTATGTTCATCAGAACGAATGCTACTGTATATTCCTTAATTGACCTTGGTTTAGGGTTACAATTGCCGTTAATAAGATTGTTACCTTGACATTTTAAAAGTTATATTAGGGTTCGGGTGCTCTGACGTAGTGAATCTATATAATAATAACGATCATACCTGATGAAGTGCCCGAAGCAACTTAAATGCTGACATCCCAGTACAGAGTAGTGTTAAATGGTGTGTCCAATCAACATCAAAATGTACCATGTGGCCAACAGTGCTGTTTCCGATAACTTATTCTCCAACGTTTCTGGTTTTTCAGTCAGGGTTAAGGTTAGGTTTAGGTTGCTGTGAAGCAATACCATCTTGTGCTTACTATCATACCCCATGAAAATGTTGACAACGATTAATTTTGTCTCCACAGTACAGACCTGTACTAATATGCTTGTTAAATCAGCATCAGAATATGCTGATATTAAATTAATTGTGTAGTTAGTTTGTATTGGTATCATTTTAGCTATCATTACTGATGAATCCTATTTCACATTGCATAGCATATTAATCTTCCCTGTTTTGTTGTACTTTAAGGTGTCTTTTCTATTAGTTTGAGGTTGTGCAAGGATTATTTTGCCTTATTTTTAATGGCTGAAACGAGGGCATGTGAGTGGTATAATCCGTGTCCCCATGGATGTCGAGGTTGTTGCAGTTTCCAATTGTATTGGTTGTACTTGATTGTCAGGTACCATTTTTAGTGTTCGAGATATTGTTAGTTCTTTAGTTTATTTATTATTGGTTAGGTGCAAAGTAGCAGTAAATTTAAATCATTACGATGTTACTTCATGAAGTGATTGAGGTATAGGTAATGCTGTCCTCACAATGCAGACTAGTGTTATTAAGTGTGTCAAAGCAGCATTAGAGTGTACCATGTGGCCAACAGTTCAGTTTACGAGAAATAAGTCTGCTGTATTTCCTCTTCTGTTATCACGATTAAGCGTTAGAGTTCGAATCCGAGTTATGGTTAGGGTTAGGTTGCGCGGAAGAAAGAACTTTAAATGCTAACAATCTTACCTCATGAACCGATTGGCGTAAATAAAATGTTGTCCTCACGGTACAGACTTGTGCTAATATGTTCGTCAAGTCAGCATCAGAATGTACCATGTGGCGAACATTTCTCTTTATAGGAGCAAATGCTGCTGTAGTTTTCTCGTGTCATCCGAGTTTACGGTTAGCGTTATGGTTCGTGTCAGGGATTGGGTTAGGGTTAGGCTGCAATGAAACAGTAAATGTAAATGATGATAAGGATCTTACCTCGTGATGTCATTGACACTTATTTAAGGCAGTCCTCACAGTACATACTAGTTCTGACAAGTTTGTCATCTCAGCAGCAGCATGTACCATGTGGTTAACATTTATAACCGTAAATAAATGCTGCTTTATTTGTTCTATGTGATCTGGCTTTAAGGTTAGAATTGCCGTCAGGGGTAGTGTTATTTCTAAGGGTTAGGAGTTATGTTTGGGTTAGGGTACACTGAAGCAGTTGATATAACTAATAACGAGCTTAACTGATGAAGTGCTTGACGCAACTTAAATGCTGTCCTCACAGTACAGACTAGTGCTAATAGGTGTCACATCAGCAGCAGAATGTACCATGTGGCCAACAGTTTTGTTTTGCAATAAATAATTCTGCTACGTTTCTCTTCTTTCATTCAGATTAAGGCTTAGAGTTGGGGTTAGGCTGCGATGCAGAAAGTACTTTCAATGTTTATTGTCTTACCGCATCAAATGTTTGACGCCGACTAATGCTGTCCCAACAGTACATACTTGTATTAATGTTTGATAAATCAGCATCAATATATGTACCATGTGGCAAGCAGTTCTGTTTATGCGGGGGAAACAACGCAACATGTCTCGTCTCATCCGGTTCTAGGGTTAGAGTTTGCGTTAAGGTTAGCAGTTAGGTTAGGGTTAGAGTACAATGAAACAATAAGCATAAATAATAAGCCTCTTGCCTCATGAAGTGATTGACGTAAATTAAATGCGGTTCCCATAGTACAGGCTAGTGCTAATAACTTTGTCGAAATAGCATCAGAATGTACCATGTGGCCAACAGTTTTGTATATGAGAAATAAAATGCTGAATTCTGCTGTATTGCTCTTCTCTCATCCGGATGAAGGGTTAGGGTTTCGATTGTCGTTTTGGTTAGGGTGCGATGAAGCAATAACATTAAATGTTACATTTTTTTCCTCCATCAAATGGCTGACGCACATTAAATGATGTCCTCACAGTACAGGCTTGTGCTAATACGTTTGTCAAATCAGCATCAGAATGTACTATGTGGCGATCATTGTTTATGGTATCAGATGCTGCTGCTGTAGTTGTATTCGTTTCAAATCAGATTTAGGAAAAGTGTAGAGGTTTTAGGGTTAGAATGCAATGAATCAGTAAATGCAAATATTGACAATAAAGTGAGTGAGACAACTTAAATGCTGTTCTCACAGTACAGAGAAGTGCTAATAAGTGAATCAAAACATCAGAATGTACCATGTGTCGAACGGTTCTGTCTACGAGGAATACTTTGGCTGAATTTCTCTTGCATTATGCGTGTTAAGGGTTAGGGTTAGAATTATAGTTTTGTTATTGGCTAGGTTGGTATGAAGCAATAACTTTAAATGCTATCCGCCTTGTCGCATGAAATTGTTGAGGCCGATTAAATGTTGTCTTGACAATACAGACTTGTGCAAATATGTTTGTGAAATGAGCGTCAGAATGCAGCATGTGGCGATCATTTCTGTGTATTTGTGGCAATGCTACTTTATTTGTCTTGTGTTATCCGGGTCCAGGCTTTGAGTTACCTTTAAGATTAAAGGTTGTTTTGCGGTTAGGGTGCTGTAAAATTGTAAATATAAATGATAAGCATCTTGTCTGATTAAGTGATTAAAGCATTGGTCAAATTAGTATCAGAAATGGAATATGTGCCCAACATTTTTGGTTTCGAGATTAAATATATGCTGAGGTCTACTGCATTGCTCTTGTATCATTATGGTTAAATGGGTATGATTAGGATTCGAGTTTTGGTTAGGATTAGTGTTAATTGTAGGGAGCAATGAATTAGTAAATATTACTTATGAAAACGATCTTACCTCATAAGGCGGCTAACGCAGATTGAAGGATGTCCTCTTAGTACAGACTAGTCCTAATCTTTCTCAAATCACCGCCACACTTTACCATTGAGACATCAGTCCATTTTACGAGAACTGTTGATGTATTTCTCTTGCATTGGATGAGAGTATGCTGCAGATTTCCCATAATATTCTAACACTCGTGCTTATTTCCGTGAAAAGTTGTGTCATGTTTGTACAGGATCTCCTCCTCTAGGGCTAGAAGTAAAGACCTATCAGGTTTTCTTGGGGTTAGAGATGATGTATCTTCCTATTTCGTTGAGTTGTACAAGGTGTCCAAGATTTCTCCTAGCTTGTGAAGCATGCTCCTAGAATTTCCTTTTCTATTTACCATACTTACCTTCAGGAAGATGTAAGTTACCGTTCATGTTGTATCATAAATTTAAGTTGCTTTGTGTCTGCGTAAATATTGTACTGGATGTACGATGTTTCCAACTCTTTCCCTGGGATGTGACTGCAGACTGTTAAAAGTTGTTTTGTTTTCCTATAATGGGAATGTATCAATTAAATTAAAGATTAATCGGTTGTCAGTTACCCACATCATGAAGTATATATGTCAGGTGATTATTTGTAGATTGGTGCACATTGAGTTTGGTTTAAGATCTTGATTTGCACAAGTTGACTCGTCTGCAGGAATACACTTCGATGCGGTTCTTTAGTTTGATCCGTTTGATTTATTGGATGGTTTCTGCATAATAATGTGCACTTCTGCCATTCTGTCCACATACATTCATCAGTACATCAAGTCTCTAGAAAAGAAACCACTGGCAAACAATATTACACCTTTGATAAATTAACTGAACTTACCAACCTCAGTCTTCAAATTTGCAGGATTTTGGTTGCTTTATCTTGTTTCTTTACCACGTAATGGATCTACAAATTCAAGTAAACATTTCAAATATGCACCGAATATAATGCACACTTGTAA